>JAUIMM010000068.1:9027500-9482500 GCA_031769625.1 Taudactylus pleione
TACCTCCCTGTCCCCCACCTACAAGCAAGCACGGACCCCGACCTCCTGTCTGAAGAGGAGAAAACAGTAAAGTTAATAAAAAAAATTATATATATAGCCAGCCAGAGCTGGAGGAGGGACCAGGGAGTGACGGAGGGAGCCGAGGAGGACCTGCCCAGCTGAAAGCAGGTAAGTGTAACACACTATACGTCACTTCACAGGTGCATATAGTAACTAGGGGTGTGCACCGGCCACTTTTCGTGTTTTGTGTTTTGGTTTTGGATCTGGATCTTTCTTCGTGTTTTGGATCTGGATTGGTTTTGCCAAAACCACCCTTCCGTGTTTTGGGTTCTGGGTTTTGGATCTGTATTTTTTTTTAAAAAAGCATAAAAACAGCTAAAATCACAGAATTTGTAGGTTTTTCTGCTCCTATGCTATTATTAACCTCAATAACCTTAATTTCCACTCATTTCCAGTCTATTCTGAACACCTCACACCTCACAATAGTGTTTTTATGTCCAAAAGGTTGCACCGAGGTAGCTGGATGACTATGCTAAGCGACACGAGTGGGCGGCACAAACACGTGACCCATCTAGGAGTGACACTGCAGTGGCAGACAGGATGGCAGTTAGAAAAACTAGGCCCCAAACTGTACATAATGCAAAGAAAAAAAAGAGGTGCAAGATGGAATTGTCCATGGGCCCTCCCTCCCACCCGTATGTTGTATAAACAGGACATGCACACTTTAACAAATCAATCATTTCAGCGCCAGGGTCTGCCACACAACTGTGGCTGAAATGATTGGTTCGTTTGGGCCCCCACAAAACAAGCTGGCAATTAATGTGTCCCTGCACAAACTGGCTCTACAGAGGCAAGATGTCATCCTCATCCTCCTCATCCACCAATTCCTCACCCTCTTCAGTGTGTACATCCTCATCCTCACAAAGTATTAACTCGTCCCCACTTCAATCCACCACCACAGGTCCCTCTGTACCTTCTGGAGGCTGGTCTCCCTGGAAGAGCTGATAATTCATTTTGATGAACATCATCTTCTCCACATTCTGTGGAAGCAACCTCCTACGCCTTTCGCTGATAAGGTTCCCGGCTGCACTAAACACTCTTTCGGAGTACACACTGGAGGGGGGCAACTCAGGTCAAATAGAGCCAGTTTGTACAGGGGCCTCCAAATTGCCTCTTTTTCCTGCCAGTACAGGTATGGACTGTCTGACATGCCTACTTGGATGCTGTCACCGATGTAATCCTCCACCATTCTGTCAATGGTGACAGTATCATATGCAGTGACAGTAGACATGTCAGAAATTGTTGCCAGGTCCTTCAGTCCGGACCAGATGTCCAAACTTGGTCCTGCCTGCCCTGCATCACCGCCAGCGGGTTGCTTAGGATACCTAAGTTTTTTCCTGGCAGCCCCAGTTGCGGGAGAAAATGAAGAAGGAGCCGTTGACGTGTCACGTTCCGCTTCAGCTGACAGTGTGTTCACCAGCAGGTCTTTGCACCTCTGCAGGCTTGTGTTGGCCGGAAAGAGAGACACCACATAGGCTTTAAACCTAGGATCGAGCACGGTGGCCAAAATGTAGTGGTCTGATTTCAACAGATTGACCACCCTGGAATCCTGGCAAAGCGAATGAAGGGCTTCATCCACAAGTCCCACATGCCGAGCGGAATCGCTCCATCTTAGCTCCTCCTTCACTTTCTCCAGCTGCTTCTGCAAAAGCCTGATGAGGGGAATGACCTGACTCAAGCTGGCAGTGTCTGAACTGACTTCACGTGTGGCAAGTTCGAAGGGCTGGAGAACCTTGCACAACACGGAAATCATTCTCCACTGCGCTTGAGTCAGGTGCATACCCCCTCCTTTGCCTATGTCATAGGTGGATGTATAGGCTTGTATGGCCTTTTGCTGCTCCTCCATCCTCTGAAGCATATAGAGGGTTGAGTTCCACCGCGTCACAACCTCTTGCTTCAGGTGATGGCGGGGCAGGTTCAAGAGTGTTTGCTGGCGCTCCAGTCTTCGGCACGCAGTCGCTGAATGGCGAAAGTGGCCAGAAATTTTTCAGGCCACCCAAAGCGTCTCCTGCACGCCCCTGTCGCTTTTCAGAAAATTCTGCACCACCAAGTTTATTGTGTGAGCAAAACATGGGACGTGCTGGAATTTGCCCAGATGTAATGCCCGCACAATATTGGTGGCGTTGTCAGATATCACAAAACCCCAGGAGAGTCTAAGTGGGGTAAGCCACTGGGCGATGATTTCCCTCAGTTTCTCTAAGAGGTTGTCGGCGGTGTGCCTCTTACTGAAACCGGTGATACACAGCGTAGCCTGCCTTGTAACGAGCTGGCGTTTCTGAGATGCTGCTACTGGTGACGCTGCTGCTGTTGCTGCGTAAGGTGATACATCTACCCAGTGGGCTGTCACAGTCATATAGTCCTTAGTCTGCCCTGTTCCACTTGTCCACATGTCCGTGGTTAAGTGGACATTGTGTACAACGGCATTTTTCAGGACACTGAGGACACTTTTTCTGATGTTTCTGTACAGTCTCGGTATCGCCTGCCTAGTGAAGTGGAATCTAGACGGGATTTGGAACCGGGGACACACTACCTCCATCAATTGTCTAAATCCCACTGCACTAATGGCGGATACCGGATGCACGTCTAACACCAACATAGCAGTCAAGGCCTCAGTTATACGTTTTGCTTCAGGATGACTGCTGTCGTACTTCATCCTCCTCGCTAAGGACTGTTGGAGGGTCAATTGTTTAGTAAAAGTAGTGGTGTTCCTACTTCCTCTCTGGGATGATGAACGACTCCCAGCAGCAGCAACAGCAGCAGCGGCAGCAGTAGGCGTAGCAATGCAGGATCCTCCGGAGGAATCCCGGATAAGAGAGTCAGTCATGCCAGTGACATGGCCTGCAGGACTACTTCCGATCCTGACTAAGGAGGAAATTGACGAGGAGGGAGTTGACGGTGTGGTTTGCAGGCGCTTGGATACAACAGGACAACGGGATTTAGGTGTCCCTGGACTGCTTACGGTCTTAGCCAAAGTTTCTGAACTTGACAGTAACTTTTTATGAACGCGCTGCAGGTGCCGTATAAGGGAGGATGTTCCTAGGTGGTTGACGTCCCTACCCCTACTTATTTCACCTTTACATATGGTACATATGGCAAGACAGTTGTTGTCCGGATTTGGATAGAAATATTGCCAGACCAAAGAGGTGGAATGTTTGGTCTTCTGCCCAGGCATGACCGTGATGGGCTTTTTCATCCCACGGACAACAACTGTCTCCCCCGGAGCCTGATTTAAACAAACCACATCACCATCAGAATCCTCCTCGCCAACTTCCTCCTCAGCGCCAGCTACACCAGTATCCTCATCCTGTTGTACTTCAACAGTGACATCTTCAATTTGCATATCAGCAAGTGGACTGTGGGTGCTCCTTTCAGCACTTGCAGGGGGCGTGCAAATGGTGGAAAGAGCCACCTCTTCCCGTCCAGTGCTGGGAAGGTCAGGCATCGCAACCACCACCACACTTGGACTCTCCTTGGGGATTTGTGATATCTTCTTAGAAAGCACAGTTCTTCGCTGTGCTTTTGCCAGCTTAACTCTTTTGTTTTAGTGGGAGGAGGGCTTCCATCGTCATGTGAAGCTGAACCACTAGTCATGAACATACTAGGGATCGACCTTAGCCGTTCCTTGCCACTCCGTGTCGTAAATGGCATATTGGCAAGTTTACGTTTCTCTTCAGCTGATTTAAATGTCTTTTTCAAGGTCATTTTTCTGAACTTTGCCATTTGGCATTGTATGTGCCCTCTACTATGACATTGGGCATCGGCCTTGGCAGACGACGTTGATGGCATGTTATCGTCTATGTCATGACTAGTGGCAGCAGCTTCAGCACTAGGAGGAAGTGGTTCTTGATCTTTCTCTATTTTATTTTTATCGGAGAAAGTTTGGTCCTCCATTTATGTTATATCGATTTGATATATATGTGCGGCTAAACACAGAAAATAATTTTTTTTTTGGTTTGGACTGGAGTGTACTTTGGGGGTTACAGCACCCTTTAACGGTCAAGCCAGCCGGCCCTTTACTTATGACACAGGCGCACGCTTGGCACTACTTTGTTGATGCACGTGCGGCTACTGCGCACACAATTCACAAACACAGAAAATAATTTTTTTTTTGGTTTGGACTGGAGTGTACTTTCGGGGGTTACAGCACCCTTTAACGGTCAAGCCAGCCGGCCCTTTACTTATGACACAGGCGCACGCTTGGCACTACTTTGTTGATGCACGTGCGGCTACTGCGCACACAATTCACAAACACAGAAAATAATTTTTTTTTTGGTTTGGACTGGAGTGTACTTTGGGGGTTACAGCACCCTTTAACGGTCAAGCCAGCCGGCCCTTTACTTATGACACAGGCGCACGCTTGGCACTACTTTGTTGATGCACGTGCGGCTACTGCGCACACAATTCACAAACACAGAAAATATTTTTTTTTTTGGTTTGGACTGGAGTGTACTTTGGGGGTTACAGCACCCTTTAACGGTCAAGCCAGCCGGCCCTTTACTTATGACACAAGTACACGCTTGGCACTACTTTGTTGATGCACGTGCGGTTACTGCGCACACAATTCACAAACACAGAAAATAATTTTTTTTTTGGTTTGGACTGGAGTGTACTTTCGGGGGTTACAGCACCCTTAACGGTCAAGCCAGCCGGCCCTTTACTTATGACACAGGCGCACGCTTGGCACTACTTTGTTGATGCACGTGCGGCTACTGCGCACACAATTCACAAACACAGAAAATAATTTTTTTTTTGGTTTGGACTGGAGTGTACTTTGGGGGTTACAGCACCCTTTAACGGTCAAGCCAGCCGGCCCTTTACTTATGACACAGGCGCACGCTTGGCACTACTTTGTTGATGCACGTGCGGCTACTGCGCACACAATTCACAAACACAGAAAATAATTTTTTTTTTGGTTTGGACTGGAGTGTACTTTGGGGGTTACAGCACCCTTTAACGGTCAAGCCAGCCGGCCCTTTACTTATGACACAAGTACACGCTTGGCACTACTTTGTTGATGCACGTGCGGCTACTGCGCACACAATTCACAAACACAGAAAATAATTTTTTTTTTGGTTTGGACTGGAGTGTACTTTCGGGGGTTACAGCACCCTTAACGGTCAAGCCAGCCGGCCCTTTACTTATGACACAGGCGCACGCTTGGCACTACTTTGTTGATGCACGTGCGGCTACTGCGCACAATATTCACAAACACAGAAAATAATTTTTTTTTTGGTTTGGACTGGAGTGTACTTTGGGGGTTACAGCACCCTTTAACGGTCAAGCCAGCCGGCCCTTTACTTATGACACAGGCGCACGCTTGGCACTACTTTGTTGATGCACGTGCGGCTACTGCGTACTCAATTCACAAACACAGAAATTAATTTTTTTTTTGGTTTGGACTGGAGTGTACTTTCGGGGGTTACAGCACCCTTAACGGTCAAGCCAGCCGGCCCTTTACTTATGACACAGGCGCACGCTTGGCACTACTTTGTTGATGCATGTGCGGCTACTGCGCACACAATTCACAAACACAGAAAATAATTTTTTTTTTGGTTTGGACTGGAGTGTACTTTCGGGGGTTACAGCACCCTTAACGGTCAAGCCAGCCGGCCCTTTACTTATGACACAGGCGCACGCTTGGCACTACTTTGTTGATGCACGTGCGGCTACTGCGCACACAATTCACAAACACAGAAAATAATTTTTTTTTTGGTTTGGACTGGAGTGTACTTTCGGGGGTTACAGCACCCTTTAACGGTCAAGCCAGCCGGCCCTTTACTTATGACACAGGCGCACGCTTGGCACTACTTTGTTGATGCACGTGCGGCTACTGCGCACACAATTCACAAACACAGAAAATAATTTTTTTTTTGGTTTGGACTGGAGTGTACTTTGGGGGTTACAGCACCCTTTAACGGTCAAGCCAGCCGGCCCTTTACTTATGACACAGGTGCACGCTTGGCACTACTTTGTTGATGCACGTGCGGCTACTGCGCACACAATTCACAAACACAGAAAATATATTATTTTTTTAGCACTTGGGGGGAGCACCCCTGATGGACAGAGCACCCCCTGGACAACACTACAGCACCCCTTTAGGACTGGGACACTGCACAGGACTTTGGAGTGGACACAGCCCCTATGGAGAACTGACTGCACAACACAGTCCAGCCAGCCCCTATGGACTTTGAAGTAGTGGACACAGCCCCTATTAACAACAGCAGCACAGCACAACACAGCCAGCCCCTATGGACTTTGAAGTAGTGGACAACAGCAGCACTACACTACACTACACTACACAGCCCTAACTCCCACCCTCCCTCTTCACTGTCCACAGCCGAGTGAGAAAATGGCGCCGACACGGGTACCTTATTTAGGATCCCAAACCCGCGAGACTCGGAAGGCGGGATGATGACGTTTTGCCTCGATTTCAGATCCGAGTCAGGCGGGAAAAGTCGAGCCTGACTCGGATCGGACTCGGATCGGGGGGGCTCGGGGGGGTTCGGATTTCAGAAATCCGAACCCGCTCACCGCTAATAGTAACACCATCAAATTCCGAAAATACATAATTTTCTGAATTTGATGAATAGCATAATTTCTACATCCCCATACTAATGTATGGGGAGTGTGGAAATTAGCGCAGGGGGACTTAGCACAGGAGATATCAGTGATATCTCCTGTGTTACGTGTGTTAATGAATACTAAAATAACGGTAATTAAGGAAAATGTCTTTAAAACCATTATTTTAGTTTTGAAGAGTGGTACTATACTGTGATGCTAACAATGTGCAGGGACACAAAAAAAGTCGCAGTCTACTCACTGTTACAGGTGCCAAGACATGCAGGTCACTGAGGAGTTTGTTAGCACCTAAAGAAACAATATAGAAAAAGAGGAAAGTTCTGCACAGGAAAATAATTATAAGATATATGAGAAAAACCAAAAATAAACACAATTAATGGGTAAATGACCCTACTATAAATAAATTTGTGGTGCACCCCAGGAGTAAGAAATACTCAAATCCGTTCACCTTTTAATTACCCTATGCAGCAGGATAATAAAGAAGATCCCCCCCGCAAAGGAGTCTTCTTTATTATGCTGCTGCACAGGGTAATGAAAAGGTGAACCTAAAGAAACAAGCCAGCAAATCATTTAAAGACATAGGGCCTGATTCAGACCCACTCGCGAGCGGCTGTCCGCTCGCAAGTGGGTCGATGTTATGGACTGAGCATGCGCACGACGGAGGGAGCTCCGTCGTGCGCATGCGCCAGACGCGACGAGCGAAGGAAAGTCCTTCGCTCGTTGTGTCCGATCAAAGGGGGCGTGCTGTCAATGTTGATTGACAGCACGCCCCCTTTGGTGGGCGTGCCGTGGGCGTGCCTCCCTGACGGGGGCGTTCCCACGGGAACGCCTCCCATCAGAAGCCGGCCCACTGACATCACTAGTGATGTCAGTGGGAGTGATTTTGGCTCTGATAGAGCCAAAATCACTCCGGAACTTGCGGTTGAAAACCTCAACCGCAGGCTCCGGCTCGCAATTTCGATGGTCGCGATGGTCTCGACCATCGCGGCCATCACAAAGCACACTCGTATAGCCTGTGGGTGGTGACCCACAGCTATACGAGCGTCCGGGAGGACGCTCCATGAAAATGGAGCCCGGCCCTCATTCAGAGCGTGCGCTCTGCTCAGAGCGTACGGCTCTGAATGAGGGCCACAGTGGACATATTCAACCATTGTGATTGCTGAGAGATTTCAGTTTTACAGACGAAGCCAAGCTAAAAGTTAATGGGTGACAGAATACATTGCTGAACTGAAGAAGTTCTCTGAAGGCTATCAATATGGAGTAGGGTTATCAGATGCCCTAAGAGACCATTTAGTTTGTGGGATAACAAGTGGAAGTACACAAAAGAAATTGCTGGCTGAGCCTGAACTGATCTTAGGGCCTGATTCAGAGCCGGACGCTCTGACAGAGTGCTCGCTCTGAATCAGGGCCGGCCTTCTTGTTTTTTAGAGCGGCCTCCTGGCCGCTCGCATAGCTGTGGGTGACCACCCACAGCTATAGTGAGCGGCCAGGAAGATATCCGGGTCTCATGCGCACTGGGCCACCATCGACCCGCTTGCGAGCGCATAGCGCTTGCGAGCGGGTCTGAATCAGGCCCTTAGAGCGAACATTGTCTAAAGCAGGGGTGGGCAGTAAGCAGCCCTCCAACTGCTGTAGTTCTATCCCATATGCCATGCCACAGTTTTACAATTTAATCATGCTGAAACTGTTGCAGGCAAACAGGTCATGTTTTCCATGTCTCCTCACAGAATCACAAGTAAAATAATTAGCTCCACTAGTGGTTCTTTTAAAATGTGTCAGTGAGTAATGAATACACCTGTGCACCTGCTAGGTGACCTGGAAAACGTGAACTTTGTGGGGCCCTGAGGACCGAGTTTGAGAACCTCTGGTCTATAGCTATTTCAATGGAGATTGCAACCAAGGATGCGGGGCATAACAACCATGGGTGCAGTTGCTATGGGGCCTACAGGACCTCAGGGGCCGGCCTCCCCTGTACCTAGCTCATCTCAGCAGCATTACAATGGGGATCTATTTACTACAATCCGCATTTGTTTTGCAGATTGTAGTGTGATATTACCGACTGAATTTGCATTGCAGGGACAGAGTTTGCGATAAAGCTCTGTCCCTGCGAATCCCCTCCGCACACTTATCACGGTATTTTCACAAAAAATACCGTGACAAGTGCCCGACGCATGCGCCAATTGACCGTCGCTAAGCCCCGCCCCCCCATGATCCCAATATTTATGCACCTGACTGTATATTGTACACAAAGGACTAAGTTTTGTGCTGCACCAGCTTACACAATAAGTAGTTATAAATATGCGCTCCCCCCATGGGCGTCTTTAGAGAGGAGGGGGCCCGTGTGCATCCCCCATCACCGGCCCCCTCCTCTCACTCCAGCAGCCGACTGATGCGGCTGGCCGGCAACCGCAGAATCAATAGACTCTGGGTACTAGAGTGTGGCCGGAGTCAATTGCACATGCGCAGGTCGCCGGGGAAATGGCACTGCTGCCATTTTCCAGATGATTTCCTCACTGCGTGTGCGCAAAGTGCCTGAAAAATGGCAGTGGCGGCCATTTTCCGGCGTTTGAGCAGCGCTGGGAGACCCAAAACGGGACCTCAGAAAGGTAAGTTTTATATAATATGGGTGCAGGGTGTGCTGTGCAGGCCCCCTTGGACCCAGGGGCCCGTGTGCACCGCACACCCTGCACCCATTATAGATACGCCACTGGCTCCCAAAATCAGACTCCCAGAGCAATCCTGCATGCCTCCTCTAAAGCTGCCATCTTGGCTGATGCAGTAGGTCAGTGGTTTTCTACTGCTGTGCCGTTGCTGCGGACGGGGCAGCGCTGCCGCTGAGCTCCTCTGGGATGGCTTGCCTATACGCGGCGGTGTGACATCACTGGCCACACACGCCGCGCTGCCCGCCCCACCAGTCACCCAGCTAGCCCTTCCCACCCGCGGCCCACCAGCCAGCTCTTCCCTCCCATCCGCCCGCCATTCAGCCAGCCCTTCCCTCCCATCCACCTGGACACTACTGACAGCTCTGCAAGCTGCTGAGAGACAGCTCTGCACTGTATGCACCCCCAGTTGATGAGGGACTGGTAGGTCCAGAAAATGTCAGTTTATTTTTTATGTGGGAGACAGTTTTATTGGTTTTTGGGGGCAGCAATTTTGTTGTTTTTTTTTCTTTGGGGGGCCAACCAATGGTTTTATTTTTTTGTCTGGAGCAATGTGGTTTTTATTTTTTTCTGTGTGGTCAGCAATGTGTTTTGTTTTATTTTGTTTCTGTAGGGACCAATGTATGTGTATTTTATTTCCCTGGGGCCAATGTTTGTGCTTTTTATTCCTGTGGAGGCCAATGTAGTGTGTTTTATGTCTCTGGGGCCAATGTAGTGTGTTTTATGTCTCTGGGGCCAATGTAGTGTGTTTTATGTCTCTGGGGCCAATGTAGTGTGTTTTATTCCTGTGGAGGCCAATGGGTGTGGTTTTTTATGTAGGAGCCAATATGTATATTTTTTCATAGGTCGCGCGCGCCGTATCGCCGGATGGTGTGCCTAAGCAATTTTAAAATCTTGCGTAGTGTACCTCTAGCTGAATATCACTGCAGTAAGCTTATGACATCACTAAAAAAAGAAATAAAATTGCTCTGCATCCCTGTCGCACATATATCTTCCATAACAGGTGAGACATGACTGCTGTGAAAGACAACTGTAGCAACAGATTGAGCAGTACCTGCATGGACATAGGCTCTAAAGCCACTGCTCTACAGGACTGCTCTTGCATATTATATAACAAGAGGTTCCTTTTTCTCTTTAGAGTTAAACTTCTAACATGAGATGCTCTTTTTCCAAAATATCATTGCTGAACTATGAATATTGTGCTTTATTAGACTGATCCCAAGAGGAATTCCTCCACTGGATGTCACAGGTCTCAACTTTCCTTCACTTTCTTTCTTCTCATCCCACAGAGAGATTAAAATAAAATGCTGCATCATCATATTAAAAAGGTCTTGGAGATTAGTACCAAAGTGTACTAAATATAACACCAATATTTCCTACAGTCTCTGTTACAAGACATGTCCTGAAAAATCTTTCCCTCTATGCTGGGTCCTGGACTGGAGCCTCACAAGTTTAAATAAGTCACCCATTGATTGAATCTTACATTATGCTAATTAACTCACTTAACTACTAACTAGAAATAACCACACAGACACCTATGTGGAAATAAAAGAGGACACAGCCAAAATGTATTGATCAAACTGTAATTAGAAAGATGGTGGCAGTAAAAAAGCAGTGCTACGAGGCCACAGCCTGGCAAATATATTTAACTAAATAAGAAGAGGCGGATCCCCATCTGGCGCAAATTGGCCTGAGGCAGAACCATTCTCCCTTAATTGGCACAGCCTTGACCCCTCCCTAAGATGATGGCCTGGGCCCCCCCTAAGGAGAATGACCAACTTGCTGCTATCAAAAGGCAAATGCTACCCAGGCACTCTTACGCTATAATAGGCCACCTAGGAGCACTGCTTCCCGCCAAAGCTCAGCTCAAAGACTGCAAAGTTTTGAATAGAACACTCCAGACCTGCGCCCGCGAGGTGTACCCCATCGGGCCTATAAAAACTCCTTCCCGTGCAATGCAATTGAAGGTTCCATATAACACGCCCATCCATTAGTGACCGGACTGTATATTACCGCCAGACTAGCCCTATTGCTGCCCGTCTCTAGTAGACATATGCAGGTCCTGCCTAAAAGCAAGTAGAAGCTCAATGCATTTGCAAGTACCCAGATCATCGCCCCTAAATGTATGAGTAACCGTTCGGGGGTCCCAAAATTAGCATCTGCTGTCCATAAACATCTAATAAAGGCCACCCCAGCACAGGCCCCTAAAACCAAACCACTGAATCTTATTAGCACTGAACAATTGCGGGGCCTGAATTGCTAAAGGATGCTTATTAGCCCAATAGATACATGAATGTCCCCCAAACCACACCCGACAGTTATCATTCCTGTAAACCTGCAAAAAAGGAGTTAATCATGGCCAGATAGGCTTTACAATATATTGAAAAACAGCCTAGCCTAGGGAAGGAAAACAATAGTTGGGTGACACATCTGAAGGTGAAAAACAGAAAACCTCTGTGAGGGCAAAACTGAAAAGCCCCTCAAACTCCAAAGCGGCAGTAGGCATAAGGCCCCTGGGTTTCCCAACAAACTCGCAAGAAGCGCTGCTAACTATGCAACTTATCCCCTCGCAACT
The DNA here is from genome assembly GCA_031769625.1 of Taudactylus pleione. NCBI lineage: Eukaryota > Metazoa > Chordata > Amphibia > Anura > Myobatrachidae > Taudactylus > Taudactylus pleione. The sequence goes on from JAUIMM010000068.1 coordinate 9,039,375, forward strand.
AAATTTTTGTATGCTGAGGACAACCATCGACCTAAATGTTTTAAGGCGTCAACTGATGCACCTGCAGCTACCAATCCTGAAAAATCTGCATCAAACTGATCTAGCGGCAAATCTAAAACAATCAAACAGTTGTGAAAGACCCTTGTAAAGTGAAACCTACATAATGTTGTAAGGGGCGCCGAGAGGGGGGGGGAGCGGGTAGTTTACCCGGGCCCGGGCTTCCAGAGGGGCCCGGCGGGGGCCCGGGTCTGGCACCGCCCCCCCCCTCACTTCCTCCCTCCCTCCCTCTGCAGCAGCCCAGCACACAGCGTGTGCTGGACTGCAGCGGGAGATTGCTTGCGGCTGCTAAGCAGCAGCCACAGCAATCTCCTATGCCTGAAGGGGGGAGCGATCACACTGATCGCGCCCCCCACTGGCTTTGCGCTGGGCTGAGGGGCTCACAGCGCCCCCTCCCCGGCGCGCAGCGCCGCAAAAAACTTTTTTTTCAAGGGGGAGTGGCCACGCCTCCTGAAATTAGGCCATGCCCCCTCTTTACCGGGGCCCCGCGTGGCTCTCTACGCCCCTGAATGTTGTCTGAGGGGATTGGAGGAGCCAGTGTGTGCTGCCTAGAGGCCATAACCTATTAAATGGCCAAACCCACTGGATTGATGAAAGGATGTGCGTGAGCTGGGATAGAGGTCCATCGCCCTTTAGCAAGCTGATCAGTTTTTAATCTATGGATACGACACAATTACAGGTTATACTGAAAACTTCATTCTCAAACGACCACCAGTTGATGGCAAACACTTATTATTGATAAAAATCATCAATTAGAAATGTCCCTAAATAAGCTAACTAAATTGCTAAACTCAAGAGTTGCACCTCTTAAATTACCCGATGCGATCACCGATACTGCAACTATCATCTCCCTTAAAATTGACAGATCAATAGGTCTTCCCGAAATCACCTAGAATGAGGTACACCACCCCTAACTGCTCACTACATTCCAATAAAACCATTTGTTAGTGACCTCTATGAATGCCGTTCAGTCGCTAATTTGCGGTACAAGTCGATTTAGAAAGAATTGCTTTCCAGTCTAATCGTGTGGTTCCAAAGCACAAAAGTTATTTATGTAAAAAGGGGTAACACGATGTAAGTTTAACAATCAGAGTAAAAAGCAATTAAATAGTACAATGAGTAAAGCCGATACATACACGTGCACACTGGTCCCAGTATACAATCATTCAGTCCAGAAGTCTGTGGTCGCAAAGAAGATGTCTGAACAGTGGGGTCAGGATACAAGCCTATATACCTTACAGGTTTCAGAGTTAACAAAGGGACAAATTGACCGGTTTTCATTGGTTCTTGCTTCTGGTTAATCTGGTCATTGGTCAGTTCATACGGTGTCATCAGGGGTATGGCTCAGTCTTCCAACAGTCACATTGTGTAGCTTCCCGCCGAAGAACTGGTTAAAACTGGCTACAACACTGCATATACAGTAATAACATTCTACTCAATAACTCCTTATCATCCATAACTAGCGAACGCATGATGCGACTTCTTTACAGATAGAGACGGATTTCTGCAAATAAACAGGGATTTAGTATGATACCAAACATGACATGTCCACTGTATTCTGAACCTTAGATCTCCTTTAAGTACATTTCACATCATAATTATTAGCTAACAATACCTTTAATAACTGTGGTCATTAACTATAATGTGTGGGAACCATTTAATATGTGTGCGTTCGCATATGTGCGTCTGTGTGTGGAATTTGCATATGTGCGTCTGTGTATGTGTGTGTATGTGAATACATGTGTGCGTTCGCATTTGTGCACATTGGATTGCACCAACGCAAAGTCGCATCCAAGTAACTCGTCATCAGACTATAGATAACTATATCATCAGATAATAATTGTAAAGTGATCATACCCAATTATTTTGACTTTGACAGTCCACCCTTTGATAGCAAATATAACACTATCATATTAATCTATTTAGTCAGACATAATAAATTATTATCTAATGTTCTATACGGTATGACACAATTTGGTCATTGAACCGTCAATAGTGCGCCTCAAGAAAGGGTAAAACAACCCTTATATGCACTCAGCAGATCGATACAGGACCATTGGTAGGATGTGGGACCTCATCTAACCTATAAAGGAAGTTTGGGGGAATTGAGACTACATTATCTATGATGTTTAACGGAACATTTACAATACATTTTATTATATCTGACTCAGCCTAATCACATTTCATTATCTGATGGTACCTTCAATTTCAGGATTGTAATGCAGTTCTTTATCAACCTTAGTACCTATACTACCACTACTCACCACTATTATGATTTCATTTTCACTGTTTACCTTGGTGGTACGTTTTCCACACTTCAATACAGTAGGAACACATCTGACACATAAACCAATTACTAAAGTGACAACAAGTATAAGAATAAGGAGCTTACCTACACTAGCAATCATCTCCTGTACCCACTCTAGCAGACAGGAGAACCATTTTACAGGGTTTAACCACGAGAACCATTTCTCTACCTTTACCTCAGTCTCATACAAGGAAGTATTATGGTCCTTCCGAAATTCCCATTTCAGTTGTAGGATTTCATCCATTCTCCGGTCAATCACCTCTTATGGGTCATTAGTATTATTGTTGATGTACGTGCAACACTTGACACCAAATTGGGTGGCCAAAGTCACATAATATCCACCAGTAATAGATGTCAGGTAGTTTAACACTAGCCTATGTTGTACCAATTCCTTTTTATAAGCCTGTAGCTCCTTACCCGTATACTTGAAAGTATCATCATACATCTCGGTGATATTGTCTATTAATTTAGCCAGGTCTTGGATATATCTAAAATGTAAAGTTCCCCAAGTGATCTTGGTGGGATCTAATGCTACCAAAATTTGGAAACCAGTCTTTTCACTAATCAACTGTGTGGCTATATGTTCTTCACCAGGGATCATATTTCTTTTGTCATGATGGTCATACTGCAAGTGTATGTATGGGAGTGGTGCGGTTTTATGGATATCAATCATTTCATCATGTGTAAGGGTCATTACCTCTGGGACCAATTTACCTATAAAACATAAACCCTTGGAACTCAGAGATAACCAAGAATAAGCCCTTCTTCCACAAACATAGTATACATTATCTGGGAGGAAATAAGGTATATTATGATCCTGCACAATATCACATAAAGTTTTAACAAAACTACCTATGCCTACTGTCCTCATCTGCTCAAGACACGTTTCAGCCTGAATAACATTTCGACAATAACCCATAGGAACTTTTCCAATAGATACCACATTCGGTCTGTTCCTATGTCCTTGTCTCTGGGGTTCATCACTACTGGTGTGGCGAGCCATTGTCTGATCCAATAAGTCTGCTTCCCAATTCTCCAGTGTTTCTATGTATGATATGTTTAGACACAGCAAAGACCAATCTATGGAGTATATTCGGAGCTTTAAAATAGGGGACCTCGTGATGTTATACTTCCCGTCTATGGACCTCCCTCCCCGTAATTCAAGGACCTCAGAGAAATTTAACGGGAATGGTACAAATCCTACATTATGTTGTCCCTGAGGCACGTGAGTACATACCAACATTCAGTCTGGTTTAAGACCTTACCCACTAAGGAATGGTAATCCTCTAAGGGATGCCCACCCAAATACAGATTACTCTTGGACTGGCATCGTTGGATGTATTTCTCATCAACTAGGGATCCACAGTACTCACAGATACAATATTCCTCAGACAATAGCCCCTCACACTGTCTCCGAGTTCCATGGCTAACAGATCTCTTAATAATCCATGAACTGAGTTTGACCATATGTTGCCCTGATCGTTCTATCGCTTTGTCCTCCAATTTCTCTCTATCGACATCACTATCGGCCTCCCTCTCCGTCATCTGTCCTCCGTCACAGAAATAGGAAAACCTGAAACAAATGAAAATGAGAAGAACCCTGGAACAAGAAAGAGAAACAAATCGCCACTCCATTGCTGGGATAGCATTCTGCACACGTCTCTGGCTCAGGTGTTTTTACTGCAGTCTCTAGTTCTCCCGGAACAGGTTCGCACTCGACAGGTCCACGTTGTCTGTCTCGACTTTGCCTTGTACCTCCTTCGGGTGGTTGACCTTTCTGCAGTGAGTGGAATGGACCCAGGTATCTCCTTCTGCTACCTTCAAAGATGTGGTACTTGTCATCAACACCTGGTAAGGACCTTCTCACCGGTCTGTTAAACAACTTGAGCGTAAGAAATTTCAGATCATAACATATTCTCCAGGTTCAACATCATGACAGTTTGTTTCTGGCATACCAGGTAACAGCATTTTATTATTATTATTACTACCAGTTATTTATATAGCGCACACATATTCCGCAGCGCTTTACAGAGAATAGTTGGCCATTCACATCAGTCCCTGCCCCAGTGGAGCTTACAATCTATGTTCCCTATCACATGCACACACACATACACACTAGGGTTAATTTTATTGTTGGGAGCCAATTAGCCTACCAGTATATTTCTGGAGTGTGGGAGGAAACCGGAGCACCCGGAGGAAACCCACACAAGCACAGGGAGAATATACAAACTCCGCACAGTTAGGGCTGTGGTGGGAATTGAATCCACGACCTCAGTGCTGTGAGGCAGTAATTCTAACCATTACACCGTCTGTGCTGCCCAATTTTCAATTTCTGTTGCTGTTGTTTCAATTGCCTGCTCATTTTTATAAGATATTGCACAGTACCCTCATTATTACACTTCAAATCATCTTGTGAGCCTATAATCAAATGAGGTTGCCTTCCAAACTGTATCTCAAAGGGGGACAGATTAAGAGGAGGTCTGGGAGTGGTTCTGATGCTATGGAGGACTTGTGGTAAGGCTTCTGGCCATCCTAATCCAGTTTCAGCTTTGACCTTACTCAGTTTAATCTTAATGGTACCATTCACTCTCTCCACCTTCGCACTGGCTTGTGGTCAGTAGGGGGTGTGAAGTCTACTATTGATTCCCATAAGTTTACACATGTTCTGGAATACATCACCAGTGAAATGAGTACCCCTATCACTTAAAATGATTATAGGGTGTCGAAGCTGGATAATTGGCTGAGACAGAATCTGTTTAAAATTAAATCTGCACGATGCCATTTTGCGAATGGTCGCAAGACGCCATTTTGCGACTGGCCGACCAGCGCCATTTTAGCAAATCTCAGACATTATAAGTACATACGGCAATGCTATTATTTAGCGTTGTGCGATTCCCAAAAAATAAAAAGATGTTAAAAGTCCTCATTATATAAATACTGACTGTAACTAAAACATATAATATGATCAACCCTGCAAAACACGTACCACGGTGTACTCCACAAAACACGTAGTCACACAAAGCTAACTAGCGTCTTTTCTTAATATCCCAATACTTACACACTGCACACTTACATAAAAAGGTTCCCTAGCATTAAGGTTAATATTTAAGGTTTCATTTATTATCAGTAATGTTGTGAAATACATGTTATTTGATATCTAAGGTTTAGTGCATGATAAGCAGACCGTGTTTGGTATCATTCTAAATTACTGTGTCTTTGCAGATTTCTGGTTTCATCGGTGAGATCGCAACATGTGTCTACATATTATGGATCATAGAGAGTTAGGCATTAAAATGTATCCTGTAATGCAGCCAGTTTAGATTTGTTATGCAGCGGGAAAATGGGCACAAAGAGCTGTTGGAGGCTGGACTGTGACCATACGAATTGACCTATGAACTGTACTGTAACAGAAGAACCAGGAAGAAGAACCAATGGAATCATGCCAATCTGTTCTATTGTATTGCCTATCTCTGTAAGGGTATATATGCAGGCTCTCTGAAACTAGAGACCAGTCATCTTTCTTTGCTGTTGACAGAGGTTTCATCTTTGATGCCGGGATCTGGATCCAGAGCGCGTGTGTGTATGTAATGATTATATGATTGTGACTGTATAATTTGTTTGCGCTAATTGTAATTTAGATCATAGCATGTAACTATATGCTTTTATGGTGAATAATAACTTTTTGTGCTTTGGAACCACAATCAAAGTCTGAAAACAATTATTTCTTGTGCGACTCATAACGCTAAATAGCGACAATTTTAGAGTGTATAGATAGGTAGGAATCGATAGTTGGGGGCTCACAGAGTTAATCACGCTACCGGTCACACGGTAACACACGGTCAGTGATCTCTCAGCAAAAGGGTGGAGGCGCCATAAGCAGGAAAGAACGCATTGTGCTTTTGAATACCTGCTACCACTTTGTTGCTGAGAGCCTGCTACCCGTTATTGTGTGAGTTCAAGGAGCGCTGATTAGAATCCAGGGGCAAGGAAGGAAAAAGTTTGTTTTCCTTTGTTGATAGAATTTCATGTTAAAAGGGGAAGTCGCACAATAGCGTAAGGATAATACGTTTTGTGTAGCAGTCGCATTATTGTGTATGCGACTAGTCGCACAATAGTGTATACGTACTTCCGGTATTGTTGCCACGTGTTTTAAACAAAGCTGTTGAGATTGCATTGTGATATTGATAGAGTGATAACATTGTTGCAAATATCTTAGTCGGTGTTGCCAAAATCTGGGAGAACGTTTATTTTTCTGCGCAGGAAAAGAGTGTGTAACAGTGAACGTGTGTTGGTAGGGGTAACATGTTCCCTAGTTAAGGGTATCGTAGTGACGATATTGGATCAGAACCTCTATATACCCCTGCCTGTACCTTCTAAAATCCTATCTATAAACCTCTAAGGGTGACGCCAATTTGCGTACGCAGTCATACAGTAAATAAAAGACTCCAGACTTGGAACGTGTGGTTCCGAAGCACAAAGTATTATTCAAGTAAAAAGTACAGTCAGTTAAACGTTATTGATCCATACACAATTAGACGCAAAGGAATTATACAGACCCCAAGTACAGTATACATACGCATGCGCTCTGGACCAGATCCCGGCATTCAGAAAGAAAACCTCCGTCAATCAGCATTCATCAAGAAGACTAAAGACCCAGTGATTGAGCACACATGTTTATACCCCCCCAGAATAGACAGGACAATAGAGAAGTTTCATGCTTATGCCATTGGTTCCCATGGGGGAACCATCTGTTACAGAGCGTTTTACAGGCTGGTTCAAATAGACTCAACCCAGCCTCCAACAACTGGGGGTCTCTGCCCTCCCGCCCCCTAACAGTCATCCTAACAGTTGTTCATAAAATATACATTTTGTTGCTTGTAGTCTCTGCGGTCCATAAGTTGAGATTGCATGATGCGATCTCCACACTGATAGTACCAGAATTCTGTTGAAAGCGTACACATCAGTATGAAACCAAACACGGCTCTCTTAGCATGTATAAAACCTTAGTTATCAAATATCTTTATTTCACAGCATTTAAACTAACTGGACCAACTTAAATCTTATATTTTAAAGCTCATTAAACCTTTTATGTGGATATGTAATGTGTGAGTATGCGGGGTGTGATGTAAAGACTCTAGTTAACTTGGGGCAGATGCGTGCGCATGAAGCTAACAACCAGCGTTTTCATACAGGATCTTAAGCATAATGTGTGTATGTGAAATGGTGAAAGATGCAATCACATGATGCTAATAAACAGCATTCGCATGCAGGATATTGTGCATTCGCTACTGGGCATCATGTTAGCAGCTCAATTGTGCGTAATGTGCGGTATTTATGCATGAGATTCCATCTATGATGGACTTAACATATTTATATATATATATATATATATATATATATATATACATGTACATACATACACACACACATATCATTCCTCACTCACAGTTTCAGACTGCATTGCAAATGTGTTTCCTTCAGCTGTGAAGCTGGGGCCATTCTGTCTGGGTGTGAGGCTAAAACCTGTTTAGGATTCAGACACATTCAATTGTGTAGATCAATGCCTGTGTTATATTACAATTGCCACCACTATACTTGTCTACATACAGGGATTCCCAATTTGTATGTAAAACACTCACAGTTTCTGGTGCATTGTCTATTCTATTTACTTTTTCTCATGAGGCTGTTCTTCTAGTTGCCCTTGGTAGATTATCAAAAACATTGCCATCTGTTCTTAGCTCGTGAGTTGTGTGACGCTGGTTGCAAAATGGCATCTTGCAGATTCTTGTTTCTAAAATGGAGTCTAGCTGCTATTCGCAAGATGGCGTCGCGCACGCTTCAATTTTAAACTGATCTTGTCAGCCAATTATCCAGCTTCGACAGTAGGACCCTTAAGTGTTAGGCGCCTGGTGTCGGCCTAGTGGCTCGGTAGTAGATACCACAGTCTATACACATAAGCAGGTGTAGTTGTTGTCTTGTTGTAGGTATCGGCTCTCAGTGTGATTGCAGCATTCAGTGATCAGTTAGGGTTATTGGGCATTGTGATTGAACCGCACAGTTGTGGCTGATTGTGATTGTGAAGGGTAGGTGTTATTGGAATACCTAAATGCTAGCAATGGAAAGTACTCAAAAAGGGATTAGGTACATGGAAGCAGCCTGGTTATTCTTCCATAGGTGTGTGGGCGCATCCTGTTAATATCGTTCACAGGTAAGTGAAAGTAGCCTTGACGTTCTTTCACCAATCTAAATCTCTATTGAAAAGTTTAGCGTTATTTTCCCAAAGATGGGAGCCAAACAAATGGTAGAGATGTTAGATGATGTGCTTCTGTTGGAAGCGCCGCTTGGGTCGGCATGGCATATTATGTATACTAGGTACAGTGCTTATGCAACTAGGTACTGTGATGTATGGTTTAAAATTACGAGGAAGTGTGTGAAACCGTTTCCCAGAATTGTCAGCTTTGATAAGGAAGTATTGAACAATGTCCGAGATAGCATCTGTATTGTGCACTCTCGAATGAAAAAGATAAAGTATAACGATTGTTTAAAGCTATGGCAGCATGAAGGAGATACGTGGCTCAGGGGTGTGCATGCGACGTAAACCAGCGTCACGTGTACGATGCAGGGGAGTGTACACGCAGCGCTAAACTGCGGTGCTTGCGCACCACGAAATAGCATGCACGCACAGCAAGGTAGCGTCGTGGAAGGTAATGCCAGTGGTTCAAGCGCAGCACCACCGCCCTATGCGGATGGGGGTGGAGGTACAGTCGATGTAAAAACTCACAAAAATGTAACATGTAACTTGTACACTCTCTTGAGTAATCACAAAGAAAATGTTTATGATGCGGATGATGAACCTGTTGTTATGTCTGCCATTTCCCATGCTGTACACATATTAGATGCTCCATCACAACAAGCACGAGTGGTGGCCCCATCTTCATTAGTGGTAGCACAGGAAGTGTTAACATCCACTGCACCCATAGAGGAATTTCTTAACCCTATACGTAGCAGTAATAGACTAAATCCCCGGCCAGGTAACAAGGTCAAAGGTAACAGTGTGGCTGGTATCCATCCCATCCAGACAATAAATGTTCCCAATAGGAATCCGGATGCGAATAGTGTAGTGCCCACAAGGGAGGTAGCAATGCCTTCTCCTTGGACAAGAGCTGAGCTAAATTCCATAATGAATGATTTCCCTGAAGGAATTAGCAAAATGCCAAAAATTGTTGAAAAATTTGGGTAATGCTCACGAGCCAACCAATAAGGATTGGCGAGTGGTGTTAAGAGCGTGTCTTCCACACACTACCAACGTGAAAAAGTTTATCCCAGATTGTGTATTATAGGGAGATTGTCCTTTAACAGATAAGGATAACTAAGGTAACATTACCCGCATAATAAAATTCAATTGGGTGTATATTTTCCAGTAGTAGTTAACTGGAGTAAAATTTTCACCATAAAACAAAAAGAGTGAATCTGCAGAGGATTACTTTACCTGAGCTCTGTAGGCTATCATCCAGTACACTGGATAGAAGATATTAAAGATAGCACTCACCATAGGGAAATGGTCATCACGGTGCTTAAGGATGGTCTTAAAGACAATCTAAAAACCTGAGTCCAGACCTCTCTACCTGGCTAGAGAGGAGTTACTGTAGACACACTCAGGGAGTCCGCTATTGAGCATGATAAAAACATCCTCAAGAAGAGAGAGACCCAGAGCGAGAAGCTAATGGCTGTTAGTATTCAAGCTCTAGAAGGAATGAATGTAACATCACAGCCACCAGACACATATACACCTGCACAGCTAAACGCCCTCACAAATCCTGTTCAGCCACAAACACAGCCCTACCCCACTTATCACACACAACCACAAATCCCATACTATCCACATCCACCATATTACCCTCAGAATCCCTATCCACACCCACAATCTTTCTCTACCGCTCAACCCACACAGCAACCTATTCACCCACCCTACTCATGAAGGTGCTTTATCTGCAACCAAGTGGGACATGTAAGTAGGAAATGCAAGGTGAAGAAGGTAGGACCCCCTAACCACAGAGTACCTGGATATTCACATAAGGGATATACACAGAATGCAGGAAATTTCCCACAGGCACCAGCTCCAATTGCGGCCTTAAATGCTGTATTGGAGAGTGAGAGTCAACGCTAGGGGTCAGGTCATACCTGTAGTCTACAGATAGTCAGGTTAACTGGAAGTACTAGGGAAGAACCGGTGATGATGATTTATGTAGCTGGTACTAAACATCCTTTTCTTGTAGACACAGGGGCGACCAGATCAGTGATAAAATCTCCAGTTAATTTACAGGTGACCAGCAAGACAGTACCAGCAATGGGTGTAATGGATAAAGTGCAACATTATCCTCTAACCAAATCCACAGAGGTTATATTGGGCCATTGCATACCAGGCTCTTTCCTCCTGGCAGCAGCTCCTACTAACCTACTGGGAAGGGTTTTGTTATGTAAAATGGGATGTGTCATATATTGTACCCATGATGGTATATTCTTAGATATCCCAAAGAGAGTGGCACATGAGGTAAGGGATTTATTGGACACTCCCCAAAGGTTAATGTATCACTCTACTGGTTCAGGTAAAAATCCATCTCGGGTAGATCAAATGTTATCCCAAATTCCAGATTCACTTTGGACCAAGGATGGACAGGACACTGGATTAATGGTAAATGTAGCTCCTGTAATGGTAAATCTAAAAGGCGGTAGGCAAGCTCCAAAAATTCCCCAGTACCCATTAAAACAGGAGGTAGAGTTAGGGGTTTATCCCATAATTCAGCGGTTATTACAACATGGAATTTTAGTCTGTACAGCGAGTATAGCCAGTCCCATCTTTCCTGTGAAGAAAAGTGGTGGGAGGGGTTATAGGCTGCTACAAGACCTTAGAGGGGTTAATAAGGTAGTAGAGAGCCAATTTCCTGTAGTGCCAAATCCAGCTGTCATTCTTATGCAGATCCCACCAAATGCGACCTATTTCACTGTCATTGACCTCTGCTCTGCTTTCTTCTCTGTACCTCTTCATCCAGACTATCAGCATCTATTCGCTTTTACATAGAGGGGTGTACAATACACATGGACATGATTGCCCCAGGGCTTCATAGACAGTCCCAGTATCTTCTCTCAGGCCTTACACGACTGTTTACAATCTTTTCAACCTGCCAATTGATCTGTTCTAATACAATGCGGATGATTTATTGTTAGGTTCTGATTCATTTATGTCATGTTTAAATGATACTAAACTTTTATTGCTTCATCTCTCGCAAACAGGACACAAGGTTGCTAAGGACAAACTACACCCATGCCAGTCCAAGGTTAAATACTTGGGACATTGCCTAACCCAGGAGTTACGACATCTTACAAATGACAGAATCCAAGCCATACAGACCATGACACTGCCGCAGAACCAACAGCCAATCCGTACCTTCTTGGGAATGTGTGGATACTGCAGAATGTGGATCCCAGGTTTTTCTATTTTGGCCCTGCCATTACAGGACTTAGTCTCTTCCTCAAAGCTCGATCGTGTCATACACACAGAGGAAACAGAGAAGGCTTTCCTTAACCTTAAGGATAGTCTGACAAGAGCACCTGCATTGGGAATACCTGATTATAAAAAACCTTTTGAATTGTATTGTACGGAAGCTAATGGTTGTGCAGCAGGTGTCCTCACACAAAAACATGGTGATGCCAGTAGGCCTGTAGCATACTACAGTGCACAATTGGACACTGTGGCAAGATCACTCCCGTGTTTAAGAAGTGTAGCAGCAACTGCTCTATTGGTCAGTAAGAGTGAGGATGTAGTATTAGGCCATGATATGATTGTCTATACTCCCCATGCTGTATCTGCTTTGCTAAACTCTGCCCAAACCAGACATGTCTGCTCAGCTAGGTTCACAAAATGGGACCTAGCCCTAATAGCACCTGCAAACATCACCATCAAACGGTGCAGTACGTTAAATCCAGCAACGTATTTACCATATGTGCAACAGGATGCACAAAGGGTGGAGAGAGGTGAGTCGCTGGCGGAAGGTGAGTTCTGCAGGTATATTGATGCACATGATTGTATAGACTATCTGAATCAGACCTTTACTGCAAGACCTGACATACGGGATACACCTTTAGAAAATGTAGATGTGACATTTTACACAGATGGGAGTTGTCATATACAAACTGACACTGGAGAGTTATGTACAGGTTATGCTGTGGTAAATGACAAAGACATCATAGAGGCCAAACCTTTAGGTCCACCTCACTTGGCCCAAGTGGCAGAACTGGTGGCATTAAGGAGAGCGTGTGAGTTAGCAGAAGTTAAATCTGCTAATATATGCACTGGCTCTAGGTACGCCTTCGGGGTGGTACATGATTTTGGTGCTCTATGGCATCTGAGAAATTCTATGACAGCAGCAGGCACACCTATTGCACATTCCAGACATATAAAAGGACTACTGACAGCGATCCAATTGCCTAAGACAGTGGCGATAATTAAGTGTAAATCCCATACATGTGAGGATGACCCGGTGTCACTGGGCAACAACAGGGCAGACGAAGCTGCCAAATGGGCAGCAGGGCTAAAAGTGAATGTGCCAATTAACCAAATGATGTTTCAAACGATTGACATGCTGAAATTAATTGAGATGCAAAATTTGTGTTCCATCCAGGAAAAGGCAATCTGGAGGTCCAAGGGATGTGGGCAAGAGTCCTGTGGACTATGGAGAGGTGGACAAGGTAAGCTAGTGGCTCCCAAGGCGTACTACCCAAGCCTGGCTGAGGCAGCGCACGGTCTGACTCACTTGGGAAAGCAAATTGATGAGAGCATACTGGTGTGCACCGGGTTTTTCTTCTCAAGTGGAAAAGAGAGCAATGTACTGTCTGACCTGCTTGAGGAAAAACATTGGGAAAACGATCCCTACCGAACCATCCCACATTCCTCCGACCAACTGACCTTTTCAGGTAATACAAATTGATTTCATCCAATTACAACCCTGCAGGAATCTCAAGTATGTATTAGTGTGCACTGATGTGTTTTCTAATTGGGTTGAGGCATACCCAGCTGCCACTAATACTGCTGCGTTTACTGCTAAGAAGATTGTTCAGGAGTTTGTATGCAGATACGGTATCCATAGAATTATTGAAAGTGATAGGGGTACTCAATTCACAGGTGATGTGTTCCGAAACATGTGTAAGTTGATGGGTATTAATAGTAGACTTCACACCCCCTACCGACCGCAAGCCAGTGCCAAGGTGGAGAGGATGAACGGTACTATTAAAAATAAATGAAGTAAAATCATGGCGGAAACTGGACTAGATTGGCCAGAAGCACTACCACTTGTCCTTCATATTATCAGGACAACTCCTAGACCCCCTCTCAATCTGTCCCCCTTTGAAATACTGTTCGGTAGACAACCACATTTGATTATAAGTCCGCAGGAAGATTTGAAAAGTAACAACGAGGAAACTGTAAGATATCTTATAACAATGAGTAAACAGTTAAAACAGCAACAGCAGAAACTGAAATTGTTGTCACATGATATGCCTGAAACAAACTATCATGATGTTGAACCTGGAGAATTTGTTATGATCAGAAATTTCTTGCATTCAGGTTGTTTGACAGATCGGTGGGAAGGTCCCTATCAGGTGTTACTGATGAGTACAACTTCATTAAAGGTGGCAGAGAGAGATACCTGGGTCCATTCCACTCACTCAACCAACCGGTGGAGAGACAAGGCGGAATCGAGGCAGATAACGTAGACCTGTCAATTGCAAGCTTGTTCCAAGAGGGTTAAAGGTTACAGTGAGATACCTGAGCTAAAGAAATTTGTAGATCCTTGTTTTCAGCAATGGATTGGTCTCCTGTGGTTATCTTTGTGTTTTCTCCCAGAGTTCTCATTATCTTGGGTTGTTTCGGGATCTCTGATTTCTGTGATGGAGGACAGAGGATGGAGAGGGGAGCTGATGATGATATCAATGGAGTAGAGTCCGGAGAAGGGGTGCTAAACCAACTGGGGGAGTATCTGACCAAACCCAGTACAGTAATTGCTAAGAGATCTGCTATTCTGGATACTCAGAGACAGTGTGAAGGTCTATCTTCTGAGGATTATAGTATGTGTGAGTTCTGTGGGTCCGTAATCAATGAGAGATGCATCCAACAGTGCCAACCTAAGTATAACCAGTATTGGGGTGGGTATCCTTTAGAGGATTATCATACTATGGTGGGCAAAGTTTTAAACCAAACCAACTGTTGGGTGTGCTCTCACGTGACTCAAGGACAGCATAATGTAGGGTTAGTGCCATTTTCATTAAATGTCTCTGAGATTTTAGAACTACAAAAAGGGAAGACACTGGATGGAAAATTTCTTAATACCAAACCACCCCATTTTAAACTCCACCAGTACCAAGTAGATAAATCACTTTTATGTTTGAACATCACCAACTCCAATGACCCAGGAATTTTGGAGGAGATGGGGAATAACCAGACGATGACCTTCTCACTAAGAGCTGATAACGAGAGCTGATAGATTTTGCACTGTTACGCAAAATTAGGTTGGGTGGAAGACACTTCCGGTATAAATATACACTAAGTAACACCAAAGAAATGGTTGGCAGAGTACCAGAAGTTATACAACCAGAAACGTGTATTAGCCAGATGGGAGAACCTGAGATAGGATCATTTATTAGGGAAATGTGTTGGATGATCATGATGCATTCTAATCCTTATGTTCTCCCCGATGATGTATATTGTATATGTGGAAGGAAAGCGTATAAGTGGCTCTCTCCGAGTTCCGAAGGTTTGTGTCACCTGGGAAGAGTAGTCCCAGAGGTTATGATCCTTACACATGGTGAAATGCTTGGTATTCATAAAAACACACCATCACCATATCTTCACACACAGTATGAACACAGAGACAAAAGAAATATGATACCTGGTGACGTACATAGAGCCACACAGTTAATTAGTGAGACAACTGGCTTTCAAGTTTTAGTCGCATTGGATCTCACCAGGATCGCTGAGGGTACACTAAATTTTAGATATATCCAAGATCTTGCTAAATTAATAGATAATATCACCGAGATGTATGATGACACGTTTAGGTATACAGGTAGGGAGTTGCAAGCTTACAAGAAAGAACTGGTGCAACGTAGACTAGTGTTAAATTATTTAACAGCTGTCACTGGAGGGTATTGCGTAACTTTGGCCACCCAATTTGGTGTAAAGTGTTGCACATACATTACAAATAACACTAGTGACCCCAAGGAGGTGATAGACCGGAAGATGGACGAAATTCTGCAGCTGAAATGGGAATTTCAGAAGAACCATAATGCTTCAATGGCTGAAGTAGAGGGGAAGGTAGAGGAATGGGTTTCATGATTGAACCCAGTGAAATGGTTCTCCGGTCTAGAAAGTGGGTCCAGGAAATGGTTGCGAGTATAGGTAAACTCCTGATCCTCATATTGGTTGTCATCATAGTAATTGGCTTATGTGTCAGGTGTGTTCCTACTGTGTTGAAATATGGAAAATGTAAAGATAAGGTAAACCGAAAGAATGAAATTTTAATGGTGGTTAGAAGTAACAATATGGATTCTGAGGTAAATATAGGACTGCATTACAACCCTGAACTAGAAGGTACCATCAGATGATGTATAAATTTAGCCTTGCATGAAATGTGTTATTAAAATGTTATTTTAAAACATCTTAAATAATGTAAGGCCCTATACCCTTCAAGACTTCCTTTATAGGATTGGTGCATTCCCACATCTTTCCCATGATCTCCCAAGATCCACGGTGTGCGTATAAGGGTAGTTTTATGTCCCTCCCTAGAGACACATGATGGTTTAAGAATCACCTTGTGCCATGCCATAATATAACATTAAGTAATATGTCATAGTGTAAGCCTAAATTAATTTTAAAATCAGAGGGTGATAGCATTTTGTTTGCTATCAAAGGGTGGACTGTCGAAGCTAACTAGCGTCTTTTCTTAATACCCCAATACTTACACACTGCACACTTACATAAAAAGGTTCCCTAGCATTAAGGTTAATATTTAAGGTTTCATTTATTATCAGTAATGTTGTGAAATACATGTTATTTGATATCTAAGGTTTAGTGCATGATAAGCAGACCGTGTTTGGTATCATTCTAAATTACTGTGTCTTTGCAGATTTCCGGTTTCATCGGTGAGGAGATCGCAACATGTGTCTGCAAATTATGGATCATAGAGAGTTAGGCATTAAAATGTATCCTGTAATGCAGCCAGTTTAGATTTGTTATGCAGCGGGAAAATGGACACAAAGAGCTGTTGGAGGCTGGACTGTGACCATACGAATTGACCTATGAACTGTACTGTAACAGAAGAACCAGGAAGAAGAACCAATGGAATCATGCCAATCTGTTCTATTGTATTGCCTATCTCTGTAAGGGTATATATGCAGGCTCTCTGAAACTAGAGCCCAGTCATCTTTCTTTCCTGTTGACGGAGGTTTCATCTTTGATGCCGGGATCTGGATCCAGAACGTGTGTGCATGTAACGACTGTACCTTGTGACTGTATAATTTGTTTGCGCTAATTGTAATTTAGATCATAGCGTGTAACTATCTGCTTTTATGGTGAATAATAACTTTTTGTGCTTTGGAACCACAATCAAAGTCTGAAAGCAATTATTTCTTGTGCGACTCATAACGCTAACTAGCGACAATTTTAGAGCGTATGGATTTGTAGGAATTGATAAGGGATACCGTATCTACATACGAACTCCTGAATAATCTTTTGAGCAGTAAAAACAGCAGTATTAGTGGCAGCTGGATATGCCTCTACCCAATCAGAAAATACATCAGTACAAACTAATACACACTTGAGATTCCTGCAAGGTTGTAATTGGATGAAGTCAATTTGTATTACCTGAAAAGGTCCATCTGTTGGAGGGATATGGGATGGCTTGGTTGGTATTGTCTTCCCAACATTTTTCCTCAAACAAGTCAGACAGGACATTGCCCTCCTTCCAGCTTGAGAAGAAAAGCCTGGTGCACACCAATATGCTCTGACCAACTTGCACATTCCTTCTTTTCCCAGGTGAGTCAGACCGTGTGCTGCCTCAGCCAGGATTGGGTAGTATGCCCTGGGAGCAACAGGCCTACCTTGTCCATCTCTCCATAGTCCAGAGATCTCTTGACCACATCCCTTCGATCTCCAGACCGCCTTTTCCTGTAGGGAACACAAATCTTGCATTTCATTTAAATTTCGGTGTGTCTATTGTCTGGAATGCCATCACTTTGTTAGTTGGTATTTTTACATTTGACCCTGCTGCCCATTTGACAGCTTCATCTTCTCTGTTATTGCCCATTGACACCGGGTCTTCTTCTTTGTGTGGGCTTTGCATTTGATGACAGCTACTGCCTTTGGTAACTGTATTGCTGTCAGAAGTCCTTTTATGTGTTGTGAATGTGCTACTGGTGTGCCTGCTGCTGTCATAAAGTTCCTAAGACGCCAAAGAGTCCCAAAATCATGTACTACCCCGAAGGTGTACCTAGAGTCAGTGTATATATTGCTGAATTACCTTCTGCCAATTCACATGCTCTCCTTAATGCCACTAGTTCAGCCACCTGGGCTGAGTGAGGTGGACCAAGGGGTTCAGCCTCTATGACATCCTCGTCATCTACAACAGCATAACCTGTGCATAGTTCTCCTGTGTCTATCTGTCTATGACAACTCCCACCCGTGTAAATTGTCAAATCTACATCTTCCAATGGTGTGTCACGTATGTCTGGTCTTGCAGTAAAGGTCTGATTCAAATATTCCATACAAGCTTGTGTGTCAGTACACCTGCAAAACTCACCTCCAACCAGAAACTCACCTCCTTCCACCCTTTATGCATCTCGAGGCACATATGGTAAGTACTTTGCTGGATTTAATGTATTGCACCGTATAATGGTGATGTTTGCAGGTGCCATCAGAGCTAGTTCCCATTTTGTGAACCTTGCTGAAAAAACATGTCTGGTTTGGGCTGAATTCAACAAAGCAGATACTGCATGTGGTGTATAGACAGTTGTATCATGCCCTAATACTACGTCCTCGCTCTTATTTACCAGAAGAGCAGTTGCAGCTACACTTCTTAAACACGTCGGAAGTGATCTTGCCACAGTGTCCAATTGTATGCTACAGGTCTGCTAGCATCACCATGTTTCCGTGTAAGGACACCTGCTGCAGAGCCATCAGCTTCTGTACAATATAATTCAAAGGGCTTTTCATAATCTGGTATTCCCAAGGCAGGTGCTTTTGTCAGACTATCTTTAAGGTTAAGGAAAGCCTGCAATGTTTCCTCAGTGTGTATGATACGGTCGGGTTTTGAGGATGAAACTAAGTCCTGCAATGGTAATGCCATAATAGAAAAACCTGGGATCCACGTCCTGTAATAACCACATATCCTCAAGAAGGCACGGATCTGCTGCTGGTTTTGCGGCAGTGTCATGGTCTGTATGGTCTGAATTCTGTCCGTTGTCAAGTGTCTTAGCCCCTGGGTTAGACAGCGTCCCAAGTATATGACCCTAGTCTGGCATGGCTGTAATTTGTCCTTTGCAACCTTGTGCCCTGTTTGTGAAAGACGAAGCAATAACAGTTTAGTATCATTTAAACATGACATAAACAAATCAGAGCACAACAACAAATCATCTACATATTGAATAAGGAAAGACCCATTGCTTGGTTGAAAAGATTGCAAACAATCGTGTAAGGCCTGGGAGAAAATACTGGTTTTCATTGGTTCTTGCTTCTGGTTAATCTGGTCATTGGTCAGTTCATACGGTGTCATCAGGGGTATGGCTCAGTCTTCCAACAGTCGCATTGTGTAGCTTCCCGCCAAAGAACTGGCTAAAACTGGCTACAATACTGCATATAAGTAATAACATTCTACTCAATAACTCTCTATCATCCATAACTAGCAGACGCATGATGCGACTTCTTTACCAATAGAAACGGATGTCTGCAAATAAACAGGGATTTAGTATGATACCAAACATGACATGTCCACTGTATTCTGAACCTTAGATCTCCTTTAAGTACATTTCACATCATAATTATCAGCTAGCAATACCTTTAATAACTCTGGTCATCAACTATAATGTGTGGGAACCATTTTATATGTGTGCGTTCGCATATGTGCGTCTGTGTGTGGAATTCACATATGTGCGTCTGTGTATGTGTGTGTATGTGAATACATGTGTGCGTTCGCATTTGTGCGCATTGGAATGCAGTTGCACCAACGCAAAGTAGCGTCCAAGTAACTCGTCATCAGACTATAGATGACTATATCGTCAGATAATAATTGTAAAGCAATCATACCCAATTATTTGACTTTGACACCGACATACCAGGAAACTTTGAGAAATAATAAATGCTAAACAGAGCTGCTGACATGGCCGCTCTGGAATGACTTCTTTCATGCCATTTCTAAACAATACTAACATGTAGGCATGGAATGGCGTACCTCCCTCGCTATTGTAAGCTAAGAAACCTTGCTAATCAGTACAAGCCGTCAACTAAATCCCCATGTACAAGGAGCCAACAATATCAATACAAACCGCTCAAATGCCAGTGCGACAATCAGCCGATATGAACAGTACAGGGTAAGCTGTGTATATCAGCAAAAAAGTGGGAGGCCAGCACCTGAAACCCATCCCATCGACAAGGAGACAATGACATCTCATTGTCTTCTTCACTCCTGGAACGTGATGTACCCTAAAATCTATGCTCCTGGGCAAACAAACAAAAGTGTGAAAATGTCTCAACAAAAGCAAAGCCGAACGGGACTCAGGGGGTCATTCAGACCCGTTCGTGAGCAAAGGACGCTCGCAAACCGGTCGATGTTGCCCCACTGCACATGCGCACGATGGAGGGAGCTCCGTCGTGCGCATGCGCGAGACCCGGACTGCGACAGCCAAGCTGTCGCTCCTGGTCTCGCACCAAAGGGGGCGTGCTGTCGATGTTGATTGACAGCACGCCCCCTTTGGTGGGCGTGCCGGGGGCGTGCCTGCCAGACGGAGGCGTTCCCATGGGAACGCCTACCGTCTGAAGCCGGCCCCACTGACATCACTAGTGATGTCAGTGGGAGTGATTTTGGCTCTGATAGAGCCAAAATCACTCCAGGGCTTGCGGCAGCGAGACCCTACTGCAGGGTCTCCGTCGCAAGCCCGATGGTCAAGACCATCGCGACCATCATCATGGACGCTCGCTATAGCTGTGGGTGGTAACCCACAGCTATGCGAGCGTCCATGAGGACGCTCCAAAAAAAGGTAGGAGGGCCCTGATTGAGAGCGAGCGCTCTGGTCAGAGCGTTCAGCTCTGAATCAGGCCCTCAGGCCCTGATTCAGAGGCGCTCGCTCTGAATCAGGACAGGCCAGGGTTTTTTTTCACCGGCCTCCAGGCCACTCTCTAAGTTGTGGGTGACCATCGGGCTTGCGACAAGACCCTTGTGGTAGGGTCTCATCCACCGAAGCCCCAGTGAACTTTCTGCTCTAATAGAGCAGGAAGTTCACTACTGACATCACTGGTGATGTCAGTAGGGCCGCCCACAAATGGCAGGCGTTCCTTTAGGAGCCTACAAAACGGGGCGAGCTGTCAATCACAATCGACAGCCGCCCCGTCTTGTAGTGAGTCCCGCAGTGACTAAAAATTCACTCGCTATGCGCTCACGAGCGGGTCTGAATCAGGCCCTCAGCCCTTTAAATATTGATAGCATGAACTAACCCTAAAATATAACGGCAGAACACAATGCTCATGTTGTTAGCCCAGATCACAACAGTAACCATGATTGGAAAAAACTCCAAAAAACAATATACTGGCAGGTAAATCTTGCCGCCTCCATGAATCTGGTCAGTGTTCCGCGTACCATACACCCTACGATAACGCCCTGAAACCTACGGCACTAGATGCGTCCTTAAACAACTGAAGTTCGTAATTGTCCACCGGAGCTGGTAGTCAATTCAAACCCCATTGAAATCCCCTAAAATACGGGATCCTCCCACAAGTCCTGAGATAAGCAAAAAATTTGAATCTTGACTGTGGCGCGTCCCAAACGAGGATAAATTTCCCTGCCCATGGGTATTATACTGCAATCAAAATTCAAAAGGCCTAGAAGCAATTGCAAATGCTTTAGTGACCCTTCCACAATAATTTTTCCAAATTACTAACTTTATCCAAAGAGAATCGCCAAACACCTAGCAAAGTGTCTACGTCTATTCCCATATAGGAGAAATGTGTAAAAGGGGGCCCTCGGTCTTGTCATTGAAAACCGGTATGCCTAGAATCTACAAAAGCTACTGTAACGAAAGAGCAAATCCCCGCAAACTAAACCGTTGTCTGGACCCACCAACAATTAAATCATCCAAATAGTGTGCCACCCCACTTGGCGTCTACGCGCTTGCATGCACAATCGCAAAAAGGAACAGTAAACAGAACAACCTGTTGGAAAGCACTTATCTACCGAATAAGCTTCAGCGACTGCACGTCCTATATACTGAAAAGATCCGGGGTGAAGTGGCGTTAATCGAAAAGTGGATTCGATATCCACTATAGCCGGGGGTGCTCGCCTGCCAAAACTTTGTACCCTCCCAGTAAACCACTCGGCAAACAGCCGGATCTAACGCTTTGCTGACAGGTTACCTTTCCAAATAGGAAAGATGCTGTATCAATCTAAATTTGCCCATCTCCCTTTCAGGTACAAACCCCAAAGGCGAGATGCATAACCCCCTCAAAGGGAAAGACAAGAAAGGGCAACACATGTGCCCCAATCTAACTTCCGCTTCCAATTTACACCGAACGACTTCCGGGTGATCGCATATGGACTGAAGATTCTGTTTGGATACAGACGTATATATTGTGAGTTAAGAGCAAATGCAATCCCATAATGAAAACCCTCTAACTAAATAGGCCGCTTCCTCCAAAGGAGGATAGCGATCAAACACTCACACAGTTTGCTCACATTAATTGGCAGGGGCACCTGATTTACCTCACCTACGCCGCTCTTTTCGTTATCCCCTCGACCCGCTCATGCACCACCAAGATGGCTGCATTTCTGGACGATAACCATTACCACACAGCATGCAGATACTCCTGTGCTGCTTCCAGGCTATCATGGAACCCACAGGTAATTTGGACTGCTGAGTGACCTCTAGTCAAAACTCTACGTCCTTGAATCCGAACTGAAGCGCTACCTAGCCCTCCTGACCCATCCATGTATTCCTCGGCTGGGTTTCCCCAACACATGTGCCCCAATCTAGTAAAACTCACCGCGAAATACGTATATGCTAGTTAACCAAATCAAGCCTACAAACTTGCCTTACCTAATCCGCTCCTTAAAACTACAGTACCTGGGAGTATATACAAACTCCACACAGTTAGGGCCAAAGTGGGAAATGAACCCACAACCTCTGCACTGAGAGGCAGGAATGCTAACCACAACACCATCTGCGCTCCTAATTTTGACCTCAAATCCACTAAATATAGCTGCGTTCGCACAATGGACCACATCCCCTGCTGCAACTGGGACCATAGCTGCTAATACAGTACTAGATCTCCTTGGCTTTTATGCTTAACCTTAATCTTTTGTGCCAAACGCCTCATGAACCTACAGGGCCTATCTGAGTATCTGGAAGAATCGATATAATCTGCAAATAAAATGGGAAACGCTGAGCAAAAGGGGAACAACATGCTCACCAGAGACGGCAGATGAAGGCCCGGCCATGACCGACTGCCGGCTAAAGCTTGTCCCTCGGTGTGTGGTGCGCCCACCACAACTTGACTCGCCTTCTGATTAACCTGGACAGCCAAAGACACTTCCTGAGGAACCCTGGAAGACTCTGAGATGGCAACCTCAGGACTTGAGATAATAACATGTGAGGTAGAAGCATGGGGTGTGACCTCCTTCAGCTGATCAGGACGGTAAAGCGGTGGTAGCGGGCCCAGGGGTGGGGATGTAACAGGGCTGACATGTATTGGCGGCTGGAAATGCTGGTAAAACCAGGGGTACATTGTGAAATGGAATAATGCAGGGGAAAACCGGAGGCACGTGACATATTGCAGGGTGGGTGGTTGGTACCAATAAAAAAGGAAAAATAAAAAGAGGGGTTGGTGCGGCAAATGAAAGGGGGGTATGGCTGATGCTGCAGGGCTGCTGGGGAATAGGGGACCAACCAGTGTGGCACCGATGGGTGCTGGCTGGGAACGGCCTCAGTGCATGTATTCAGGGCCGCATAAACAACATTTTCTGTGCTCCGGGGCTGGGGGGAGGGGACTGAAGGTGAGGAGGGGCTGGGTGTTGAGACTCTGGGGCTGAATGCAATGTGGAATTGAAGGCACTGGTGAATGATGCGGTGGGACGGGTGGGTGGACAGTAGGGGCCATCATGGAGTTATCCTGCTGCTGGCTGGGGGCAAAATGGCCACCGGGATGTCATGGGTTGGGCCAGCCGGTGGTGTGGGGCGTGGGGAGGCTTGGTCCGCTGGGCGATGGACAGCCTGGCGAGGGGTGTGCATCTGACTTGCAGAGCCCCCCGTGAGCCAGGTTGAGTGAAGGGGGCAACGGTGCGCAGCGTCATGAGAACTGTTACATGTGCTATCACCTTAGTTAATTAAACATGTATAACTTAAAGGAGGTATTAAAGGCATTATGTACTTCCCCTAAATAAATGGAATACATAGGGCAGTTTGCCAATCATTATGTCAACACTGCCTATGTTGCAGCCCCGTTGCTAACACCAATATTCTAAAAACTGTAAAATGCTAATTACATAATTTTAATGGTGTTGCTAATCTAACAAGGGGTGTATCTAGGAGTCCGATCACCCATGGAAAAGTAAGGGACTGTTGCTCCCCCCTATGTCACTCTAGGCTCCCCTGTATCACTCCAGATGTCCCCTGTGTCACTCCTGGCCTGAAGATGCAGTGCTTCACTCAATAGGTTGTGTTTGGTACTGTGAAAAAATCTCCTTTCATCCAATACAAAAACCATAGCTCTAAATTAGGGGTGGGCAATAAGTTGCCCCCAGCTGTTGTAAAACTACACATCCCAGCATGCCCAGCCACAGTTTTGCTATTTGACCATGCTAAAACTGTTGCAAAGCATGCTGGGATGTGTAGATCAACAACAGCTGGAGGGCCGCTTATTGCTCACCCCTGCTCTAAACAGTGGTATAGCACAAAACCATAAGCTCCAGCACATCACAGCTCCCATTTTTTTCTTATTGAAGCCCAAGGTGTATGCTCCAAAGCCTCTGGGAAGGGCAAAACTGTGCTAGGGACAGAAAAAGTCCCCACTCAGGAGAAAAAAAAAACCTTCACCAAAGCTAGGTTGGCCCCTTTGACATCCCTAACCCATAAAACCTAAAAATTCCTTACAGTACAAGAATTTACAGTCTTCCCTCTACTACAAGGCTTGGGCTCCCAAATCATTAGATAGCTGAAGCAAGGAGCAATCCAACATGGGGCAGAAGGCGATATAAAATACAAATAAGCACTAGGGCTTGTATAAATCATATACCATTACAATTAGGGAGAAACTTTTTTCTTTAATTCTATGTTTTTCCATTTATAATACTTACCATATGCTAATCCCTAGTAATTTAATCCTTTAATGTTAATTAAGCAGATATATAGTGCACACATTACCTCATTTACAGGCATAACGTTTAGCAACAAAATAATTTCCATATATGCAATTTATTTTGCTGCTTATATGTTTTAATTGTAAATTAAGTCATATTTGCACTTTCTGCCCAAGTTTTATAAACAAAAATATATTTCTTAATATAATCTCCCTAATCTGAATTGTATATGATATAAAGTGGCACATAAAATGGCTATGTTTCATTAATAGCTACAGAATGCTCCTTAGGATGGAGCTTGTGTTTGTGGCTAAAAACCTGACTACAGGAAAGGAACTTAGCACCCAGCAAATGGTACCCATGGTAAGTACCATCCTGGCCAAGGGGTAGATAGGCCCCTGAATTTAACTTAAAACATGCTCCAAAAGCTGTATGTTTCAAGTTATACTAGTGGCACTGTTAATATACTTTAAGTAGCATTTTACTATTTTCAGCATACTGGTACTCCGACATCTGTAGTGTCGACATAATGATTGTTGATATCCCACGGCATACCAAATAAATTGTAGCCAAAAGATTGTGATGTATGAACCGTAATAAGAGTTTATTTTTATTGTCAGTCTGTTACATTTAACATGTACTACTGAATTCAATCTGTACTACTGAAGTCAATCTGTTGCTAGCATTGCTGAAAGTTTGAAACGCAACTTCAAGGTCCAGCCCACTACACTTTAGAACCATCAAATTTATTAGACTAAGGCCCTGATTCAGAGGTAGACGCAGTGGCGATTTCAGACGCAAATGTGCAATGTTTTTCTGTGTGTTGTTAATATTAAAATTAACCTCTATATACCTCTGCCTGTACCTTCTAAAATCCTTCCTATAAACCTCTAAGGATGATGCTAATTTGCGCACGCAGTCATACCATAAATAAAGACTTAGGTGTGGAATCTGTGGTTCCAAAGCACAAGTGTTATTCAGGTAAAAGTTCAGACAGTTACACGCAATTGATCTAGACACAATTTAGGCGCAAAAGGAAAATTATACAGACCCAAGTACAGTATACATACGCAGGCGCTTCCGGACCCAGAGATAGGCATCAGCAAGAGACCCCTAGTCATACAGCGTTCAGCACGAAGACTGAGAACCAGCGTTCGTGCACACATATTTATACCCCCCAGAATAAACAGGACAATAGGGAAGTTTGTTGCTGGTGTCATTGGTTCCCAGGGAAGAAGCATCTGTTACAGCAAATTTAACAGGCTGGTTCAAATAGACTCTCCCTGCCTCTAACAGCTGGGGATCTTCCTCTTCACGCCCCCTGCAAATCCTAACAGCTGTTCCTAAAATATACATTTTGTTGCTTGTAGGCTCTGCGATTCATAACTCGAAAATGCATGATGCGATCTCCCCACCGATAACACAGGAATACTGTAAAAAGAGTACGCATCAGTACAACTCCAAACACGACTTGCTTAGCATGTATAATACCTTGGTTATCAAATATCTTTATTTCTCAGCATTTAAACTAACTGAACCAACTTAAATCATACACTTTAAAGCTTATTAAACCTTATGTGTGAATATGTAATGTGTGAGTATTCGGGGTTTGGTATAAAGACGTATTAATGTGTGTATGAGGAAGGGGTGCAGGTAACTCACTGAGTGAACATTTTAGCAGTGTGACATGCTGAGCCAGTTGGTTCCACATGCCCACTCTGTGAGCAGTCCCCCCCACCTGTCCCAGACTTCAAAAGAAAAACTAGTTTATTCTTCCAGTCTCTTGTGTGAAATGCAAATAACCCAGCTACAAGAGACAGACACAAGATGACACTATAGTCTTTGAAATCATGTCATTGCAGGAAGCTTGCTAATGTAGGTGTGTATACGAGCCAGACCACCTGTTGTGAGGGCAAACACTGTCCAGGAATCTTATCTACACAAGCTAGTTGTCACGTAGTAATTTGCTTTATTCAGCTAATGCAATCAATTTTGGCATACTGTAAAGTCATTTCTGAAATATATCCTTAATAATACGTAAAGCCATGAAATAGGCTTCTGGTGAATCGCCGTAACTTGCTAATAGTATTATCGCCACATGTACTAAAGTGTGAGTTTATCTAAAATGGCGCTTAGGCGGCCATCTCGCAAAATGGCGTCTTGCGGCCAATCGCAAGATGGTGTCGCTGCGATTCAATTTTAAATTGATCTTGTCTCAGCCAATAATCTAGTTTTGACAGTGTGTAAAAGTCGCATTGCGCATGTGTCCTGATGATTATCGCTAGAAGCTGCAGAATGAATTTGGATGAAGAGCGAGGCAGTTTCAGTGGTAACAGGGGTTTGACTATCCAGATGATGGCATGTCACGCTTTGTGACTGCGTCTTTTTCCACAGTTCCACTGATTTCGGTGGCCATGTTCAAGCGGATATTATGAGCCTCCATAGAGCTTGTGCAATGTTTGATGGTGCCATCGATGTTCTCATAATGCGATATTATGGATTAGCACCTCAGTAGATTGGTGTCTCTGAATCCCATCGGCTGTGGAATTAGTATAACGATGTAGTGGCATCTGCAATAGCGTGCACCTCTGAATCAGGCCCTAAATACTGTTGTATTTACTCCTAAAATGCTGTTCTGCTTCGTTTCATTTATGACTTTAAATAATCATCAGGGCGAGGAGACTCTGCTACTGTATATGTGTCACTTTCATGTGTTTGAAGGTTCTTATTACATACTTGCTGAACTTTGGGATCTACCGTCTGGGAGATCCCGGTGCAGATGTCCAAGAGGAAAGTGCAAGGAACATGGTAGAACAATTAGCATAATCATGGCTGCCACCCCTCATGATGTAAAATGCAAATCATCACCACACCATGGTGGGGCTGGTCTATTACTATGCCATTCTCAATGCACATCAAGGGGTCTATTCATCATCACTTAATTTCTACAAAAGCAGGTGAAAATAAACATTTTCACCTAAAATTGTAGAAATCAATTTATTGGGCCATTCATCAAGGAGGTAAGGCAGGAGATGTCACAGATATCTCCTGCTTACCTTTCTCTGGTGGAATGGCTCGCTGTCCCCATGCACTTGTATGGGGACAGGATTCATCAAGCTCCGAAAATACAATATTTTCGGATCTTGATTGCAGGAGCATTTGCCATCTTCAGATGGCGAGTGCTCATGCTACTCACTCCTTCTCTATGGGAAGGAGTCCCAGGTCACAGAAAAGGCTCCTTCCCGGATGTCGGGGCTCTTGGGCGCATGCGTGACCTACAGGTCACGCATGCGCACTCGTCTCACTGCTCCGAAAGGAGCAGTGAAGCCACTTGCAGAGACAGCTGATATTCGCCGGAGCAATGATGAATTGCTCCAGTGCTCACGGCGAGTTAGTATGTTAATTATCTGGGTCCTCCACCTCTCTCGGCCAATGAACAGCTACCACCATTGACTTCAACCTTTAGTAACCCTGGCGGTTATCACCATTGAAGTCAATGGTGGGAGCCATTCATTGGCTGAGAGAGGCAGAGGCTCACCTCTCTCAGCCAATGAACGCTCAGCCCCGGCACTTCTAAGGGAAATGCAGTGGCTGAGGTCATCATTCGGGAGGTACGGCCCTAGAGGACGGTAAGGAGTTTGTGGGTCGGGATATTTAGTTTTTTTATTTTCCGAAGATGTGGATGCCTACATGGAGAAGAGGATTGGTCCAGGTATTGTAGGTGAGTATGTATGTGTGTAATAAACTTATACTTTCACAGTGTGTGTCTTGTCTTTATTTTAAAAAATTTTTACAGGTGAACTAGAGGTACCAGTGGGCCCTTAATGCCATGGGCCTGCTACCTGAGGGGACCCATTTATTGGGGGGTCCCCAACTCTCCAGGAGAGCAGGCAATGCCAGGCATGTATGCTAGAAATGTGTTGTTAGACAGAAATGCAATTGAAAATTGGAAAATGTAAAAAATAAAACTGATCTCTGGGACCTCCGAGATTTTGAAGAATTAAAAGTTATACAGCCTTCCACACCCCTGTATAAGCTCATGGGTGCTAAGAGCTGCACCGGGCTTGGGGAAGAAGGGGGCATGGCCTAATTGTGGGAGGCGTGGTCACGCCCTCTTCGGGAAAAAAAAAACATTTTTGCAGTTCCGTATAGCGGCGCTGCTCGCTGGGGAGGGGGCGCTGTGAGCCCCTCAGCCTGGCACATAGCCAGCGGGGGGTGCGATCAGTGTGATCGCTCCCCCCCACAGGCATAGGAGACTGATGTGGCTGCTTCTTAGCAGCTGCAAGCAGTCTCCTAGTGCAGCCCAGCACACAGCAGCATGTGCTGGGCTGCTTTGTTGTATGAGGGGGGGGTGGCGGTGGGGCCCCTCCGGCAAGTCCGGCCCCAGGTAATTTGTACCTGCTCCCCCCCTCTCGGCGCCCCTGTATATGCTCCCCCTCCACATCTCTTTTTTGCATCTAGATGCTTTATTTGCGCCATACTTGCCTACTTTTTGTTTTCTCTACCCAAGAGAAGCCCGGGTAAGAGAAGCAGGAGGGTGGTGACAGGGGGCGTGAAGTGAGCAGAAATGTGGGATAAATGCCTACCCTTCTGGGGGTGCGGGGGGTTACCCGAAAAATCGGGAGCTTCCCGTGAATTCTGGGAGGGTAGGCATGTATGATTAGTGCTCAGTAAAAAACATCACCCAACTGCTACAATCAGTGTGTGCAAAGTTTTGCACTTCCGTAGACACAATGATTTTGGGCCACAATTCTGAGCATTTGTGCTGCTGTTCTGTATTTTTACTGCTCATGATTGACTATTAATGACTTATCTATTGCTATTTCTGCAATATATTGAAATGATGCAATTCAACCCAGAGTCTTATAATTTGGCAGACAATTTAATGAAGATAAAAATAGGGTGTACATTTATATGCAGTGTCTGTTATGGTAACAGAACACAACTTATTACTGGCCGGCTCCTTTTCTTTCTTCTCCAGTTACAAGCGTGCTCTGTTTGCTTTAGCTGTGCCCTGTTTTTTGTCTGCCAGCTTCTACGCTATTCAATGTGGGTGAAATGTGGAAATCCCAGCCCTGCCTGGGAACACAGACTGCTCAGGCTTCTTGCTGTGCTGCACCATACACAACTGTCCCTGATTTCCAGGGAAGCTCCATAATTAAAGATATGTCTCCAGATGTTTTTGTTCTTGTTACATGATGTATAATTCCTCCTATTTGTTTATGTGTTGTTGTTTTTTTCAAGGTTTTTTTCTTGCAATTTGTGGCCCCTACTGGTGTGGAATTACAAGTCACAACATTGCTCACTTGCAGGTTATGCTGATAGTTGTAGTTTCACATTAGTAGCAAGCAGGGCTATTTTTCTGGAAAAATAGGTTCAGGAACTGTGCATGGAACTACTGTGCTGGGGGCCATTTAGCCGCAATATACTCTGGCGATCTGTGTTTATTGCACTGACTATCTCACATAGAGAGCTATCCCAGCCGACCAAGCTACCCGTGGACCCTGGTGAGGAGTCACATTGCTGCGTTTTCATCTGGCAGCTAGTCGGCTCATGCCTTCCACGTTGATCACCCCACTGAGTGAGGTAATACAGCTGAATAAGTTATCCGTAGAGCCCGGCGGGGCGTCACACTGCCGTATCTTCTATCAGCAGTGTGTATATGTTGAATACTAGACTTTCCCCGCTGTCCGCTGTTATAGATGACAACACTGATTTATCCAATTTTTCTAACAAGTGGTGGACACAATGTTTCTTGCTCTATAGGTATAAATGACTTGTCAAAAGAAAATTGCACTTTATTGCTTTAAGCAAAATACTATTCTACATGAATTCAGGATATAGCATCTTCTCAAACTTATTAAGAACATTTTGTTTATTTATGATATCTAATTTAATTGTCTGTGCATATTATTTATTTAATTTTTATTTATTATATTGCCTCATTGTGTTATTATCATTGACTATTATTCTGTTACTTGTCATTTTTATATTTTATTGTTTATATACTTCATTGCTAATTAGAATAAATTGATTATATATTTTTATATGTACCAGCGCAGTATTGCATTTCTATTTATTTTAATTTTACAAGTGGAACTATTTGATATTTAATTATATGTGTATGAATTATTTGCATATGTTACAATTTAAATTTTTTATTAAATGACATTATTGATTAAATTATCAAGCCACATGAATACTTTTTATTGATAGCGCTGTATTTTTTATATATGTTATTGTAGAAACGATATTTCTCTATCAGAGAGAGGAGTTGAGGTCCAGTAGGGCATTTTATGAAGGGTGATTTACATAAAAATAATTTAAATGGTCCATCACTGTTTAAACGTTTATTATCAGTGACATTACAAGTGCTGAGGGCCCTGCTCACAAACTTACCAACTATAGGATAACAGGAGTTTAATACATGAGATTAAGAGCCACGTATTGCATATTTGTCCAGCCAGATATCAAAGGTAAAAAAATCCGTGGTGGGCTATATGATCCAGCACTGTTGGTCTGGGATCAGAGGGTTGGTTGAGTTTAGAAAAAGAACATATGTAAGTTTTGTGTAAAGTATGTAGAGTGGTTGCAAAAGGGTAGAATAGTTTGGGTAGACTGAATGGGTGGTTGGGGAATTTTATAAGCTTGTCTGTAGAAATGAGCTTTCAAGGAACACTTGAATGTTTGGAGGCTAGAAGACAGACAAGTTGATGTGCCTGGTGTGTATGCAGCCCAAAAAAGTTTGGATACCTGAAATGGGAGCAGGTAAAAAGAGTGTGTTTGAGAGTTAAAGATCTTGTGTAGAGCAGAGGGTTTGGTTTGGCAAGATTAAGACTAGTTTTGAGGAAAAATATGTAAGAATAGTAGGGAAATATCCTGGCTGGCCTTACTTTAAGTGTCATATTTTATGATTTATTTATAATACTATGTAGAGGGGCCAGACCCCAGTGGCTGCTAGGCACCGGGTGATGGACCCGGATCCCAGGTGATCCAGTCTCTATCTGGCCCACCAGCGGAGGTCAGCGGCGAGCTAGGATCTGGACGGACATGGTGGAGCCCAGGCCGGGCAGCAGACTCGCTAGGGAGACTCGATCCAAGGGAATACAGTCCCCTCTGGCCTGCCCAGCAGAAGCGGCAAGCATGGGGACAGGGGTGGTGGCTCCACAGGGATTCAGGCCCCACTAATCCCCACACAATGCTCCACGGGTGGTGGCAGCCACAAACTAATTATGGCTCTTACTCCGGCAGGCCACTCAAGATTGGCTCGCAGCGTTATCACCTTGCCCCCTTGTGCTGGCTTATAACAGCCAGGGGAAGGAGCTGTAAGCCATTCCTATGGCTGGGAGAGAGCAGAGAAGAGATGGAAGCCCTGGGGACTTAACCAGGTTGCTGCCCACCAGGTGAAGACGGAATAGCCGACACCCACCAAACGTGGGGTCGGTGAAGAAGCCCGAAGTCCTGCGGAAGCAGTGTGCAATGCAAAAGAGCTCACACTGGCCACTGCTCCCCAGGAAAGACAGCGGGAAGCCCTGAGGGTGTGGATCCTCAGGCAAACTGTCCAGAGGTCGACCATGTGACTGAGCCTGACCTGGCACCACCAAGGGCCCTGGAGCAGGTAAGTTCAGAGCCCCCTAGACCACCAGGAGTCAGGCACAAGGCCCATGGGCATCAGCAGGAACTAGGCCTGGGGCAACGCAGTTGGGCACTAGGCCCGGAGGGGCATAAGAAGGCATTATGCCTCATAGGACTTTTGAAAAATTTTGTTAGGCAGACCATAGGCCCGAGGGCATCAGGAGGCAGTAGGCCCTACACAAAAGGTGCTAAACCCAAGACAGGGAGGGACACTAGGCCCCATATAGAGTGGCATTAGGCCCAAAGTTAGGTGGGCACTAGGCCCAAGGCAGAAGGAGGCAGTAGGCCCTAGGTAGGTTGGGCACAAGGTCCAGCCGAATCAAGGGAACTAAGGCCCTACTTAGGCAGGTAGATGGGCACTGGGCACAGGGAAATAGGGGAGGACATTCAGCCCAGTAACTGAAGGGGGTGGTAGCCACTGCATAGATGTATATACCATTGCTGTGTTCATTTACATATTCTTGGCTTGCCACGTGACCTGTATATAATATATATATATATATATATATATATATAGTATATACACAGTATATATACCCCTTCACAGTGTTCTGTGCCTTGTATCATATTTGCCTACTCTCCCAAAAATCGGGTGCTGCTTCCGGCACCCCTGGAATGGAGGCCCCCCCCTTCGACCCTGACGCAAAAATGGGCGGTGCGGGGATGCGATGATGCAATTCGCGCTGAATCGTAGCCCACCGCCTGCTTTATAATGATGGTAATATCTGCATTATAAAGCGGGAGGCGGGGCCGCGATTGAGTTGGCACAACCCCGTTCCGCCTACATAAACAACCCCCACCCTCCCTGCTGCATCAACCTGGCAGCCCCCTCCCGGAGAGGGCTGCCAAAATGTTGGTAAGTATGCCTTGTATATACATAGAGTCTTGGTTTGCTGTATCATATGTACCCATTCACTGTGTGCTATGCTTTATATCTGTGGTTGGCAGTGTATTATGTAGTCGCATTGTGAGATATAGCACGTAGCCAGCATAGGGCCTCTGGCGCGCAGAGCAGCTAGTCAGGGGTGAGTATATTGCTGCGCAAAGGACATTGCTGTTGTGCTTTGTTGCAGGGCATGATCAGGACCAGCCACCCATCAAAGGGACAAGGGTGTCTTGGTGAATGGAATTCATGTCATCCCTACCCCTCTCCCTCCGGCCGTTTCCGTCTGGGTTGCACCCTTGTGCTTGCATGTGGGTGTAACTAGTCTGAGGCCAAAAGTGCCAATGATGACCAACCGCTGACCCCAGTGGAGGTCATCCGTTTGTAGCCCGTGTTTCCACCATAGGTCTGTTCCACCGTCCTTATCCGAACCGGATCACAGGACCGTCCACCAGGAGAGTGATGACGGCCTGAGGTGCAAGTGAGTGGCAGAGGTTAAGTGCCCAAGGACACCTGCACGGCAGCAGGCTTCCGCTACACTCCCCCTAGCGACCGCTTCACAACTACATTAATGTCATTGTGCGTAATTATATACTTATTGTATACTGTACACAGAATCTGTACATCAATCACCTACTCGCTTGCCATATATTCACTTTGTCTCGCTGACTTGAAAAATCTATATAATTTTTTTTCATTTTTGATACGATTGTGTTCCCATATATGAATAAAAATTGTAAAGACTATCTAAATGTGCATTTTGGTAGACTTCAGCATACACCCCACTCCATTGCAGAGAGAAAAAAAGAGTCAAGTGATGTCTCTACATAGGAAGATGTTTTATTTTCATAAATGACGATGACTGATTACAGGCATCAGCTGTTTTACGATTAACTGAGTCGTATTCCAGTAACTGGCAGACGTAGGCTGGTAATGTCAGTCAACCTCTCTATCCATAGTTACCACAGATTAGCTTCTATCCATTACAGAGCCATAAGAAATACCTCTGGAGACTAACAAATCCAGGGGCGTCAATCTCCCCGGTGGCCTGCGGGCCGTGCGGGCCCCCCTGGTCCCGGGGACCCGTGTGCACCGCACACCCTGCACCCATTATAGATACGCCCATGAACAAATCATTCCCCAGTAATGAAAATCATAACTACAGCGACAATAAAATGTCATGTAAATAAATAAAGCATACAGGATGATTTTTTGGTTTCATTTTCGCATTTCTGATGTACTCTGCTCAGTGTGGGTCTGGAAGAAAAGGCTATTATTGGATCTGAGAGTTTGAGCTGAGTTCCCATCCTGACGGAAGGACTTTTCCCTGCAGATCTGGCAGTGGGTGGGATAGGTCTGCCAGGAGACCAAGGGTGGGGGCATGGCTGGGAGAATAGGGAACACTGAGAGCCAAGGCCAGCAAAGTATAGGAATTGAAATTAAAAGGCCTCCTGAGAGATTTCATAATCCTTATATGTCACAGCTAGAGCTAGGGTAGCCACATTTTGATATTAATAATACTTTGACATGCATTACTGAGATATGTATAACAAGTGAATAAATGGAAGTGCTTATACTTTAAGTATAATTTTACTATAACCCTCAACAACCCCCAAACTTCCAGAACCATGGGGCCATACTTGCCTACTTATTTCAGGGAGACTGTGAAAGCAACACAGGTAAAGTGGGCATGTACTGCTACATCTGAGAGGCGTGCCATAAAATTGACTTACATCCAAATGTCGATGAGCCCCAAAGCAGTTAGCAAAATCTACATGTATTGTGTTTTACACATAAGTGGCCACAAGAAACCTTATACGTAGCCATTAGGAGTATGGTGCCTTATAACCAATGTATAGATTTCTAATTTCTTTCTTTCCACATGTATATAACAGCTTCATAATGGGTGTATGGTGCAATGAGGGAGATTGCTAGACTCTTCAGGGAGTCAGACAGATTGCTACTATTTCCCTGACCATCAGGGAGAGTTGCCTATGCATGGGAGTCCAGTGTCCATCATTTCTCAATATGTATACATGCATCTCCCCCAGCAGCACTAATAAATGTGGTCACTTTACAGGAGTTTAACATTCTGGCACCTTTTATACTGAAAGCTCTGCTTGGACAGTCACCTGAAATTGAATCCCTGATTATGTATCATAGGATGCGTTTGTTGTGATACTCATACTTCTGCTTCTTGAGGAGAGGATGTTATTAATTGTAGTTGTGGATGGAGCACTTTTTCATGCTAACCACATGTGCAGTTGGCACAATGGGCCTAATTCATCACGGATCGCTATTGCAATTACGCACGCAAACGGCTGATTGTTGCGTACTGCGCGTGAGTATGCATTGCGATGCGTTTGCGCGAAGGTCTCACTGCAATCGTCTTGCGATCACAGAGACCACACAGACCCATCGCAGAGTGATTGACACGAAGTGAGCGTATGGGGGGTGGTGACGGGGGGTGGTAGGCGAAACACAGTACATTTGAACGCCATTACAGGGGCGTGCATAAATTATCGACTGCGATGCCATATGCAGCTTGAGCTCCCACTGCGTGCGATGAGGTTAGCAATTTCTGAGTAAGGTCTGACCTTGTATAATTGTGTGTGAGGCTCCGATGTTACTTGATGGTACCGATGTATTCGCAGACTTGCAAAGTATTACGGATGTGAAAAAGGGGAAGTGGGCGTCCTTATGTTGGCCTGCGATGGCAAACATTAGCATATTTTCTCAGCGGGTCTGTGTGCGCAATCATAGCTGCGATCGCAATAGCGACCCCTAGTGAATGAGGCCAAATATCACTGAGTTTAAAATCACAATTCTTGATAATAGGGCGGACTCAGCAGAGGACGGA
Source organism: Taudactylus pleione (assembly GCA_031769625.1). Lineage (NCBI taxonomy): Eukaryota > Metazoa > Chordata > Amphibia > Anura > Myobatrachidae > Taudactylus > Taudactylus pleione. The sequence continues at coordinate 9,075,725 of JAUIMM010000068.1, forward strand.
ATTACAAAGCCACACACAAGCAGTTTGCAAATCCGAAATGCTAAAATGCAATTGCAGCAGGTGTCTGACCTCCTTCTGCATCTGTGATCCAATAATGTGGCTGGTGAACATAGAATCACCGGCCACATTATTATATGAGTGCTTCATAGTACTGTGTGTATATGCTCTCTGACCATTAATAGGAGACTATAAAGAGGATGTTATTATAATTCAGTGACTGCAACCAGGGTGACTTTAGTCTATATGTCAGAATCCTCCCTATAGAGTAGAGTTTCAATAAACTGTAAACCAACGTCACAATGACATCTTTCGCCATTGCATACGGCAGACAGTAGGGACACTGTTCGGGGACAGCGGCAGGTGGGGAGTTTGACTGGGGCGGTACACCTGTCAAACCGTAACACAGGTGTCCTAAAGCGAGCTTTATCCCAGCCCTGGGATATCCTCGAGAGGGGGGACCCTTTTTTGGGGGTTTCCCACTTCTTGAAAAATCCCGGGGCTGAGGTGACCAGTTGGAGCTGGATAATGCTTTGGAAAGGAGGACCCCATAAGGTGTGTTCCCCTCCTATGGCATTAATTCCCCCCCCACCCCCAGCTGGTTGAGCCCAGTGCTGGTTACTGGAAATATTGGGGAACCCCACAACGTTCTGTCCCTGAATTTCCATTACAGGCTCAAAGATCCTAGGCTAGTTATGCTTTTGGGAGGAGACACACTCCAATCTTTTATATTTTTTAACCCTATTTACACTGTACACACACAGAAGAACTGCACAGATTACATTGATCTGTGCAGTGCTCAGAGGAGTCTATTGAGTTGGGGACCAAGACAACTGAACTTGCACACGATACAAAATGATCAGTATCACAATCGAATCAAAATAGACAGGCAAACACGATTCTTAGTAAATTTGCGCAAATCCTAGAGTTATTGCATTCCAATGTAAATAGGTTTCATAGGTTTCAAGTTGGATGGGCAATTTTATATGGATAAATGACTGCCATGGGCTGTAATATCTTTTGTGCTTATTTTGAGAAATTTAGTAAATTTTTAAGCTGGTGTATTTTGGTGGCTGGAACTGCCCATTATTTGGATGATTTTCTTTTTGTAGGCCCAGCTGTGCAGTTTGTGCAGACGCTCTTTTTGAAGCCCAGTAGTTGTTTGGGCATTGAAGTTGATACAATGACAGATTGCTGCTGTCTTTCCGCTGACAAGTCCAGAAATTGTTGGGTAAATTTAGTGATTCCTTAGTTTCAGATAGTCAAAGGGGGCCACAGGAATTTTTCTTTAAGTTTTATCCTTCACTTGGTTGTCTCATTTTTCCTTCCTGTTTTTTTTTATCACTTTTGTCAAGTTCAAGTTCTATTTGCCTGGTTTTGGGTGTGGATACTTATTTTAGGGGTCTGTTTTTCGCAGTGATCGTCGATTTGTATGAGCAAGTTTGGCTAGTGGGCCATTCTTTTATTTATTGGGCCAACAGACATGTAATGGCTAGAAAGACATTTTTGTTGCTCAGTGGGCGTAGAATTAGATAGTTGGACATATGAGGGTTGCCCTTGGTTAGCCCTTTTAGATTACAGTCACCCAGATTGGCTAGTGTTACACATTGGTGGTAATGACATTGGCTAGGTGAAAGGTATTGACTTGAGTATAAAGGTGGATTTGGTAGCTTTGCAGTCTTGTTGGCCTGGTGCACAAATTGTTAGGTACAAGATAATCCCTAGGTTTGTGTGGAGGGGCTAGACAAGGCAAGAATGAAGATTAATATTGCTGGATCTTGTTTTGATTTAAATCAGGTGGTTTAGTTGTTTGACATCCAATGTTGCGCTTAGATGATTCCCAGGTTTTGCACCACATTCGGGTGCACTTGTCCACATTAGGGCTAGGTAATTTCCTTAAAGACAATTTTCTTTTCTGGATTACTACAATGGTTGTGTGTTTTGGTGGCAGGCTGCAGTATTTTAAACCTGGTGTTGGTGGGAAGGCAATACAAACCAACAGGACTGTGGGTATGTCCTACCTATGAGAGGGGTTCTGGGTGCTTTCCTTTGCGGAAACGGTTGGACTGTGCCATGGTAATGGGTGGTGAGTCGTCCGAGCTCAGGTTGCAACTAAGAAAGGGTCTGTGTCTTAGTCGCCCCCAAATTTAGTAGAATTTAATTGGCTAGAGCTGAGAGTGTTTGTAGCGCCTTCTTGGCCACCCGTTTAGGAAATTAAAATCTGGTCATGCAATTAACAAAAGCTGTTATTTTTAATCCCATGCAGTCATATCAATCTCTTTATTTAGCACACGTTTAGTTAAGAGTTGTTATTGTAGGTAATTGCAATACAGTGATGGATGACTTATTTATTTGGAGTGAAAGTTGAAACAATTGTTCTAGGGTTATCACAAGGTAACCAAACTCCAAAAACTCTCTAGTGTTATATGTCTAATTGTGAAGTCTGAGGCAGTTTTACGAGGAAAACAGAGATTTTTGCAGTTATTTACGAGTTCTTGTTCTCACTGTCTAATAAGTGTAGTCTCTGATGTACCCAGGAATCACAGAGGAATTATAATGATGTGTTTTCTCTATTACAATACTCTTCTCCCTCGGGCCTGAAATTCTGGTAGACTAGAGTTGTTGAGGCAGCCCTCTTGGATTCATGCCAGTGGGTCTATACATGTTTTTGGACCAGCTATTGACGTGTCGGGTTCCAAGACGAAATAAATATTCCAAGGAGTTAACACTGGAATTGGCATACATCCCTATAGTTCACAAAATAGAAGTTGTAGATGCCACAATAATCTGTTCAGAGTGTTTGTAAAACTAGATGTGGAGCACCATGTATTATATCACATTTGTAAGGTGAGTTTGCAAATAGCAGTAAACAACTATTACACTCACATTTACCTGGCATAGGGCCTAATTCAGCTTGGATCGCAGTTGCTTATATGTATGCAATCGGCCGATTGTTGCGTTCTGCACATGCAGTGCGTGAACCGGCCACTGCGATCTGAACTGGGATTGCAGTGACTACGCAGACCCATTGCACAGTGTTTGACAGGAAGTGCCATTTGTGGGTAGTGAAGGGGGGTGGTCGGCCGAATGCAGGCGTGCTAGTGCGTTTCAACGCCGATGCATGGGCATGCATAAATTATCCACTGCGATACCATACGTAGCCTGAGGCCTCATAGCGTATGCTGAAGTAAGCAATTCCTTAGTGAGGTCTGACCTGCCTCAACTGTGCATATGGGTCCGATGGTACTCGATTGTACCGATGTTTTCGCAGTCTTGAAAACTATTATGGATGTGCGTGTAGGTGAAGTGGGCATACTTATGTAGTGGTGCGGTGGCATAGTGATCGTTATGGATTAGCATACTATGATAGTTGAACTGCGAGCGTACGCTATATTGCGATCTGTAGTGAATCAGACCCATTATTCTTGAATTGTAAAGGACCTGATTTCAGGCAGTAATAATGAATATGGTCTCAGTGTGCAGCAGTTAGAGCACAGTTTAGATTGGGATGTGGTCTATTTTATTCCATTTTTGAAGTGAGGAGAGGTATCCGCTGAGCATCTGATATAGCTAGCATCTGTACTCAGGAAGCAGACACCAACCACTTGCATGATGATCAAATAACAACACAGGCTTACTGTAAAACACTGTTACCATGTTAGTGTATAGTAGAGAAACACAAATGTGACCTAGCAATGTGATTGGATATGTTTTACACTAAATAAATGGTGTGATCTATTTATGGACTACTGTAACAAAGAGTTTATTCTGCAACAATGTTTTGTCATTGTCCTAAAGACCACATCAAGGAAGAAGCGTTAATAATGCCAACACAATCATGTGAAATAATAACTTGGCATTTTGTAGCAAAGAAACCATGTGCCAGAAACCAAGTGACATCTCCATCAGATCGTATTTCACCTCTGGTGTATGTACATCACTACTGAAGTCTTTCAGCATAGGTGCCCACTATTGGTAAACATCTGGCTCTGGTGGGAAGGACTTGGCTCAATGCACTAGTGTGAGGGGAGAGAGGGCCTGATTCAGAGCCGCTCGTAAGCGGCCGCTCGTTCGCTCCGAGCGATGTTCGCACATCTGCGCATGCGTATGGGTCGTAATGCGCATGCGCCAAACAGTCATTGCGGTCGGAAATCGATCGCTCGCGAAATAGCGAGTGCCTGCTAATTTGAGTGACAGGATGAGGCGTTTGTGGGTGGTAACAAGGGAAGGTGCTTGAAAACGGGGAGTGGAGATCCGAACGCAGGCGTGCCAAACGGTCAAAACGGGCGTTTTCACTTGGTTGTTTCTTAGCCTGAACTGTTCGCATGATTGCAGTAGGAAAATCCTACCACAAGCACTGCGAGCAGCTTAGATGCCTTTCGATGCACTCGATTAATCAAATAAATAGCGGAGATGACGTAGGATGCGAGCGGCCAGGGGGCGTCTTTACAAAATAGCGAGCGCATGTTCGTTCGCTCACTCAGACATAGAGGCGTCAACAGACCGCAAAGAGCGAGCGCTCAATTTAAATAGCCGGCCCCTTTTTCTGAACGAGCGACCGCAAATAGCGTCCGGCTCTGAATCAGGCCCAGAGTTTGTGTAAATCTCCTCCCCCAGAGGTAGAAACTCTCTTTAGCCATTTTGCTGTGCAATGTAAGTCAGTATTTTCCTGCAAACATTGGCCCTCATTCAGAGCCGTACGCTCTGAGCAGAGCGCATGCTCTGAATGAGGGCCGCCCTCCATAATTATGGAGCGTCCTCCTGGACGCTCGTATAGCTGTGGGTCACCACCCACAGCCTATACGAGCGTGCAGTTTGATGGCCGCGATGGTCTTGACCATCGCGACCATCGCCACTGCGAGCCGGAGCCTGCGGTTGAGGTTTTCAACCGCAAGGCCCGGAGTGATTTTGGCTCTATCAGAGCCAAAATCACTCCCACTGACATCACTAGTGATGTCAGTGGGCCGGCTTCTGACGGTAGGCGTTCCCTTGGGAACGCCCCCGTCAGGGAGGCACGCCCCCGGCACGCCCACCAAAGGGGGCGTGCTGTCAATCAACGACAGCACGCACCCTTTGATCAGACACAACGAGCGAAGGACTTTCCTTCGCTCGTTGCGTCTGGCGCATGCGCGCGACGGAGCTCCCGCCGTCGTGCGCATGCGCAGTGCACAACATCGACCCACTTGCGAGCGGGTGGGTCTGAATCAGGCCCATTGTTCTGAAGCTGCAAAGAATGAAGTAGACAGATGGAAGTAAAACATCACAAAATCGGAAGTATAGAAGTGTGAAATGGTCAATATTTATATGTAACCTCATTACTCAGGGAGGCAAGAGCAGAATTGTTCTACCTTTATTTGATGAGAATTCAAAAGGGCTTTAGGCTGCTGCAACCCAAATAATAAATATTTAGTTTACTTTTGATCTGGGGAGAGTCCTCATTTTGTGGCTGTGGATTTTCCTGCTCAGCAACAAATGCATTAAGTTAATTAATCAATCAGTGTTGATTAAACTAGACATGGCTCATAGTAACAAAACAGTGCAGCTAGCTCATAAACATCCCATTACAATAAATAAAGGGACCACAGTAGTGCATATTGCACTGGGAAAGATGTCTAAACTTGGGCAGAGCTGGCAGCTCAACCTGAGCAGTGGAATTTATGGGCCATATTCAATTTGCGTACGAAAAGTCTGAATCGGCGATAAATTATCTCCGATTACGTCATTTTCACTTGTTTTAATTATCCCCGTATTCAATTTCAAAGACTTTTCGCCGGTGCGAAAAGTCTTTGTAAAAAAATGGGGATAAGTTTTCACCATGTTTTACATGACGAAAAAAAGTGCAGAATTGGGGTTAGGGGTGCAGGCTTAAAAAAATAGCCTGCACTCCTGGGAATGTCATTTAAAAATAAACTGTGTCAAAAAAAGTTTTTTAAAAAAAATCGGGACACCCCTAAACATGAACTTTAATTTTGGGGGTAAAAAAAAAATAAAAAAATAGGGAACACACTTCTAAAATAGCCGAATTAAATTCAGAGGGGTTCCCAAGTATGCGGCAGGTGTTTCTTCATTGCGGGAGTAGCGGCAGGTGTATTTTTGCAGAATTTTTGAAAATAATTTTAGGGACTTAAAAAAATGCTTAGCCCTATTTTCATGTACCCCAAATTTGATAGGAATAGTTATTTTTACCCCCAAAAAATCTAAGTGCTATTCTTCACCCCTTCTTCATAGCCGCAAACATGCACCTGCCACACCTATTACAAACCCCAACTTCCTTCAGCAGGTAAAAATTGGGGTACCCATAGTGATCCCCCATGTCTGGACATCTTTAGGAGGGTCCCAGGCAGATTTCCCGAAAATTCCCTTTTTTTTTTGCAGATCCAATTTCGCTGGGTCCCGTTTTCGCTCCTTTTAAATTGAATACGGGGATAAGCAGGCATGCGCCAGATACTTTATCCCCACTCTAACCTCTGATGTGGAGCGAAAAGTCCAGCATAGACTTTTCGCTCCCATATTGAATAAGGCCTTATATGTGTAAAATCAGAAGACTGCCTGTTTGGCACTCGGGTGAAACATCTAGATTCTACAGTGCACTCACTGATAATGGTGACACACAGGGGCCTCCGATAACTAACATTCTGACTCGCCGCATGCGACGGATCAATTCATCAATGATCTGACAGCTGTCTGACTGCTATTATTCTGGTAGGCGTACAGAGCCCTGGCATCCTGTGAAAGAAGCCAGAAAGGGGCAGAGGGTTTACAAAGGATCCCTATTCGCAACCCAGAACTTCTTCCAATAGGGATGCAGCAGGTGCGCGGGAACAAACGTCATCTGAAGATGGCCCCGCGGTCAAGCTCCAAAAATATAGTATTTTCGTAGTTTGATGAATTTAGGTGCCCATTCTTGTGTTTAGGGACGCTGGCCCAGATCGGGAGTGAAAAGTAGGCAGGCGATATCTGTGATATCTCCTCCGTTACCTTTATGACATATGGCCCCGATACTTAATCTCTGCATAGGTAGGTGAAAATGTTTATTTCCACCTACTTTTGTAGAAATTAAGTATGAAATAATATAGCCCACAGTGAGATGAAGTCATAATCCAACATTCTCCTTATATGCCCCTCAACATATTTACAGTAGGGTATGTTTTAAACAACACAACACTCCTTGTCCCTATGCCTGGAATAGCCCCACCTGCTGTCTGCTGGTTACAGTACAGCTGTAAACAATATGTGCAAGATTTAACACTGATGGAATCCACATTAACATTTGTCTCATTCCAACATATTTATAGTATATGTATATACATACTTTACAATGATCACCATGGTAGCGCTATGAATGTGTCACTGAGGCCCCACTACCCACTGTGCAATGCAGAGTTTTGCATTATTGGAGTGGGACCATGAGGACACGATTGGCTGCAAATCACTTGATCAAACCACTGGGAAATGAGCAGGATCTGAGAGGCTGGTCTACTCTCCAGAGAATGTGGGAGAACTCCCTGAAAAGGTGGAGTCTACCAAACGTTCGGGGGGAGTAGGCTATTATGTCTCATGCATGGCCTCATGGAAAAGTCTACAGGTTTCAGAGATGGCAGGAAGAAAGCTAATGTAAATGTTTGTACAGAGATTGAATGGCAGTGCAACATCATATTCACCCAGAACATCTATAAGAAATAAAAGTACAGGTCATAGAGGGGAGGGGAGGGGAGGGGGACTCAACTTCCCTCCCAATACTGCAGGAAAATATTCCAGGGATAGGGGAGGATTTTAACTCAGATGTTTTATTACGGATTGCTATAGCGATCACCGCTGCGATTACGCAGGCATTCCCACTGTGAAAATATGCTAATGTTTGCAATCGCAATACTGTCGCAGCCTAACATAAGGACGCTAACTTCACCTTACTCACATCCGTAATACTTTGCAAGTCTGCAAAATCATCGATAACATCGAGTACCATCGGAGCCTCACTCACACTTGCACAAGGTCAGACCTTTCTCAGAAATTGCTAACCTCGTCACACGCAGTGGGAGCTCAAGCTGTGAATGTCATCGCAGTGGCTAATTTATGCACGCCTCTGTAACGGCGTCAAAAAATGCACTGGTACACCTGCATTTCGTTGACAAACCCAGTCACCACCCCCAATGGTCACTTCCTGTCAATCACTCTGCAATGGGTCTGTGTGGGTATTGGCCATCTGTATGCATAATCGCAGTTGCGATCGGTAATGAATCAGGCCCTTAGTCTAAAGATGTGGCCCCATAATAGTCAATATCCCTCATACAGGTATATACAAATTAGGTACATTCTCATTTATTACAGGGGTGTTCTTGTTTTCAAACAATATGCCCAGGGACTGGATTAAGAGGGGGGGAGGGGGGGAGGGTTTTCCAGAGATGGGGGGTTCCCATGTTCTTCAATGCAGTTTTCTACTTTTCAAAATGGTATGTCTTGTTGAGCTACCATATTATTCCTACGCATTGTAAGCATCTAATTCTAGAAAGTAAAAACTATCAAGTGCAGATTTTAGTATGAAAACCTATGTGTAGAGTCAGGGCCGGGCGAATGCAGTCCATTGGGTAAGCATTGCATGGCGAGGCCAAGTTGGAGAGGTGCCTTCACAATGCTAGCTTTCTAAGCTCCTATACTGCTGCACTCACTGCGCTGCTGCATCTGTGACAGGCAGGCTGAGGCAGCCAGTGCAGCAATGTCATCGGCGGGCCTGGCAGTGCGAAGGGGTGGTGCGGGGGTGGACTGGGCGGCCGTGGACATAAATAACATTTAAATTCATGCAGACTAGTAATCTGGCTAATGGGTGGTCCGGAGTCCAGACCACCCATTACCCAGATTGCCAATGTTCCTGAATTTAAATGTAATTTATGTCCACGGCCACTCGGTCAGGAACTGATTTAATTTCCTGGCATTGCCCACCCCTGAGCGGGAAGAGCTAGTTTGTTCTCCTGCCTTGTTAAGCTGTTATAAGCAGCACCACTGCTGGCAATAGTATGTAGACTAGCAGTTTACACGTGCGACCAGAGCCGTAACTAGACTTTTTGGTGCCCTGTGCAAGAAAGAGCAATGGCGCCCCCCTCATTTATCAAAGGGACATAATGCACCTGTGACCGGACGCCTTTCGTCTAGGCCGGCCCTGGTCACGGGTTAGTGCTTTTGGACTCCCAGTCACTGTCAGTGACCTGTATGGATATGATCTTATAGGGCGCACCTGGTTTATCTATATATACTAGAACATAGAGTCTGTTTGTTGGAGAGATGTGATATGTGCGCTATTGTGGATTGAAATGGAATATACCATGTAAATGAGTATAAAAAGTTAAATATTTATTATCAGCGATAGAGATGGTGACAGATATAGACAACATGTAACAATGTAAAATAATAAGAATATTGGCAAACATTAAAACATAAAGTTCAATAGGTCACGATGTGTGGAAATCCTGAACAGCATATGAAATCAGTAGCTGCTTCTCTTGTAAAGAAGAAACTAATATAATATCGGCAGAATTATTGTTTATAGTTACATAGTCTCTTAAAACAAATCTGATAGATGATTTTGCACTGATGAAAGGGGAGTGGGTCCAATCCTGTTTCTCCCTTTGACAATGTTAGTGCTCCATGTTGCAGTTAATACTGGTGAAAAAAGTGTATATTGAGTAAGTCCGGTTTAGGACTGAAACTATGTTGCCGGGTGGTCGATGGCAAAGCTCAATTGCTTATTGGAATTCACAGTGGTGATGTTATAGATTCTAGACGGTAAAATCTGTAACTGATGGTGCGCGCACCTCCTACCTTGTCCTGGTCAGCCTTGCTTGCAGGTTTGGCAGAGCTCGAATCAGCTTGATGTAGTTGCCGTCTCGTATGTGTTCTTTTTGTGCAGTTGGCATAAAAAGATCCTGCTGATAAACTTCTTCCATATGTGGCCCCAATGGCGCCGGCGGTGTGAGCGGCAGGTCCGGATCCCCCTGGTAGAGCTCTTACCACGGGTCCATGTTCCCTGCTGCTGCTGTGATGTTAGCTGGCGCTGTTGAGCGTAAGGGTCTGTAGTCAGTAAAAACGTTCGATCTGTGTGATACGCGTTTCTCCCAGGTGGGCTTCGTCAGGGATCATCTGTCACTGACTCTGCCCACTGCGCCGTGGGCGTTTACTGAAGCTGCCACCACCAAACTCTACCATCAGCGTTTGGAGCCACTTATTAGGTACACTCAGGCTCCTACCGCCGGTGCCTGGAACCGCTCTGCTGTGTATATGTTGACTAACTGCGGACACACCTCCTGTTTGGTGTCGGCTGTTCCCACCTGATCCCCCGCAATGGACCAGGTCTGCACAGTAGCTTGGCAGAGAGCTTGAACTTGGAGACACTGAGCTCTTACAAAGAACAGCAGGAGAACGGAATAGCGTTTTGTCGCAATTCTGTTGGTCGCAGGGTACAGATGTAGTCGAAGTAAAGACAAGATGTTTATTGCTCAATGGTCTTTAAAAAGACCAGTCCCTTCAGATTGAAGGGGAATAATCAACATACACTACAAGATGTTACAGGGATCTTAACAGCAGTTCTTCTCCACAAAGGATTGTCAAAGATGTACAATTTTACCAGGCACGAAGCCTCCTTTTATGCCACTCCAATACACATCTCCACAGGGGGTAAGCCAGCCCTGTAGTTTCCAACCAATCATCCTAAGTGCATGACCAGTGCATGTGCTGGCCACATGCACGTTTAACATTGTCCCCTATGGACAGTGGGGAGTGGTCACTCTTTGGTGTCCGAGCCTGCCCACAGAGCTCAGCACACCCATGGGTCCGACTCGTCTGGAAGGCACCAAGCTTTCCCGCCAAAACCGACTTTCAGGAATCTGCTAAGGGACCAAGCCAGCCACCTCTGCCTGAATCTGAGCTCCAAAGGAGGGCAAGCAGGGTCCCCGGGCAGCATTTCCTGGCCCCGGAAGGGAAGCAATTTTGGAGCTCCCTGAACCAGTTAGCTGGCTGCCTTAGCCAGCTCCCTATGCACCTCCTCATACCACTTCCAGGCATGAGGCTGCATAGGGGGGCACTTTATCTCCTCTGGAAGGGGCTGGGGGATCCAGCAGCCCACGGAGGACTCTGGCTCCCCTGGCCACCCAGTGCATCACAGGTAAGTGCATTTTTCCTTAAATTATACATTTAAAATACATTGTGTTTGTTTACATACAGTATACACCAAGCCTGAGCCCTGCATCAGGCCGTTACACACTGCAGCACTGTAGCCCAGGACCTGCTATCCTGGCTCAGTGCTACACGAACCATTTGGAATATGTTTCTTTGTTATTTATTATTTTACTGTGCTCAGCGCTGGGACTCCCTATACCAGTGCTGGCGGTATCGGGAGCTACTCTCCTGGTCCCCTGCACTCTGCAGCACAAGCAGTGCTTGGCACTCGTTGCCGGGCTTCCCCTGCTGCCATCTAAGGGCCTGATTCAGAGCCGTTCGCTATTTGCGGTCGTTCGTTCAAAAACAAGGGGTGGCTATTCAAATGATCCGTTCGCAAATTGCAGTCTGTTCACACCTCTAAGTCTGAACGAGCGAGCAAAACATACGCTCGTTTATTTGATAAAAACGCCCCCCTGGCCGCTCGCACCATACGTCATGTCCGCTATTTATTAGATTAATCGAGTACATCGTACAGCGTATGAACTGCTCGCTATTCTTGTGGTTGGTTTTTTCAACCGCTATTTTGCGAGCAGTTCTGAGTTAAAAAAACCAAGTGACGTGGTCAATGACGCTGCTGTATTAATTATGCACTCCCTTAAAACGCCCGTTTTGACCTTTAAGCACGCCTGCGTTCGAATTCCACTCCCCCATTTTTTCAAACACCTTCCCCTGTTACCACCCACATACGCCTCATTCTGTCACTCAAAATAGCAGGCACTCGCTATATAGCGTACAAACGATTTTCGGCAGCACTGACTGGTTCGCGCATGCGTACTAAAAACCGTACGCATGCGCAGATGTGCGAACATCGCTCGGAACGAGCGTACGGCCGCTAGCGAGCGGCTCTGAATGAGGGCCTAAGTCCGCAGCCACGGGGCTCAGTACGGGCTGCAGACGCTGCTCCCTGCACTGGGGGTATTGGAGAGCGGGCTCTCCCGATCCCACAGTGTGCATCCCTTGCAGTCCTCCCCTCGGTGCAGCACACCAAGGGTGCAGCTAGGCTCCCAGCACCCCAGCGCACAGCACCACCTGGGGACCCGGCTAGCCTGGTCCCCCTGTGCGCCACTTAGCCCTGCAGTCCGGGACAATCGTGTCCCAGCTGCAGCGGCTTTCTACTGTCCTGGGGCCCCGGGAGCGCTGCTCCTGGTCCCCAGCAGTCAGCACTTAGCCCTGGTGTTTCCGGAGGTGGCCCGGGGGCTGTAACGCAACAGACAGCCCCCGGCCCTCCGGCGCAGAGCACCTCGCCGGGTAGCTGGGGCGCTGGGAGCAGAGCTCCAAGCCCCCAGCGGTCGGCACCCCGCCCAGCAGCCTGGGACTCAGTCCCTACTGCAGGGGCAACCTCCGCCATCACCGCCCTGCCGGAGCTCACCTCCGGCAGCATGCGGCGCTCCACTACAGTCTCCCGGTGCAGCGCCGTGGCCACAGAGTGGGTCCGGCCGCAGCAGCACAAAACACATCCCCCCACACACCCGGCGCCTAGCACCGGTCACACATTTTTACAATGGGTGCCTAGCGCATACAAAAGATTAAAGATGGCGCCTAGCGCTGGTAACACAATTAAATGTGGTGCCTAGCACCCATTGTTACTTTGGAAAATGTCGCCGCAGCACAGGGGTTAACCCCTTCAGTGCCGCGTCAGCCATTAACCCCGTGTGGCTGGCCTCCGACCACAGCACCCAGAAAAAGGCCATGGCTTCATGGGGAAGGGTCAGGGAAGAGATAGGAGAGGCCAGGAGATGCTGGGGATGAAATAAGAGGAAGCTACAAGCAAGAGTGATAATAAACAGAAATTTGACAGGCCCAACAGCGCCCCCTGACCTGTGGTGCCAATGACATTGCAGCGCGCATGCACAACCGCTCTGTCAGTGTACTATGCCTGAGAAGATCAACAATGGAGGAGCTTCCTCAGCTGCACAACACCAGGGGCGGAACTAGCGGCGGTGCAGCCGGTGCCTTGCAGCGGGGCCCGCTGTGGTGCAGGGGCCCATGGCCGCCTGCATCCAACACCGCCGCTGCCCGCCGATCCGGTCCCATTAAGTAAATGGTTGGAACCGGAGCGGGCTCACTTCGGCCGCTCCGGCTCCAACATGACAGTCGGGCACTCACCGCAGCCCGGCCCCTTGTAATGACATCATGAAGTCACGCGCGCAGTGTCATAACAAGGGGCCGGGCTGCTGGAGGGAGAGGATCAAGAGGAGCCGCGAGGAAGAGAAGCGGCCAAGGAAACAAGGTAAGTAAGCCAGCTGCGGTGGTATGGGCTGGGGGGAGCAAGGCTGAGACACGCTGGGGGGGGAGGAAGGCTGAGACAGGCTGGGGGGGAGCAAGGCTGAGACACGCTGGGGGGGAGAGGAAGGCTGAGATGCTGGGGGTGAGACATGCTGGGGGGAGAGGCTGAGACACGCTGGGGGGAGAGGCTGAGACACGCTGGGGGAGGGGAGAGGCTGAGACACGCTGGGGGAGGGGAGAGGCTGAGACACTGGGGGGAGAGGCTGAGACACGCTGGGGGGAGAGGCTGAAACACGCTGGGGGAGGGTGAAGGCTGAGACACGCATGGGGGGAGGAAGGCTGAAACACGCTGGGGGGAGAAAGGCTGAGACACGCTGGGGGGGAGGAAGGCTGAGACACGCTGGGGGGGAAGGCTGAGACGCTGGGGGAGGGGGAAGGCTGAGACACGCTGGGTTAGGGGGAAGGCTGAGATGCTGGGGAGAGAGGAAGGCTGAGACGCTGGGGGGGAGACATGCTGGGGGAGAGGCTGAGACATGCTGGGGGAGGGGAGAGGCTGAGACACACTGGGGGGAGAGGCTGAGACACGCTGGGGGAGGGTGAAGGCTGAGACACTGGGGGGGAGAGCCTGAGACACGCTGGGGGAGGGGGAAGGCTGAGACACTTTGGCTGTGGGGGAAGAGGATGACATGCTGGGGGGGGGAGAGGCTGAGACACACTGGGGGGAGAGGGCTGGACGGACAGGATTTAATGACTGGGGGGGCAGTGAGGGGTGGTGAATAAATGTTGGGGTGCCAGTAATGGATGGGGGGGTCCAAAGCATATTCTTGCACCTGGGCCCACCACTCTCTAGTTCCGCCACTGCACACCACAACACCAGGAGTAGGACCCGCTGAGCAGTGAGTGAGAGACAGCTAGCAGCTGCCTGTCCCTGTTGGTGTAGAGGAGGGCGCAAATGTATAGTTTGCAGGGGAGCGCCGAGCACCCTAGCACAGGCCCTATCTAGAATCCTGTTTCTTGCTGTTGGATTAATGCTAAAGCAAGAACCACAAAGTATTTGTACGTAAATGTTTATAAAACAAAAAAATAAATAAAATAAGCATTTGCCTGTAGTTCACTTTCTTGGAAATAAAAAAAACCCCTAAAGCGTAGGTTGAAAGTAAAAAGATAATTTCTACATTAAAATATTTAGGGTTCATGGGCGCCATAGTGTAACCTTATCAAACGTTTACAATACTTGACTGACTGATAGAATACTCCAGGGTAGGAACACACACAGAAATACATAAAATACAACATATATTTGCTAATTGGAAACATTTGAATATGTCCTTGTTGAGTAGAAAAGTGGTGATGCATCTTCCCAAATAGATGCAAATACTTCTGATTGGTTAGGTCTGATATACTTAGCTATACAAAACTGTTCCTGACTTTCTATGGCAAGATAAAAAAAAAAAACTAGAATCCACTGCAATAAATTAGTGAGAAGTAAGGAGAATGACAGAATAGGTTTCTCTGGTGTCACTGCTGTCCAATACTCAACTTTGTTCCGGTATAAGGGCATGATTCAGAGATAGATGCAATGACAATGTATACGCAGTTGAGTGATCATCGGTGGTCTGCGCATTGTCAGACTCCCACTGTGCATGCATCAAGTTTAATTTTCATTGTTCCTCGCAGTGAGGATTTATTTGCAAAGCGATTGACAGGCAGGGACCGTTTGTGGGTGGCAACAGAGGTGGCTACTCAAACGCAGGTGTGACGTGACTGTTTTGGGGGCATGTCTCAGCCTGCGGCTGCGATCGTGTACGCAGTAAAAATGGCTCTGGCATCTCGATTCCTGTGGCCATTCTGTGTGACTCAAAATGCCTATTATTGACTGATCTGAGGACCTGATTCAGACCCACTCACTAGATGCATTTGCTGCAGGGGCGTATCTGTAATGGGTGCGAGGCCCCCCTGGGGCCCGTGTTCCCCGCACACCCTGCACCCATAATATTACTTACCTCTCCGGAGTACCACATCAGCGCGGGGGTCCGGCGCTGTAAAATGACTGGAAAATGGGCGCTGCTGCCATTTTTCCGTCGTTTGCGCATGCGCAGTACAGGAAAAATGGCCGCCACAGCCATTTTCCCGGTGACCTGTGCATTCATTATAGACTCTGGGCACACTCTAGTGCCCAGAGTCTATAACTACGGCGCTGGCGGCACCCAGTTCAGTGCGCAGCCGGCCGCCTGGCGGAGAGGAGGGGGAACGTGTCGGAGACTGCACACGGGCCCCCTCCTCTCTAGAAACGACCCTGGTTCGCTCGCTCGATGCGTATGCAAATTCAGCAAGTCAGGCGATCACATGGCAAGGCATTAGCACGCCCACTATGTCTTGGCGTGTGATCGCTTTGCGTATGTCCACCAGCCAGTCTTAAGACACCCACTTGCGCACGTCATCTCCAGAAAGTGTATACAACCATCGGTAACATCGAGTACCATCGGATGCAATCGCAGCGCTTGTGGCAGACCATACCCTACCGCAAGCACTGCGAGCACTTCAGTGTAAAATCCAGCCAGGTGACGTGTAACGTGTACTATGACGCTGCCTCTTACTTATGTACACCTCGGAATCAGCCATAAGATGCTCAGACACGCCTGCTTTCGCACCATCTCTACCCCATTTATAATGACCAGTCCCTGTCACCACCCACAAACGGCTTCTCCTGTCACTCATTCAGCCGGGCTGTCTATGCGCAGCGAGCGATCACTTTTTGATCTCTCGCAGCAGTTCGCGCACGTGCACTGCGATGCGTAGGCATGCGCACAATGCGAACCATCAGCAGCTACGAGCGAATGCATCTTAATGAGCGGGTCTGAATCAGGTCCTGAGACCGATGCTGCATCTTTGTACGCAGTCGTTTTGGAAGTGCAAAGCCGTCGGTAGGTGTTGCACTTGCTATACATATCCAGACAGCTGCAACATTGGCATATTACGGCACAGCCGCTGCGTATAAATTTGCAGCTGTGGTGGCATTAACGTACATCTCTGAATCAGGCCCTAAATTGGGAAGGCTCTTGGACCAGGACTATGCTGTGAATCAGTTACTTATTTCTCTCTTATTTCTCAGCTACCCAAATCAGTGTGAACTTGCAAAATGTATTTTATAAGGATATGCATGGCTGACTATTAAAAGTTTTTTTTGCAAAGAACCCATATAACAACCCGAGTACTGTATATGAGGAAATAGGGTAATCCTGCGTCAGGTAAGTTACTCAATGTTACCGATTGTTTCTCTATGTTGGCCAAGTATACCGATGTGAGTAAGGGGAAGTGGGCGTCCTTATGTCAGGCTGCAATCGCAATGCGAATGCAAAACATTTACATATCACCGCTGATAATTGCGTTGCGTGCGTATAAGCAGAATAGCGATCCATAGTGAATCAGACCCTATGTCCATTTAAAAAGTACATGATTATTCATGCTGTAAAGCAGCTGTGAGGACATTTTGCATTATAATTTATAGCCAACAGGCAGTGCATCATCAACACTTACAACTGCAAGAAGTAAGGATCTGCCACAGTACTAAACACAGATCATAGATAGTAGTATACCATCAATACACCTGCACATTCATGTACTACAATCAGTACTTTGGATATGCAATCGGGAAGCCGGCTGACATTATACCGATAGCCGGCTTCCCGACTGTGATATCCCGGCGAGGGCAAAATGACCGGCGTCTAGATGTAGATGCCGGTCATTTTACCGACGCCGGGAGACCGATCGAAGTGATGCCGGGCGCCGCTGCGGACAGCCGCGCGGCAGGAGAGGGTTAGGTTTAGGGCTCCCGGGGGGGACTTAGGGTTAGGCACCCCCCTGGGAGGTTAGGGTTAGGCTAGGGGGAGGGAGGGTTAGGGTTAGGCATTAGGCACCCCTGGGGGGGACTTAGGGTTAGGCACCTCCCCAGGGGACTTAGGTTTAGGCGGCGGGGAAGGGGGGATTAGGGTTAGGTACTGGGGGGAAGGTTAGGGTTAGGCACCCCTAAGGAGGGTTAGGGGGTTAGGTTAGTTCATACTTACCTGGGGACGATCTGTATTTTCAGCCGTGTCGGCCTGCCGCTGTCGGGATTTGAACCGCTGGTAATTCGTATGTATTCCGTACTTTGCTTTAGTCAAGGTCAAGTCAACCTATGCATAGTGTTTATAATTATAAGGCCCTGCTCCAACCAAGCTTTGCACAAGCATATGTTGAAATTTTGTCTCTTTTGCTGGAGCTTCAAAGTGTCCTCAAAGGTATCTTATTTTGTCTAACTTTTAATCAACATCCATCCCCTTCAGCTTTGCCCCTCATGACACGTCTTCTGAAAACTAAGCACCTTGTCCAGTCAAGGTGTGTCTCTGATAGCTATACCAGCCAAGTTGTTCTCTTCTGGGTGTTTTTGCTTGTGCCTCAATATGCCTGGGTAGAGCTGTGTCGTGATCAGTAGCGGATCCTACCTAGGTGCTGCGAGGCTGCAGCCCCCCTCAGTAAAATCCGCCACTTCAGTGAGCCAGTGCAGTCCGTGACTACACTGGCTTTACTGTGACTGGAGGTGGCTTCCCATTGGAAGCGCCACCTGCCAGTCACTCTGAAGATAGGCAGCCAGGGGGATGTGTCTCCTCCCCCTGGGACTGCCAGTCCGGGCTGTGATCAGCAGAGCTGCTCTGCCTTTCGACCATTGTTTGCAGCCGAGAAGCTGGTGTTAAGCGTGCGCATGCACAGCGCCACCGCCGCTCATGCGCCGGTCCCGACGCCTGCCAAATTCACTGAGCAGGCGCCTGGGCCCAAGCCAGCAGCAGCGGCAGCCCTCCTCAGGTAAGAGGGCAGGAGCCGCTGATGGAGCTGATGTACCTCACTGCTCAGAGATACACAAAATGGAGGTTGGCTTCCTGATACAAGCAGTCCTTGCTGCTAGTGCCCAATGTTAATTGTTGATTAGCTACCTGATGACAGATTCCCAAATGGCAGCACCCAATTTTGTCCAGGAGCCTAAACTAAAGTTGTTGCACCCTTAGGTTTTGTTCACAGAGTGGATCAAAGTAGGAAATGTCATCTCCCTGCTGACTGGCTCAGGCTAAACGTGGTTGCGGTTTTACCCAGTATGCCATTGAATTATAAAGTCTTGCAGCAGAAACCAGATGGAATGAAGAGTGTTCCTCACTCCCCTTCAAAGATTAGTGGACTCCATTAATGGCAAGCTCACTTGCTGGGACCTTCCCAACACACATCACAAATTGCATTTGCCCCAACAGGATGTAGTCGGCATCCCAGCGTGCGGGATGCAGACGGGATGCAGATGCATAACGGCGCCGAAATCCCAGATTGGGATCCCAGCACCATTATCCCGAAGGTAAGTATCGGGGTGTTAGGGGGAGGTTAGGGTTAGGTAGGTAGTGGAGTTAGGGTTAGGCATTAGGGGGAGGGTTAGGCAGCGGGTAGGGAATGTTGCCTGATGACAAGTGAACTTACTGCTGAGAAAGAGGATGAAGTCTTTATTGTAGATATGAGCGGTTCGGCTTTACTGAAAACTGAACACACCTGAACTTTGGGGTTCTGAGTCAAACAGAGTCCTAGTTCGGATTACTTTGGGATTCCAAATAGAACAGAGTCATGACACGGGTCTTCTCTCCACGAAAGGAAATCAGATCGCAAAAACGGATCTTACGTGTCTAGTATTGCATCTAAGTCCCACCTCATGATTTCAGATGCCATTTCACACAGGAAAGTGTATGGAGAGAGTGTGGGCTGTAGTTCTTGCTGCAATACTATATACTAACTGCCGTCAGAGAGAGTTGTAGGTAGATGGAATGGGTGGGAAGCGTGTAAAGGACTGCAGACATCTTTGTCACTGTGTATGTCTGTTGGTCAGACACTAGTAGCACCTGCAACCATGAACGTTTTAAGAGAGGAGGGGGCCCGTGTGCAGCCTCTGTTTGGGCGCTGTAGATTCTGGCTTCATCCCAGAATCTACAGCGCATGCGCAGGTCTCTGGGAAAACGGCGACCGTGCCTACTTTCCGGGGACATCTTTTGTGCGTATGCACAGATCACTGGGAAAATGGCTGCTGCCACTTTCCTTCCCAGTGAGTGTTTGCTGCTCTACAGTGCCGGTCCAGCGCTGCGGAGCAGCACTTCGGGAATCGGCGGAGAGGTGAGTATAATTACTTATGGGTGCAGGGTGTGCGTTGTGGGCCCCCCTGAACTCGGGGGCCTGTGTGCCCCACACACCCTGCACCCATTATAGATACGCCCCTGCCTGCAATACAGTGCAAACAGGCTCTTGTGTATGTTTGTTAGTAGTGAAATTGAAGTGAGCTGCACTTTATTTTTCATGAATGTGCTATATTCTTTTAAACTGCCATTATTATTATTATTATTATCGTTTATTTATATGGCGCCACAAGTGTTCCGCAGCGCCTTACAAGGTACATAACCAGAAAGTGACTTACAGTAAAATACAATACAATGAAGGACAAGGACATGGATAATATACATTGATACATAGGTGGCCATAACACCCACATAAGCAGCAAAGCATAGGCACCAAGTGTCCTAGTGGTGAGTAAGAAGTAGATGAACATAAAGTAAGGAGAAGCACAAGAGGGTAGAGGGCCCTGCTCACAAGAGCTTACATTCTCAAGGGGAGGGGCAGACAGATGGGCATGATACAGATGGGGAAGACAGGGAGGAGGGAGCTGTAGTAGCAAGTTAGGATGAGAGCTGTGTTCTTGCTGCTGTTCTGTCACTTAGCTTAGCCAGCCAGCTCGCTGCAGCCTTTGGCCAATATTCGTGAAAACAATATTGTGAGCTGTTAGGTGGTAAAAATTGACTGGAAATTAATGTTATTGATGTTAATAATACTATAGGAACAAAAACAGGTCCACCTTACATGATTTTAGCTGTTTTTATAATTTTTTAAAGAAATCTAGATCCAAAACTTGAGGGTGGTTTTGCCAAAACCAAACCACGACAATGCTTTAGAATCAAAACCAAAACACAGGGGTCTGCACACATCTCTACTTTATTGTGGCCACCCTGGAATGTCCAGAATTGGAAATATCTGAGCCATTGTAAAATTGTTTTGATCAGCAAAACAGGAGGCATGTCTGGTTGAAGCCCCCTCAAATAAAAAAAAAATCACGTTTGTCCCCCTCAGCAGTGCTGCAAAGGGGGTCAATACCCCCTCCACCTTAGCAGCTGACCCAGGCCATGAGTAATTAATACCTGCTCCCCCCTCTTGGCGCCCCTGCCTCCACGTCCCTTTCTGCCACTTAAAATGGTCACTGTTCCCTCTTATGGAGCTCATTCCATAGACACAGAGACCTTTTGGATTCCAGAGCCATGGAGAATTCAATGGATTTGAACACCACCTGCAAGATTGAACTGCCCTTAATTCTGCAGTCCAGTGACCACAGAAGCTGTGGTTAGATGATCCATAACACCAGCATCAGTAACCAACAAGAGCAAATTTTTAGGGGACTACACCTAATCGGTGTCCATGAGGAGGACAAATTAAAGATGCTGTAATAAAGTTGAGCTGGCGTGTAGGCAATGACTGAAAGTCTTTCCGTGTCCTGCCCAGTGGCATATTAAAGTCATTTGTTTTAAATTATATTGGTGCTTTGTGAGTGTAATCCAATGCATTTCCATTCCCTAAAGGATTGCGGCTAGATGCCCTTCACCAAACAGACCCTGACGTCATCAGTTACTATCCATGTGGACAGAGAGTGGGAATAATAACCTGTGGCAAACGAAGCAAGCCACCGTGCCTAAAGTGTGGTGAGCAAAGAGAGCCCATTAATTTACAAATTTCTACTAGTGGTGGCCAGATACTACATTTTAGGGGTGTGCACCGGCCACTTTTCGTGTTTTGTATTTTGGTTTTGGATCTGGATCTTTCTTCGTGTTTTGGATCTGGATTGGTTTTGCCAAAACCACCCTTCCGTGTTTTGGGTTCTGGGTTTTGTGTTTTGGATCTGTATTTTTTTGAAAAAAAGCATAAAAACAGCTAAAATCACAGAATTTGTGGGTTTTTCTGCTCCTATGCTATTATTAACCTCAATAACCTTAATTTCCACTCATTTCCAGTCTATTCTGAACACCTCACACCTCACAATAGTGTTTTTATGTCCAAAAGGTTGCACCAAGGTAGCTGGATGACTATGCTAAGAGATACGAGTGGGCGGCACAAACACGTGGTCCATCTAGGAGTGGCACTGCAGTGGCAGACAGGATGGCAGTTTGAAAAACTAGGCCCCAAACTATACATAATGCAAAGAAAAAAAAGAGGTGCAAGATGGAATTGTCCTTGGGCCCTCCCACCCACCCTTATGTTGTATAAACAGGACATGCACACTTTAACAAACCAAACATTTCAGCGCCAGGGTCTGCCACACGACTGTGGCTGAAATGATTGGTTCGTTTGGGCCCCCACAAAACAAGCTGGCAATTAATCTGTCCCTGCACAAACTGGCTCTACGGAGGCAAGATGTTGTCCTCATCCTCCTCATCCACCGATTCCTCACCCTCTTCAGTGTTGTGTACATCCTCATCCTCACAGAGTATTAATTCGTCCCCGCTGGAATCCACAACCACAGGTCCCTCTGTACGTTCTGGAGGCTGGTCTCCCTGGAAGAGTTGATAATTCATTTTATGAACATCATCTTCTCCACATTTTGTGGAAGCAACCTCCTACGCCTTTCGCTGACAAGGTTCCCGGCTGCACTAAACACTCTTTCGGAGTACACACTGGAGGGGGGGCAACTCAGGTAAAATAGAGCCAGTTTGTACAGGGACCTCCAAATTGCTTCTTTTTCCTGCCAGTACAGGTACGGACTGTCTGACATGCCTACTTGGATGCTGTCACCGATGTAATCCTTTAACAGACAGACGCACGCTTGTCGCTGCTGCTTTGAGGATGCAAGTGCGGCTACAGCCCACACAATTCACAAAGACAGAAAAAAAAGAAGAATATTTTTATTGTTTGTGGAGCGCATTTTGAGGGTTACACCACCCTTTAACAGACAGACGCACGCTTGTTGCTGCTGCTTTGAGGATGCAAGTGCGGCTACAGCCCACACAATTCACAAAGACAGAAAAAAAAAGTAGAATATTTTTATTGTTTGTGTAGCACACTTTGAGGGTGTCACCACCCTTTAACAGACAGACGCACGCTTGTCGCTGCTGCTTTGAGGATGCAAGAGCGGCTACATCGCACACAAGTCACAAACACATTAAAAAAATAGTTTTTTATTTTTTGGAGCACTTTGAGAGTTACACCACCCTTTAACAGACAGACGCACGCTTGTCGCTGCTGCTTTGAGGATGCAAGTGCGGCTACATCGCACACAAGTCACAAACATTAAAAAAATAGTTTTTTCTTTTTTGGAGCACTTTGAGAGTTACACCACCCTTTAACAGACAGACGCACGCTTGTCGCTGCTGCTTTGAGGATGCAAGTGTGGCTACAGCCCACACAATTCACAAAGACAGAAAAAAAAAGAACAATATTTTTATTGTTTGTGTAGCACACTTTGAGGGTGTCACCACCCTTTAACAGACAGACGCACGCTTGTCGCTGCTGCTTTGAGGACAGTATCATATGCAGTGACAGTAGACTTGTCAGAAATTGTTGGCACGTCCTTCAGTCCGGACCAGATGTCCAAACCAGCCCTTGACTTATGACACAGGCGCACGCTTGGCGCTGCTACTATGTTGATGCACGTGCGGCTACATCGCACACAAGTCACAAACACATTAAAAAAATAGTTTTTTATTTTTTGGAGCACTTTGAGGGTTTCACCACCCTTTAACAGACAGACGCACGCTTGTCGCTGCTGCTTTGAGGATGCAAGTGCAGCTACAGCCCACACAATTCACAAAGACAGAAAAAAAAAGAAGAATATTTTTATTGTTTGTGTAGCACACTTTGAGGGTGTCACCACCCTTTAACAGACAGACGCACGCTTGTCGCTGCTGCTTTGAGGATGCAAGTGCGGCTACAGCCCACACAATTCACAAAGACAGAAAAAAAAAGAAGAATATTTTTATTGTTTGTGTAGCACACTTTGAGGGTGTCACCACCCTTTAACAGACAGACGCACGCTTGTCGCTGCTGCTTTGAGGATGCAAGAGCGGCTACATCGCACACAAGTCACAAACACATTAAAAAAATAGTTTTTTATTTTTTGGAGCACTTTGAGAGTTACACCACCCTTTAACAGACAGACGCACGCTTGTCGCTGCTGCTTTGAGGATGCAAGTGCGGCTACATCGCACACAAGTCACAAACATTAAAAAAATAGTTTTTTCTTTTTTGGAGCACTTTGAGAGTTACACCACCCTTTAACAGACAGACGCACGCTTGTCGCTGCTGCTTTGAGGATGCAAGTGTGGCTACAGCCCACACAATTCACAAAGACAGAAAAAAAAAGAACAATATTTTTATTGTTTGTGTAGCACACTTTGAGGGTGTCACCACCCTTTAACAGACAGACGCACGCTTGTCGCTGCTGCTTTGAGGACAGTATCATATGCAGTGACAGTAGACTTGTCAGAAATTGTTGGCACGTCCTTCAGTCCGGACCAGATGTCCAAACCAGCCCTTGACTTATGACACAGGCGCACGCTTGGCGCTGCTACTATGTTGATGCACGTGCGGCTACATCGCACACAAGTCACAAACACATTAAAAAAATAGTTTTTTATTTTTTGGAGCACTTTGAGGGTTACACCACCCTTTAACAGACAGATGCACGCTTGTCGCTGCTGCTTTGAGGATGCAAGTGCGGCTACAGCCCACACAATTCACAAAGACAGAAAAAAGAAGAATATTTTTATTGTTTGTGTAGCACACTTTGAGGGTGTCACCACCCTTTAACAGACAGACGCACGCTTGTCGCTGCTGCTTTGAGGATGCAAGTGCGGCTACAGCCCACACATTTCACAAAGACAGAAAAAAAAAGAACAATATTTTTATTGTTTGTGTAGCACACTTTGAGGGTGTCACCACCCTTTAACAGACAGACGCACGCTTGTCGCTGCTGCTTTGAGGATGAAATTGCGGCTACATCGCACACAAGTCACAAACACATTACAAAAATAGTTTTTTATTTTTGGAGCACTTTGAGAGTTACACCACCCTTTAACAGACAGACGCACGCTTGTAGCTGCTGCTTTGAGGATGCAGGTGCGGCTACAGCCCACACATTTCACAAAGACAGAAAAAAAAAGAACAATATTTTTATTGTTTGTGTAGCACACTTTGAGGGTGTCACCACCCTTTAACAGACAGACGCACGCTTGTCGCTGCTGCTTTAAGGATGCAGGTGCGGCTACAGCCCACACATTTCACAAAGACAGAAAAAAAAAGAAGAATATTTTTATTGTTTGTGGAGCGCACTTTGAGGGTTACACCACCCTTTAACAGACAGACGCACGCTTGTCGCTGCTGCTTTGAGGATGCAAGTGCGGCTACAGCCCACACAATTCACAAAGACAGAAAAAAGAAGAATATTTTTATTGTTTGTGGAGCGCACTTTGAGGGTTACACCATCCTTTAACAGACAGGCGCACGCTTGTCGCTGCTGCTTTGAGGATGCAGGTGGAATCTAGACGGGATTTGGAACCGGGGACACACCACCTCCATCAATTGTCTAAATCCCACTGCACTAATGGCGGATACCGGACGCACGTCTAACACCAACATAGCAGTCAAGGCCTCAGTTATACGTTTTGCTTCAGGATGACTGCTGTCGTACTTCATCCTCATCGCTAGGGACTGTTGGAGGGTCAATTGTTTAGTAAAAGTAGTGATGTTCCTACTTCCTCTCTGGGATGATGAACAACTCCCAGCAGCAGCAACAGCACTAGGAGGAAGTGGTTCTTGATCTTTCCCTATTTTATTTTTATCGGAGAAAGTTTGGTCCTCCATTTATGTTATATTGATATATACGTGCGGCTAAAGCGCACACAAACACAGAAAATATTTTTTTATTTTTGCTGGAGAGTAGTGCACTTTGTGGGTTACACCACCCTTTAAGAAATGAGCCAGCCGGCTCTTTACTTATGGGACACAGGCGCACGCTTGGCGCTGCTCCTTTGTTGATGCACGTGCAGCCACAGTGCACACAAGTCACAAACACAGAAAATATTATTTTTTTTGGTTTGGACTGGAGTGTACTTTGGGGGTTACAGCTCCCTTTAACGGTCAAGCCAGCCGGCCCTTTACTTATGACACAGGCGCACGCTTGGCACTACTTTGTTGATGTACGTGCGGCTACTGCGCACACAATTCACAAACACAGAAAATATTTTTTTTTGGTTTGGAGTGTACTTTGGGGGTTACAGCACCCTTTAACGGTCAAGCCAGCCGGCCCTTTACTTATGACACAGGCGCACGCTTGGCACTACTTTGTTGATGCATGTGCGGCTACTGTGCACACAATTCACAAACACAGAAAGTATTTTTTTTTTGGTTTGGAGTGTACTTTGGGGGTTACAGCACCCTTTAACGGTCAAGCCAGATGGCCCTTTACTTATGACACAGGCGCACGCTTGGCACTACTTTGTTGATGCACGTGCGGCTACTGCGCACACAATTCACAAACACAGAAAATAATTTTTTTTTTGGTTTGGACTGGAGTGTACTTTGGGGGTTACAGCACCCTTTAACGGTCAAGCCAGCCGGCCCTTTACTTATGACACAGGCGTACGCTTGGCACTACTTTGTTGATGCACGTGCGGCTACTGCGCACACAATTCACAAACACACAAAAAATATTATTTTTTTAGCACTTGGGGGGAGCACCCCTGATGGACAGAGCACCCCCTGGACAACACTACAGCACCCCTTTAGGACTGGGACACTGCACAGGACTTTGGAGTGGACACAGCCCCTATGGAGAACTGACTGCACAACACAGTCCAGCCAGCCCCTATGGACTTTGAAGTAGTGGACACAGCCCCTATTAACAACAGCAGCACAGCACAGCACAACACAGCCAGCCCCTATGGACTTTGAAGTAGTGGACAACAGCAGCACAGCACAGCACAACACTACTCTGCACTACACTACACTACACAGCCCAGCCAGCCCTAACTCCCACCCTCCCTCTTCACTGTCCACAGCCGAGTGAGAAAATGGCGCCGACGCGGGTACCTTATATAGGATCCAAAACCCGCGAGACTTGGAAGGCGGGATGATGACGGTTTGCCTCGATTTCAGATCCGAGTCAGGCGGGAAAAGTCGAGCCTGACTCGGATCTGCCTCGGATCGGGGGGGCTCGGGGGGGTTCGGATTTCAGAAATCCGAACCCGCTCACCCCTACTACATTTGAGACAAAATATCAACGGAACTGCACTTCCATCCTCACTCCTCGTCACCTCCTGGTCCTTAAGCTGAAGGGGAAATAGGATCAACCATCCCTAAAGCTGAAATGCTACAGGTGTTACTACACCATTCTCCACCAAGTTTTGAAGTACCCGAGCGCCAACTATACTTATAAAGGGGTGTACCAACCCGTGGGCCAGGATGGCAGTTGTTAAAGGGTCCCCCATAGCTTTGATTAAGAGGGACCTGTAGATTCCTTTTTTTACCCTGCACTTTCCTGGGTGATTGGAGCATATACCTCAGGCTTCAATAAAAAAAAAATGGGAGCTGTGATGTTCTGGAGATTGTGGATTTGTACTACAGTACTGTCTAGGGCACTCTGACCCCTAGATATACCCCTTCACAAATACATAAAAATATTAGTGGGGTGAGGGGGATAGGGAGAGTACCAGGCCCAAATGAAATAACTATATAGGAATAGTAGGCAAACAAGACCAAGCCCAAATAAAAACAGAAGAAAAATGTAAGGAAAAATGGATTAAGGGGATGACAAATAGTGACAAGGTGGCAAATATATATATATATATATATATATATATATATATAATATTCTATACATGAGAAGTATATTACTGCACTCACATCCACCAGGGTAATCCACGGGGTGCTCCACTAAGGAGATAACCAAAAAGTTGCTCCAATTATAAATCCACCCCTTAAGGGTCTTTATCAAGACAGGTCACCATGTGTCAACCATCCAGCTTGCTGACCAGGAGCTTGACCTGTCTTGACAAAGACCCTTAAGCGGTCGAAACGTTGACTATGACTATATGGATTTGGTGATGTGAAATTATTTTTTTTCTATTAAAAATGTCTTTTTGCATACATTGCGGTGAGTGCCCTCTATGGCTGTGAAAAGCCTTACTATGGATTTATATATATACAGTATATGTATATACAAAATAGCATCATTTTGGAGAAAATGTGTGTGAAAGCAGGGCTACAGTCTGTAGAGGTAACTGTTAACCAGTGGAAGATATTTACAGAGCATATGCACCCCAATTGCACATTTGCAATCTGCACTACTATTACACTGACTTAATGACCAGTTCTTAAGATACTGCTAATGATTTTCTCAATTTTATAATGACTTTAAAAGGCAAATGTAAAATATACAAACATAGAAACACAAACTCCTCCCTCGTACACCATGTTTTGTATTTAGAAGGGCTGGGGTTAAAAGGTTAGAAAGAAAGGGGGATGGTCTTTACAGTATATAAATATATATTATGCAATAAAAAAAATAACAATCTCTAAAAATATTGCAGCGAATGAGTAATACCTACAAATGAGTGCACATTCAAAAAAAGAAAGAAAAAATATTAAAAACCAATAATTTCTCCTTTTCTTACTTCTAATCATGTTATATCAATGTGGCAAGTAGGGCCCAGAGCTGATCTAAGCTACAGCCATCTCTAGCTTCTGCCTCCATGCATTGTGATGTCACAATGCAGATCATAGGCCTATATAAAGGATGCCCAGCTACTGGCAGCCATTTTGTGGTGATATTTTGTCCTACATTGATGCTCTCTGAGGCGTTCCTGCTTTATTTAAGCGAGTTTGGATTACATCTTCCAATAAGGTCCTGAACAACAACATCTTTAGAAAACAGATCTGAATAACATCTTGAGGTAAGGAAGGACTATATAACAACTTTTGGCATGTCACCCTTACCCCTTCAGACATCTCCCTCTGTTTTAATTTACTATTATTATTATTATTATTATTCTTTATTTATATGGCGCCACAAATGTTCCGCAGCGCCTTACACAGTACATAAATGAGCACACAAGAAAAAACAGTAATAGTAGTACAAAACAATACAGGACAAGGACTTGGTTTATAAACATTTGTTGCATAGCACAAGCAGCAGGGCATTAGCTACCAAGTGTTAGGTGCCGTTTGGGGAGTTAGCAGTACATGATAGTGTAAGTAGTGGAGGCAAAGCACATGATGGACGAGGGGCCTGCTCGTGAGAGCTTACATTCTAAAGGGGAGGGGCAGACAGACAGGGGCGAGACAGATGGTTAGATAGTGAGGAAGGAGCATGGAGCAGTTGGTTAGGATATATGCCGTGGAATGTGTATGTTATAAGATGATATTGTGTTATGTCAAAATTAAGTCCTTCGTTCATCTATCACTAATTTAGAAACAATGGCTAAAACAAATTATTCATCTAATGCGATGCTGCATCACTTAAGATGGGTACATACTTGTCTAATCCTCTGGGGATCCAACTCCAGAACAGAACAATCCTACTGGAGATCTGGGACTTTATGTACTAAACCTTGGAGAGAGATAAAGTGGACAGAGATAAAGTACCAACCAATCAGCTCTTACTAGGCGTGATGCAGCAATGTGAGAAATGCAGTCAAACGCCCGAAAATGCGGGTTTGACAACATTTCTCATATGCACCAGGCCCCGCTTGGATGTGGTGGGTAACGTCATCTACTGATGGCTTTACCTATAAAAGCCTATGGCAGAGGTCCCCAAACTTTTTTGAATCACGGCTCCCTAGTGTATCAGCATTGTTTTCACAGCACCCCTAAGTTTAAGTTTGTTATTGAGAAATTCAGAAAAAAATCTAGTAAAATAGTAAAGTGAAGTAACTTGTGCTGACCTGTCATCCTTAGGTTCAGTTATGTGGTGGTGGACAGGTTTGCACTTCTGTTTGTTCACATATTTACATTACATTGGGCGGGATGTACTAAAGGAAAAATGCGGTAAAAACTCAGTTTTCGGGGTTTTTACTGCATTTCCAGATGTACTAAGACCCGCCCTCCTTTTTTTCGGCACGGAGGGTAACGCCAGAAAAACCTGGCGTTACCCTATAGAAGCCAATGGGCTTCTTACCGTGCCTTGCTCCCGCCGGTTCGACGCTGCCTCGCCGCCCCGCCGTCGCCCAGCACTAGCCCCACTCATCTGCTGTCCAGTGTCGCCAGCCTGCGCTCCTCCTGGGTCCTCCGTCTCCTTCTCCTCCTAAGCTTCTTCCGGGAGCAG
Source organism: Taudactylus pleione (assembly GCA_031769625.1). Classification (NCBI taxonomy): domain Eukaryota; kingdom Metazoa; phylum Chordata; class Amphibia; order Anura; family Myobatrachidae; genus Taudactylus; species Taudactylus pleione. The sequence goes on from JAUIMM010000068.1 coordinate 9,105,570, forward strand.
GGAGGAGGAGGAGGAGCTTCCTACACAGGTTACCCACAGGATGCTCCCGGGCCTCAGAGGGAGCGGGGTCCCACGGAGACCCCGTCACCCGGCGTCGGGTACTTCTGATGAAAACAAGGGGAGATTGAGGAAGGAGAAGGCGACGCAGCACTGAGGCAAATTATTGATCTAAATATAAAGGAAATTTAAATAATGAAGAATGGATGAAGGTGAAAAGAAATCTGTGTTCACCTATGTAGACAGAGGTGCTCCCTGAGAGTGATTAATCTGAACTTCAAAGAAAGGGGGGGAGAGGGGAAAGAGAACTCTCATACGTGGGGCACACTATGTCAAAAATGAAAATTGAATAAAATTAAAAATTAACTTTTATTCAAAAATAATTAAAATAATTAACAATCAGTAGGCAACAGAAAAAACAGCTGACATGACATGACAAAAAAGTGATGACAGTAAACTAGTTCAAAACTCACCTGTGTATAAAGACTGATTTATATTCCAGGGTATCTAAATAGTTAATCTATTAAAGTGCACTGTGCAAAAAAAAATTTTTGTCAGGTACTTCGCAAAGGGCAGCTCTTATTGCAAGAGCTGTCCTTTGCGATACTAATCGCATGTTAGTACATATGCGATTAGTAAGGTTGCGGTGACTGGCCGAATGGTCACCACAACCTAAGTACATCTCGCCCATAGACCATAAATAATTTTATTTGGTGCTGGACCACCAACCTGAGGCACCCCTGCAAGTGTCCCGAGGCACCCCAGGGTGCCACGGCGCACAGTTTGGGAACCACTGCCCTATGGGCTTCTATTCAGAAAGTGCTGTGAGAGGTATGTGCAGAATGACACCAGTGGGACTTCTGGGTCATAGACCCGGAAGTCTAATACCCGGAAGTCCTTCATTCACCAGCATGCATGCGAAGAGTATCCCGAATGTGATGCTTCATGCATCCCGTCCACTGTCACTTTACAGGCTGTGTTTGAAAAATGACAGTTACAGTAGGAGCTGATTAGTTGGTACTTTATAACCGTCCACTTTATCTCTCTCCAAGGCTTAGCACATAGACCCCCTGGTCACAGATTCAAAACTCAGTATATGCCTACACACCTGTCCAATTTTGCAGCAGTGTCACCGTACACACTCTTCCAATCTTTGGCAGACCAGCTGCCACTCACAGGGATGAAATGGGAGAAAAATGTATAATACAGACGAATTGGGAGAAAGCATGATAACGCCAAGGAAATCCACGAATTTAAATCCTCTGCTCTCCACTGATGACACTGAATCAAAGAAAAGAAAAATATATAAAGGGGTGTGTGATGGGGGGAAAGCAAAAATAGGCCCAAATGAAATAAAAAAAATAGGAGAAAAGGGTAGAAAGGTACACAAAGACATAGGTGTATCTACCCCAGGGTTGTCAACCAAGAGGGGTGCAATTTTCCAGGCATCTAGCTCCTTCTCTGCAACCAGTTTTCTATCCGAATAGGTCTAACACCTTTGTTAACTACGCATAGTGTTACCACTTTATATCATATACCATTCAGGTTAGGGACACAATATAAAAAAAAATTTTTTTCCATTATAATACTTACCATATGCTAATTACCACTTATTTAATGCTTTAATGTCAAATAACTAGGCAGAAAGTGCACTGGTTTGGAATCAAAATGTGGAATAATCACCTTGTTCACATCACCTACGCACCTAATTATCCCTTTTGTATATGACACATTATAATTTTATATTGTGTACAATAGTGTAATGCAACTTTAGCATTTACTACTAACATTGTAAAGCCACATCTGTATGATATCTCTACACTTTGGTGGTACTTAAGTACAAGCTTGTATACCTGAGGTTTGTGTGGTACAAATATTACTGTTCTACAGCTGCACGTAAAATACAATTTTTCATGTGTGCATCTTTTTCTATGTACATTTGAGGCACAAATGTGTCCACCTGCGATCGGTGACACATGTTGCACACAATAGATTCTCCATTTGTGCCCGAAAAGGGAGCGTGACCTTGATAGGCCCCCAGTTTCACCACTCTGGGGGTGTGCCCAGCATTCCCAGAAATGCTGTGCTGCCCCCAGAGACTTTCCCAGCACTGCCAGCTACTCCTCAGTGACCAGGAGCCAGGCACTGCACAGTAACATCACAGTGCAGTGCCCGGCTCCTGGTCACTGAGGAGGAGCTGGCATTTTGGGGTCATCCCCTTTGATGGTGACACCTGGTGCGGTTCGGAATCCCCCTCACTCCCCTCTAGTGATGCCACTGCTTCTAACTAAGGGCCTGATTCAGAGCCAGACGCTCTTTCAGAGCGCTCGCTCTGAATCAGGGCCGTCCCTCCTACTTTTTGGAGCGGCCTCCTGGCCGCTAGCATAGCTGTGGGTGACCACCCACAGCTATAGCGAGCGGCCAAAATGATGGTCGCGATGGTCAAGACCATCGCGACCATCGGGCTTGCGACGAGACCCTAGCGGTAGGGTCTCGCTGTCGCAAGCACTCCTACTGACATCACTAGTGATGTCAGTGGGGCCGGCCCCAGACGGTAGGCGTTCCCATGGGAACGTCTACGTCTGGGCAACCACGCCACCAGCACGCCCATCAAAGGGGGCGTGCTGTCAATCACCATCGACAGCACGCCCCCTTTGGTGCGAGACCCATAACGACGGCTTGGCCGTCGTTATTCGGGTCTCGCGCATGCGCACGACGGAGCCGCCTCCGTCGTGCGCATGCGCACTTGGGCAACATCGACCCGCTTGCGAGCGCTGAATCAGGCCCAGTGTTTCTACTTTTGGGGGTTTTTCCTGGTGTTTCTGGCCTAATAAAATTACATTTTCTGTTTAGAAATGTTGTTGTCTGTAGTTAGTTTTGCTAGCTCTCCTGTTCTGTACTTACTACGGCATTTTAAGTTCTAAATTTTACAGGTATACAGAGAATTTGACCAGGAAAAAAACAGTAGAGACCAGGAAATCTGATAATTTGTGAGTGGAAAACCCGGTAATAAGGGCGGTGAGGCCGATGCCATTGCACAGGGCGGGATGCCCTGGGAGCGGAATCTACCATTTTCACCAGTCTCCACAACCACCCTCCTCCCGGTACCTGCTCTGTGTGGGGAGAGATGTCATGATGTCTCTCTCAGTGCCGTGCGAGGAGTAAATGGACCTGTACAGCCACTCTGAGAGTCCTTAGGACACTCCAAGCAGTGCTGTAGTTACCCAATGATGATGGTCCTGACTCCTACCCACTAATCCCCTAGGGTGCGATTTTATGATGGTATGCTCGCAGGGGGGTGGGGGCAGCAGTGGCACAGGGCACACTGCCGCCCTCTTACGGGGCTGTCTAGACCAGAAATATAAAATAGAGAACCTGATACATGCCCACAGTTTTAAAAACTGTGTTGTATTTGTAAACTTTTCCATGGGCAGGACAAAAATGTGTGTGTGCTAACATTTTGGTGAGAGGCAAAATACCGGATACCTGCTACTGGGTTGGAATGCTAATTTAAGACCCTACTTTCACCAACAGGTTAATTTAATCCAAGGTATTCGGCTGCATTGAGCAGTGATGTACTGGTCTGTCATTTTTAATTATAATGAGATAATGGTAACTGGTCAGTCAGATGCTGGGGATTAGAATGGGGAATGTGCATCTAATCTTCAGTAATTGCTTGACTACCATATGGCACCATTACGTTGTTTTCTGCCTGTCAGTCTCTTTTCTGACCTTCTGCTCAACCACGCCTGATCCTATCGTTATTCCATGAGCTGCCTCCACAGGTGCTCCCAGGGAAATTAACGCTGAAACTTAACTTGTCGCAATGAAACAAACCTTCCACCAAAAACATTAGTTCATATAATTGGGAGGCCCCCATTGCTCATTGCTGATAAATGCAGCACTATGGCCACTGAACCTACAATACAAGTTAGCTAGTAATAACACTGACTAATCTTTAGATGTAAAAACTGTGAATTATCACTGGCAGTAACTCCTTAATATGTCGGGTTTTTTGCACGCTATTAAATCTGCCGAAAATCTGTTGGCGTCCCTAATATTAAGGGGTTCACGTCCGAGGCACAGGGTACCCCAAAAAAATTCCAGCCAAGGACCATCCCCATGGCATCACACGAAAAGGAGAAAAAGGTGATAGTGAAGTGTAAAGTATAGATGTGTAAAGATAATCAATAAGTGTTAATAAAATGAAGAAGAATTAAAATGACAAATAATAAACAAACAAATAGAAAGGTGATAAAAAAGTATCTATGTGAATTAAGTGGTGATGCCCTGAAAGAGAACCAGCCAGAGCAACTCCGGGGACCCCACACCCAAACTCTCACCACAAAATAATTATTGCTACCTAATAGTAGCACCCACTCTAAGTGGGTGCTACTATTACACATCTATACTTTACACTTCACTATCACCTTTTTTCCCCTTTTCGTGTGATGCCCTGGGGATGGTCCTTGATTGGAATTTTTTTGGGGTACCCTGCACCTCGGACGTGAACCCCTTAATGTTAGGGATGCCAGTATAGAGGAGCCTTGATGCTGGCCTGGCGCTTATTCATATATTTGCAAATGTATGTAACTAATACCTCTGAATTTCTATTATCATGTAAGATTCAAGTATTTTTGTTGATATTTCTGCAGTGTGCTGGAGGGAATCTCCCTTTTTTCTGTGGTTTAGTGTAAACCCCGCCCTTTACAAGCACCTGTGCAATGTCATTAAGCGACCACCATATTTTTTGTTTGGAAATCTGTTGGGTATAGAAAAATATATAGTTATCTATATAATAAATGAAAAAGTGTGTGTGTCTGTCAGTTTGTCCTTTATGCACGGCAAGAGTTTTGTACCTAGTTTCACCAAATTTGGCTTGGTGGTGTAATTACACAGGTTGTGTTGCTGAGGGACTGGCTTCATATCAGGGGCATATTTATAATGGGTGCAGGGTGTGCGGTGAACACGGGCCCCTGGGTCAAGGGGGGGCTCACCCTGCACTCATAAAACTTACCTCACTGGAGTCCCACGTCGTCTCCGGTGTTAGCGTCTGTAAAAAAGGGCTGAAAAATGGCTGCCACGGCCATTTTCCCGGTGACCTGCGCATGAGCTTTAGACTCTAGACACACTCTAGTGCCCAGAGTCTATAAGTGCGTTGCTGGCCGCACACCACTCAATGCGCAGCCGGCCGTAGAGGAGGGGGCCCATGACAGAGACTGCACACGGGGCCCCTCCTCTCTGCTTCATAGACACACTCTCATCTTATGCTGGGTACACACTAAAACAGATATATCTGCAGATGATGGTTGTTCGTACACACTGAACAACCAACATCTGTGTTCAGTAAGTAGGAGGGGGCGGGTCCCATTGGCTGGGGGCAGGGTGAGTCCGCCCCCCCCTCCGCGCGACTGCATGTGTACGGGCGGTCTGTACACACTTGCCGATGGACAGATATGTCTGCAGACATATCTGTCTATTGGCTGTGCAGCACTGTCAATGCAATATGTCTATTAACAACCTTCACAGACATATCGTGGGTACACACTGGCCAACGGGCAACAGATATATTGGCCGATCAATTGATCGGCCAATATATCTGTCAGTCTGTACCCAGTTTTAGTCAGCCCTATGTGTTTGCATAATAAACTTTGACATTGAACAGTGTGCATTATTAATATTCCACTCACTGTCTCATCTTACAGCAGCTGCCCCGGGAGTCTTAGAGTGCCTGGCATGTTCATGAGCAGCTCAGTACTGGACACATTCAGACTGTGGCAGACAGCATAATCACTACACAATCTTTGATCCTGAAAAAGCTTAGCATATGAAGATGATGATAGATATGGCTACTATGCAGGTGTATAGACGTCACCCATTGTCACACACACCAGTCAGACGTTGTCTTGCATACCCACAGCAGTCATCCATTGTCTCACATGCACACACACAGCAGCCAGACATTGTCACACACACAGCAGTCACTCATTCTCTCTCTCACACACACAGCAGCCACCCACAGCAGTAAGTAAAGGGCCGACCTGGCTGCACAGTATCCCCTCCGAAGGGTGCCCACCTCAGTGCCACTGGTGGCCCGGACGGGCAGTGCTGCCGCCTCAACCCGCAGCAGGAAAGACTATGGCCCTCATTCAGAGCCGTACGCTCTGAGCAGAGCGCACGCTCTGAATGAGGGCCGGGCTCCATTTTCATGGAGCGTCCTCCTGGACGCTCGTATAGCTGTGGGTCACCACCCACAGGCTATACGAGCGTGCATTGTGATGGTCGCGATGGTCGAGACCATCGCGACCATCGAATTTGCGAGCAGGAGCCTGCGGTTGAGGTTTTCAACCGCAAGCTCCGGAGTGATTTTGGCTCTATCAGAGCCAAAATCACTCCCACTGACATCACTAGTGATGTCAGTGGGCCGGCTTTTGACGGGAGGCGTTCCCGTGGGAACGCTCCCGTCAGGGAGGCACGCCCCTGGCACGCCCACCAAAGGGGGCGTGCTGTCAATCAACATTTGATCGGACACAACGAGCAAAGGACTTTCCTTCGCTCGTCACGTCTGGCGCATGCGCACGACGGAGCTCCCTCCGTCGTGCGCATGCTCAGTCCATAACATCGACCCACATCGACCCCCCGAATGCAGTGCCCCTAGTAGTAGTCCCCAGTATTGGTCCCCCCCTGATGCAGTGCCCCCAGTAGTAGTCCCACCCCCCAATAGTAGTCCCCTCCGCAGTAGTGGTCCCCCCCTGAATGCAGTGCCCCTAGTAGTAGTCCCCAGTATTGGTCCCCCCCTGATGCAGTGCCGCCAGTAGTAGTCCCACCCCCCAATAGTAGTCCCCTCCGCAGTAGTGGTACCCCCCGATGCAGTGCCCCCAGTAGTGATGTGTGTCCCCCCCTCCCGATGCAGGGCCTCCAGTAGTGGTGTCCCCCACCCCAAGCAGACACACATGTAAATAAAAAAATACAAGAACACTTGCCTGAATCCCCGCTCCGGCTCCTGCTCCCGACGCCGCCATCTGCTCCTCTGTCCGTCCTCCCGGGCCAGCCTGCTCTGCATTATGGGAGAGACGTCATGAGTGAGCTCCAGCCCGGCTCTGGCAGTGGACGCAGCAATCAATGAGAGTCTGTCTGACTCTCATTGGCTACTAATTAAAACAAACACACAGCCGCCGGCGCCGGCAGCACTACACACTCCGTCCGGTCAGCACTACACACGCGGTGCAGCTGTGTCTCAGAGACACAGTCTGCCCGCTGCCTGCTGCCTTGTGTTTTTACACAATAATAAATTAGCATGGTCGCAGCCAAGACGCCCTCCTCTATGCGCCCTACTCAGCTGAGTACCATGCGTATGCATAGAACCGGCCCTGCCTCCTGCTGCATTACCATATTACAGCTATCACAGCTGCTATCATGTTAGCTGCTGCAATAGCATATCCGACTGCAGCTGAATCGCCCCCTCTGTTCTGCAGGGATTTCTGAAACTTAAGTGATTTTGGAAAGTATACTGATTTTTGTTCTGTAAGTCAGTCTGCCCCTGATATCCCCCATTCCAGTATGAAAATACGCCTGCTTGAACTGTCATTTACTCCTAATTTGCATAGTTATCCAGGTTGTAGACAAGGACGATGTAATCAAATAAAAGCTGTAGGCATACTTCAGGGTCCAGTCTTCAACCCGGACAACGACGGGTATCCCAGCTAGTAAAAATATAAACTTACTGTACTATATACATTATACATACATACATACCTACATACATAAATACCTACAAGGGTGTCAGAGAAAGATGGGGAAGATTAAAAGAAGGTTAGTGGGTTGGTGTTGGCAGCGAGATCAGGACTGACAATGTTTTTACTGAAATTTATATTGTGCAAGTTATTAATAAACAAAATATACTGTATAAAGAAGTAGAATGTGTCTGCGCTCAGCTGGTGTAGTGTCCCCAGTGATGGTCAAATAACAGCACAAACTATTTACTAATATTGAAATACTGTATATTTATTGTAGCATAAAATTAGAGTGGGGAGATGTTAGAAGCAGCGATGTTTTCCTACATGTGATGTACACTAACAGAAGCTAGTGAACTAAAGTCTGGTAGAGTTGATATCTGTCTCTGATGAGTTTTGGTCAATCGCTTCGTGATGATATGCAGTAGCTGTAAATCAGTATTAAATCCGTAGGTAGGTAAAAGATGGTGGGTAGCAAGAAAAATAATAAGTAGAAAAAAATATATATGTAAAAAAAAAAAAAGTATGTCACACTTGCCTACTTTTGAAAAAGCATTTCAGGGAGATTGTGAAACCCACACCCATGAGCGCGGCGGTAAAGTGGGCGTGTACTGCTACATCTGAGGGGCGTGTCATAACATTGACTTACATCCAGTTGTAAACTAGCCCCAAAGCAGTTAGTAAGATCCATTTGTTGATGAAAACACACTAATACTTTTCAGAAAATGCTTGTAGCCATAGGGATCATTGTGCCTTATACCCAATGCAGGGAAATTATACTAATGATTCCATTTGAATGTATATATCTCTGGGTTTTTTTTTCAATATAACAGCTACATAATGGGGGCAAGGTGCAATCAGGGAGATTGATAGACTCTTCAGGGAGACAGGGAGATTGCTGCTATTTCAGGGAGCCTCCCTGACAATGAGGGAGAGTTGGCAAGTATGGTATAAGTCCAAAAGGGTATTACGCTCTGGAGGGGTGGCGTCCCGTGCTCTTTGGTGCGTTAACTTACTCTTGGTTGTTCCTCCGGTCCGTCTGTATTCTTCCTAGGAGCCTCTAAGGATGTAGTTAAGGATCTTGTCCACCGTCTGCCGTGGAGTGTGTGCCTTGTTACACACTATCTAAGCGCCCGATGTTGATGCCTAGTCACAGCGGGACTTCCGGGTATCACGCTGTCTTGCGATCACGTCGTCCCCGGCTGTCCGCTGCTGCGGCTGGTCACTCCAACCACCTGGTTGGTGGGGAATGGCAGTGCGATAAAGGCCAGTGTTGGATTCCCGAACGTGTGCCTTGTTACATGCTCAGTATGGTGTACTCAGGCCCTTGGTACAGCGCAAAACTCTGTGACTTCCGGGTCTCACGGTATCTCTCGCGAGTGCTTCCAGGTGTAAGTGGCTGATACAGCCCGTGTCTTGGTGATGCTGGTCATCTGGCTGTACGTACCAGACTCTGGAAGACATGCTATAAAGGAATGTTCATAGGGCCTGATTCAGAGCCGCTCGTAAGCGGCCGCTCGTTCGTTCCGAGCGATGTTTGCACAACTGTGCTTGCGTACGGATCGTAATACGCATGCGCGAACCAGTCAGTGCGGCTGAAAATCGTTTGTTCGCTAAATAGCGAATGCCTGCTATTTTGAGTGACAGGAGGAGGCGTATGTGGGTGGTAACAGGGGAAGGTGCTTGAAAACGTGGAGTGGAGATCCGAACGCAGGCGTGCTTAAAGGTCAAAACGGGCGTTTTATGGGTGTGCATAATTAATACAGCAGCGTCATTGACCACGTCACTGGGTTATTTTATAGTCAGAACTGCTCGCAAGATTGCGGTAGGAAAAACCAACAAGAATAGCGAGCAGTTCATACGCTGTTCAATGTACTCGATTGATCTAATAAATAGCGGACATGACGTAGGATGCGAGTGGCCAGGGGGCGTAGTTTTCCAAAAAACGACCACATGTTTGAATAGCCACCCCTTTTTTCTGAACGAGCGAGCGCAAATAGCGTCCGGCTCTGAATGAAGCCCATAGTCTGTATGTTTTCAAACTGGGATGGGCCTTCTGAAACACATTGACAGAGCTCTACTTATTTTTCGTATCTGCACACATTAGGTCTCATGCAGAATTGGACACAAAATGCGTCAAAAAATAACCTTATTCGGCTACCTATGCAGAGTTTCTAAAATTGTGAGATAGTACCAACTCTGCAATGTATACTGTAGCAAAATGTGATTTTGTTTTTTGGGAATGCATTTTACAGTACGTTTGAGATTACTCATGAATTATGTCCATTTGAAATCTGCATGCAGCGTGGGGTTCCCCTGGCATAGTGCCAAACCAGCTCTAGGCTGGTCAACATGGGACTGCATTATTTAGGGGGATCGGCCTGCAAAATAATTACGGACCCTCCCCTTAGGAACGACAATAGTCTTGCTCTAAGGAAAGCCACAATGCAAATGACCGCTTTTAAGCATGTAATTGTTTGCAAACACAGTGGCTTCGCTCTGATTGGTTAGAAGCATATTGTTCTAACCATTCACAGTAGCTTTTCTCAATCTTACCAGTAGCAATTAAGTCACTGTATTTGTAAACAATGACAGACTTAGAAGCTGCAGTTTGCATTGCGGCTCCTCTCATTGCGGGATGCATCAAAGCGTATTTTTGCGATACCTTCTGGAGCTTGGATGCGATGGGCAATGCCATATTTAGATGTACTTACCCAATAGAAGAATATGGGCTTCTATTTGCATTTTGTCCTGGGAGGGATCCGAGTGCATCACTCAACGCATGTGCAGAAGGACTCCCGGGTTCTAAACCCGTAAATCCTACTATCGCTTTTACTGGGAGAGCTGTCCTTTGTGATTTTCTTCAAGCATACAGCGTTAGTAAATGCCGCTATGCTTTTGATGAGTAGCGGAATGCATCACACCCCGTCCTCAAAGTTACTCTAATGTCATTCTAAGAGGTTTTTAAAATATTTCTAGGTTTTTTTGTTTTTTCCGGGCATCTATCATAGGCTGAACCTAGCCGGAGGGTTAAGTAATGATGAATACCAGTGGCATTTTTGTTTGTATCACTGCGATACTAAACTAAATATGCAGCTGGTATTAAGCTTCGTTAATAAATGGGGCTCTTTAAATGCATAAAAAACAAGCTGTAAAAAGCAGCATGTAAAGATAGGTTATTTACTTCTATATGCTGAGTGAGAGGCATTTCACAGACAGTGTGACACATCAGGCACACATGACAGTGTGCCTGATTCATTACGGATCGCAGAACCGCTGCGAAAATATGCTAATGTTTTTCAATCGCAATGCCGTCGCAGCCCAACATAAAGACGCCCATTTCTCCTTACTCGCATCCGTAATACCTTGCAAGTCTGGGAAACCATCGGTAACATCGAGTACCATCAGAGTCTCACGCAGAATTACAAGAGGTCTCACCTTACTCAGAATTTGCTTACCTCATCGCACGCAGTGAGAGCTCAAGCTGTGTATGCCATCACAGTGGCTAATTTATGCACGCCCCTGTAATGACGTTCAACTTCAAATGCACCGACACGCCTGCGTTTCCCCGACCCCGCCCCCAACACCCACAAATGCTCACTTCCTGTCAATCACTCTTCGATGGGTCTGCGTGGTCACTGCGATTGCAGTACGATCGCAGTATTGCTTTTGCGCACTGCGATGCATACGCAGTACGCAACAATCGGCGTCTCTGTGTGTAATCGCACTTGCGATCCATAATGAATCAGGCCCAGTGTTCAGTTAATAAATGAATGATTTTCTGCTTCATCAAATGTTTCCTTATAATTTAGTATAGGTCCTAATTAACACATAAACAAACAACAACATGTGTAAAAGCAGAGAACTTGTGTTGTGCTTATTTTCACATCCACCAAAAAGAGTTCAGTCTGAAACTGAAGTGATGTTACCATCAGCTCACATCTGGCCAGTAACCCCTTAGATGTGGTTACTTCCTCAGAGCTGAAATAAAACCTGCGCCCCGTCACTGGGGATCTACACCAGGCAGATTTTCATATATGAAACCATGCATTTCTCATCATTATCCCCTGGGACCAGGCTGGTGATAGATTTTCGTATCTGGCACTAACTGATGCATATAGAAAATTAAACTTTCCCAACACAACCACTTGAAAAACAACATGCACACAAATAACCCAAACTACGTCTGTTTCTTCTGTCCTCCTCTACATCCTTATGTCAGAATGTGAATGTAGCTTCCTCTTCTGATTTATACCAATTGTACTTGTATATATAAATGTACTTGTGGCTTATCTGCAATATGCTAACACCTTGTTTTCATACATTTGATGTTTGACTGTCATTCTACAGCATGTAAAAGTTCTATGTAACCATATTGTATATGAGTAGACAACAGAGGATTGGGCTAAGCAGGGGCAACCATAGAATTTGATTGACTTTAGAGCAAGTAGGGCTAGCCTATGAAGAATGTATAATTAGTATTTAACAAGCTATTGGGATAAATATAATAACCTGCGTTTTTCAGGCATCGGCGAGTTCAGGCATCGGTTTTGCCCTTTAAATTACTGCCCTTTTAAAACAATCGGTCAGACTCTTTAGTAATGCACCGATGCCTGCAAATCGCAGGCTTTTACATTTACCCCATAGTCTGACATATACAAAGTGCATTGTATGTACTACTTAAGACAAAAACCCTCTATTGGCTGATGGGTGTCATGTGTTCATGTCAGCTAACTTAGCATGTATAAAGACTGCGACATTAATTAGCCAAAAGAAGGCTAGCCATTTATTTATTAAAATTACTAATGAAAACTGCATTGTGGCAAAGAAATTATGGCCAGAAACAGCGCAGCTCATCAATGCACAAGAAACGAACAACCATCATACATTGCAGGTGGATACCACCTAGGGTGCCTTTGTGAACCAACTCTACCATATAACTTGACTACCACCAGGTAGGGGGATGACGCTGTCCCGGGTGGTACTGCCAACTAACTGGTCAATGAAGGCAGTGTTGGACTGGTGCATGAAGTGCCCACCAGAGGAATGCAATTGCAGATGTCAACTAAGCGGTGTGGCCATTCAACCAGAGAGGAGTGGCCAGCCATTAAAGGAGCGCCATAGTATAGTACAGTATATAAAGTTATAAACCTTTCAAATAAGGACATTTTCACATGTATCATTGATCCCGATCATACTAGCAGGACATAGCATCATCATTATCACAGTATTCCCCTGTACGGCCCTTATAAAGGTTAGAAGGCCTCCCAATGTGGCCCCCAAAGTGTATCAGGTAAATACTGTATACTGTACTAGTGTTTTCTCCTAGCTTCAACCTGACACATATTGTAGACTACTGTTCTCTATCCATACAGCTGGTGCATATGCCGTTACAGAGATGGACGGAGTGCGAGATATGCCTGGCTCTGCAAACTGCGAAACAAATACATCTTTTCTTCTGGAGCATTTTATGCTGCGTATTAGGTGCAAAATGTGTCCAACTTAACACTGGCCCATTAGTATTTTATAGTACTCAGGGCCTGATTCAGAGCAGCACATAATCCACACGCACTGCCGATGTTCATGTAATTGAGCAATTATTTGCAACTACGCACGCAGAAAAATAGCTAAAAACTTGTATGGTGCATGCGTTACACAGTGTACACACAAAGGCGGAGCTGCGATCGAGATGGATGGTATCAGATAGCTGTGGAAAAGTGATGGGCGTTCCTGTGCGTGGTCCGTTCAGTGGGCGTGTTATGGGAGTGTAAATGCAAGCAGGTGTTTCCAAGACGCACAGCCAAAGGCATAGTAGGCCATGGTCAGACAGACTCTCTGCCTGAGAGGTCTTTTTTTTTCCATGGAAAACAAAAATTTTAAAGTTTTCGTTTACACAAACACTTTTTACAACATCATGTCTACATTTGGGCATCTTTCAAAGAAGCATAATGTCTCGGAGGTGGACACTGAGTGTTAGGGACACACTTGTTAATGGGATCAGTGGTCAAATTAACAGAGAACTGTATTTGTAAACACCCCGTGATTTTCAACCAATTTCAATTCTCGGCACACCGAACAAGATTTTAAAATTGCCAAGGCACACCATCCTTCCTCCATGGGCAAAAAAACACATTGGTTCCCACAGGAAAAAACACTGGTCACCTAGAATAAAAATAACCTACACTCTCCCACACAGAATAAAGATAACATACACTGGCCCCCACTGAGTAAAAATAACATGTACCGGTATGCAGTCGGGAAACCAGCTACCTTAATACCGTCAGCCAGCTTTCCGGCTGCTTTATCCCGGCGTGGGATAAATGACCGGCGTCTATATCTAGACGCCTGTCATTTACCCGAAGCCGGGAGACCGGCGCCCGGCATCCCGATCGAAGCAGGGATGCAGGGCGCCGCGAGCGGACAGCCGCGGGGGGGAGGGTTAGGTTTAGGGCACCCGGGGGGGGACTTAGGGTTTGGCACGCCCCCGGGAGGGTTAGGGTTAGGCTAGGGGAAGGGGAGGTTAGGGTTAGGCACCCCGTGGGGAGGTTAGGGTTAGGCACCCCCCCGGGGGACTTAGGTTTAGGCAGCGGGGAAGGGGGAGTTAGTGTTAGGCACTTGGGGGGGAGGTTAGAGTTAGGCACCCCTAAGGAGGGTTAGGGTTACGGGGTTAGGTTAGGTTAGTTTATACTTACCTTAGAGACGATCTGGATTTCCAGTGCTGTCGGGCTTCCGCTGCCGGGCTCTGCTGATCTGTCGGGCTGCCGCTGCCGGGAATCGAACTGCCGGCCATGCGGCAGCCGGGATTCCATACCGATTCGGGAAACCGGCTACCTTAATACCGACAGCCGGCTTCCCGGCTGCTGCTCCTACTGAGTAAAGATAGCATACACTGGCCCCACAGAATAAAATACACTGGTCCCCACTCAGTAAAAGTAACTTATACTGGCCCCCACAGTATAAAAACAACATACACTGGCCCCCACAGAGTAAACATAACATACTCTGGCCCCCACAGAAAAAAAAGAAAATACATTATCGTCCCAGCCCCCTCACAAATTACTTACCTGACCTGTCAGCAGCAGGTAGAGGCACTCCCAGTTTGTCCCTGTGCACTTTCCTACAAGCAGACACAGACTCAGTCATCTGGCAGCAGAGCAAGCACAGCCTCACAAAAAGTCACACCCATGAGCCTATGCTGCTGGTGACCTCCACGGGTCAGAGTAGCATGTGATGGGCTTCTCCAATCAGAGCACAGCAAGTGCTCCTCTGAACCCCTTTGTTGAGTCTCATGGGTATTACCCAGTAGTGCAGTGCTAAATGCCCCAGTAGCTGCACGGCTGTGTATAGATCCATACCCATAAAGGCCACCAAAAGAAGAAATTTCTTCTCTCACGGGCTCACTTTGCTTACCGCCCTTTGGGCATGGTGGGTCACTTTAGTCGCCACAGGTTACTATTCCTACTCTATGTCCATGTGAATAGTAACGGATGACATTGGACAGTGACTGATTACCTCAGGGTACATCCAGTGAGGGGGATCTATCCACTACCATAGCTGCACTACACCCTGCGCTCCATTATAGAGAACAGCGTCGATGTAGGCCTTGACAGAGGGCATGGCTGCAAATCAGCAAGGTCCTCCTGGGATTTCCCCGATGTCCTGGCAGCTCAAACCAGGCCTAAATGAAGGGGAGTCACCCAAACCTAAACCTTTGCACCTGGGCAACTGGAAACTACCCATGTATTTAGGGGCGCCGAGAGGGGGGGGAACGGGTACAGATTACCCGGGCCTTCTAAAGGGCCCGGTGGGGGTCCGTCCGGCGCCACCCCCCCCCTCACAGCAGCCCAGCACACAGCGCATGCTGAGCTGCAGTTGCCACAGCAGTCTCCTATGCCTGTGCGGGGGAGCGATCACACTGATCGCACACCCCCTGGCTTTGCGCCGGGCTGAGGGGGCTCAGAGCACCCCCTTCCTCCCCAGCGCGCAGCGCCGCAAATCTTTTTTTTTTCTATGGGAAAGGGGGCGCGGCCACGCCTCTCGCTATTAGGCCACGCCCTCCTATTACCGGGGCCCGCCACGGCTCTTGGCGGGCCTGCATGTATTTGCCTATTCCAAGGCTACCAGCAGAGGTGTAGCATGGAGACAGGGCACCCAGAGCAAGTAAATGCTACGCCCACCCTTTTTGAAGTTGGTGGAAAGGAAAATCATAAATATCCGTAGATTTCCTTTTGCTGTATAATACATGCAGGAATTGTTGTTTTAATCATTCCACAAACTACATAAAAAGTAATGTAGTTACTATACTTTGTGCAACCATAATTTGAATGCAGCATGTAATGGTTTATTTATCTATATGCAGTTCTAGAAAATATATCACTACAGTTTAACAATTACAGTTCACGAGAGCAGCTGAGTAATGCTCACCGGCATGGCGATACTGTCTGTAAGTGGTAAGAAGTCTCTTACCACTTCACCCCGAGACAAGAGAGCTTACGTTCTAAATGGAAAGAATAAGAGGATATACTAGCAGCCAGTGGAACACTACGCATAGTGGAGACAGTTGAAGCCTGGATAGTTCTGGGGCCTGGATAATGCTCTATTGGAACAGGTGCCATAAGGTGGTTAAAGTTGTTTTCAGGGTCTAGGCTACCCTGATGGGCTAGTCCTGATGTGGTGGAAGCTGAGAAGTCCAAGCAGGGACTTGATAGGCAGTGGCGTAACTAGGGCAGCATGAGCGGGGTGCGTGCCCTGGGCGCCGTTGGACCGGCGGCCATGGTACCGGCCCGCCCACCCTAGTTAGCCAGTGTAGCGCCGACCGCAATGAGTGCGGTCAGCGCTACACATTTACACAGGACCGGCGCTAGGCTTCCAGCGCCGGTCCTGTGCTGCACGCCTGAGCCCGTTCCCTCCCCCTGAGCGCTTGCCCAATAGCGCCAGGAGACGGGCTCAGGCTGTGCAGCCAATGAGAGTCAGATAGACTCTCATTGACTGCTGCAGCACCCACTGCAAGAGCCGGACGTCCGTCCGGCTCCTGCCGTGGGTAATGGAACTGACGTCATGACGTCTGTCCCATAATGCTGAGCACGCCAGCCCGGGCGTGAGCGGCATCGCGAGCAGGACCAGGAGCAGAGATTCAGGTAAGTATATTCTTATATATATATATATATATATATATATTTATTTATTTTTAATTTTTTTTAAACCTATCTGCACAACGGGGGAGGGGGGTGGCTACTACTGGGGGGACCTCTACTGGGGGAGGGGTGGCTACTACTGGGGGGACCTCTACTGGGGGAGGGGTGGCTACTACTGGGGGCACCATTGGGAGGACCTACTCTACTGGGGACTACTACTTGGGGGGGAACTACCACTGGGGGCATTATAAAAGGGGCCTACTACAAGAGGCACTGCACTCGGGGGACCACTACTGGGGGCAATAATAGGAAGGGGCACTATAGGGGGCACTGGATAGTGGGGATCACTACAGGGTGCCTGCATAAGGGGACCACTACTGGGAAAACTGCATGGGGGGGACTACTGATGGGGGCACTATATAAAGGGCACTGCATAGGGGGGGGACTACTACTGGGGGCACCATATAAAGGGCACTGCATAAGGGGATAAAGCTACTGGGCGCACTGCACTGTGGGGACTGCTACTGGGGGCACTGCATAAGGGGGAACACTACGTGGGGCACTGCATTTGGGGGGGCCACTACTGGGGGTACTGAGTAAGGGGAACTAATTGGGGACTGTATAAGGGGGACCACTACTGGGGATACTGTATAAGGGGCACTACTATGGGCCTGCAGAAGAGAGATCACAACTGCATACTGGGGGTACTGTATAAGGGGCACTACTGGGGTTAAGGTGCATATGGATAGGAATGTTCAGTGTGAAAATAAAGGGGTGTGTCATGTTGACACGCCCCATTTTTAAGTGACCACGCCCATTTTTTTCCCGAGCGCGCACAGCTCGGGTTGTTGGGGGGGGGGGGCTCCCTTTTCAAACTTGCCCTGGGCTCCAAATACCCTAGTTACGCCACTGTTGATAGGAAACATCATTCCAGAAGGTGTCCACGCTGGTGCATTCATCCACATCCTACTTTTAGTACTGTGCAGCACTACAGTATCATCTCCTGTAGGCTAACACCGATGCAACAGGCACTTTACTGTGTAACATCTACTGTCTGAGTACAGTATCCTCAAGAGATATAGGGGCCTATTCATCAACACTAAAATAACGTTTTTAAGGACATTTTCCTTAAATAACGTTATTTTGGTATTCATGAACAGACTTAACACAGGAGATATCACAGATATCTCCTTGCTAACTTCCCCTGCGTTAATTTCCACACTCTCCATACATTAGTATGGGGATGTGGAAATTGTGGTATTCATCAAATTCCGAAAATTATCAATTTTCGGAATTTGATGCAGTTACTATTCGCCACTGTGAGGTGGCGAATAGCAGAATCCACTTACCTGTATCAGCGTGTGCAGGTCCCCCGACGAGTCCCTCCGGCGCTCTGCTCCATCCTCAGGCTCCATCCTGCTGGTCTGTCATGTATTTTTTTTCTAATCTGTCATGTGGTCTGCTGGGAAACCACATGACAGACCAGCAGGACGGAGCCGGAGGCTGCTGCGCGGACAGGTAAGTCGGGGGGGGGGGGAGGTGAGCGGAGGGGGGAGGGGGGCGGGGGGGTCGGGGTTGGGTTTCCGAAACTTAACGCATCTGTAGGCAGTGCTGCGCATGCGCTGGTTTTACAGATGTAACAGCGCATGCACAGCACTGTTTCCAGATGCGATAAGTTAGTGTAGGCAGGGAAAAGTATCTATTTCCCGAAAAGCTGTCATCGCAAAAATGACAGCTTTTCGGAATAGATACTTATGGAGAGGTTGAATGATGAATTCCACCTATAATTAGCTAGAACTCCATGAGAGTTCTAAAGCTAATTATCTCCATTGAATTTTTACGCTTAATGAATAGGCCCCATAGCCTGTTTTGCTTCTGACACTCTATCCAGTATTTTCCTAAAGACTACATTCTATCTGTTCGGTCTCAAGCTAACATACATATTCTACTAGTAGTTGTCTAGAGGAGTAAGAGCTTAATCAAGGTCTCAAGGGTCTACTACTCTCCCAAGGGTTCTGATCTGAATATACAAAACCCCAGTGACTTGACATGTTGTTCTGGCTAAATAGATTCAGCAGGGGAACAGACCCCAAGGATGGATAATGTCCGAATGTTTGCTAATTGATTGGAGAGACAAGAAGCCAGTCAGGGCCAAGTTATGCAGTTCCTTTAAGACCTATCTACACATATGGACTCAATCCAAGTATCCTTAAACAAACAACTTTTACTTGCGACATATGACTGAGAATTGCACCCCTGTATTGGGGTCTCAAATACACCACGGTCAAAAATAGATACTTTATGCTTCTGATATTGGAATTGTTTGACCATACTCATTAAGTTAAATCTCAGAGGGGCTTACAATCTGATCAGAGTTTGTGAAGGTGATGAGTGGAAAATGGTTTTCAATACCCGAGATGGGCATTATGTATATATAGTGATGCCGTTCAGTCTGAGCAATGCCCTAGCTGTATTCCAGAACTTTGTTAATGAGATTTTTCAAAATCTGCTCTACATCAATGTTGTAGTCTATTTAGATGACATCCTCATCTTTTATGCTGATATCCTGATTCACCGCCATCATGTCAAAGAGGTTCTCTCATGGCTCAGAAACAAGTTATAATACAAACTGCAAAAGTGTGTCTTTGAGGTGGAATCCATTTTGTTCCCTGGACACATCTCCGGGTCAGGTCTGCAAATGGATAAAGTTCAAGAAATTCTCAATTGGCCTCTGCCCTCCACCATAGAGGCCATCCAACAATTCTTAGGCTTCTCCAATTATTATCGTACATTTATCTGGAGAAACTCTGCGGTGGTTGCTCCAATCACCTCCCTTACCAGGAAAAGGGCCAATAAAGCTAAATGGTTCAAAGAAGCCCAAACCACCTTCCAGCAATTGAAACAGGCTTTCATTTCAGCTCCTATTCTCAATCAGTCATACACTGCCATTCCATTGTTTCATGAGGTAGATGCCTCATCTGTCAATGGAGGGGTATTCATCACTTGTAGAGCACTAGATGGGCAGTTGCATCCCTGCAGGTTTTCTTCTAAAGATATTCTGCCCACAGAAAAGAATTATGTCATTGGAGACCAAGTATCGCTTTCCATGAAACTGGCACTTGAAGAGTAGAAACACTTGTTGGACGGGGCACATAATCCAGTTACCATTTACACAGACCATAAAAATTTACTGCATCTGAAATCAGCACAATGCATGAATCTGTGGCAAGCCTGACGGTCTGACGTTGTATTCACTATATGTGCGTGGTCATGTCTGTACTGTACATAGGGCCTGATTCAGACCCGGTCGCAAGCGCTGTGCGCTCGCAAACGGGTCGATGGTGGGCCAGTGCGCATGCGCACGACGGAGCCGGCTCCGTCGTGCTCATGCACGAGACCCGAATAGCAACAGGCACTCCGTCGCTCCGGGTCTCACAACAAAGGGGGCGTGCTGTCGATGTTGAGTGACAGCACGCCCCCTTTGGTGGGCAGGCCGGGGGAGTGGCTGCCCAAACAGCGGCGTTCCCATGTGAACACCTCCGTTTGGGGGCGGCCCCACTGACATCACGAATGATGTCAGTGGGAGAGATTTAGGCTCTGTTAGAGCCGAAATCTCTCTGGGGCTTGCGGCAATGAGACCCTACCACAAGGGTCTCGTCGCAAACCCGATGGTCTTGACCATCGCGACCATCTTCCTGGCCGCTCGTTATAGCTGTGGGTTGTCCAGGAGGCCGTTCTAAAAATAAAAAAGACCGTCCCTGATTCAGAGCGAGCGCTCTGTCAGAGCGACCGGCTCTGAATCAGGCCCATAAGGCGGCCAGATGGAGCAGAGTTTGTGGCATTTTACGTATATTTATTTTTCATTTTTGAATTTATTTCTTGTTTTATACCTACAGAATATTTGCAGTGGTGTTTGTATAGTACAAGGAATAGCAGGGTGCCTACACTGGGCTTGAGCCAATTAGGTGCGAGTAGGACCCTGCAAGCTGTTGTCACGGCGAACTGGCTTTGCATGATGATCTCTGTAGTCCTAGAGTGAGGCTCAGTGTACTGTAGCGATAAGCACCGAAGTCTACACCAAACTGCAACTCCCAACAACACACAGGTAACCGTCCTCCTCCTCTCCAGGTGCTGATTGGCAACATTGTATGTACAGGGAATCGCTTTTGGCTGCATGTGTTCCCGGAGCTGCATGGTAGTGTTGTGTTTGAGAGTGAGGAGGCAGAGAGAGAGCAGTGATGTCCACATACAGAGGCCAAACCAGCAAAAGCAAAGGCCCCTCAGGCTTACTGATCTCTGTCATTAGGTAGGTGGTGTGGCGGGTAACTCCAGCTGCCCCTGAGGGGATGACATTCAGCAATTTAGGGGCACCAAAATTAAATAATATCTTGGCCCTGCAACCTAAAAATGTTGTGGTGCCTTTGCAGGTGGCCCATGCTTCTTCACGGTGTGAAAAATGTGCTCAGCACAAAAGTTCCAGCAGATCAACTCCTGCCTCTGCCAGTCCCAAGCACCCCCTGGACTCATATCTCAATGGATTTTGTGACTGACCTACCTACCTCTAATAATTTTACTACCATATGGGTCATAGTGCATCGGTTCTCAAAAATGTCTTAAGGTGGGTATCTACTACCCGACTAAACAGATCGATTGAACGATAACGACATCGTTATTGTTCAATCGTTTGTTAATCGGGCAGCTTTGTGTCAAAAACGACCAGCGATGCTGCTCTCCCGTTGGTCGTTTTTGACATCTATCATCGCCTGCACATGGCGCAGTAAGGGATCTCAGGAATGCAAAGTCCAGGCCCTGCCACTTTAACCCCTTCACTAATTGCTACAGGGGAATACAGCTTACACATGCATAGTCTGAAATCAGTTGATTGGATTTTTGCGCATATGGCCTTACCTGATCACGCATGTGCCGTGTGCATGGAACGTCAAGGGAGGAAAAAGTCCCCTTCACATCAGCATAAGTCTGATGTTACTTTCTAGCAATGTAAGTTTACATAGGATCTCTCCGGCAGCTATTTTACTAAATACATTTTACTAAATAAAACAAACACAAACGGGTGCAAAAATCGTTGAAATGTGCCAATACTTTACATACTACTCACACTAAATAGAGCCCTTAGGGCTCTATTTACTACAATCCGCATATTGAATGCGGATTGTAGTGTGATATTACCGAGTGAATTCGCATTGCGAATTCAGGTAATACCACAGGGATTTACTATAAATCCCTTGCAGGGACAGAGCTTGCGATAAAGCTCTGTCCCTGCGGATCCCATCCGCACTCCAGTCGCGGTATTTTCGGAAAAAATACCGCGACTAAGAGCCCGCGCATGCGCCGACCGACCACCGCTACTACCCCCCCCACCAACGCTAAGCCCCGCCCCCCGGCGCTAAGCCCCGCCCCCCGCGACCCCCTTTCTCCCTTCATTACACTTACCTGCATCCTCCTGGCCTCCGGTGGTCTTCTCCGGGCTTCCCGATCAGGTGATCTCCCATACTGCACTGGGGCCCGATCACCTGATGACCGGGCCCCAGTGCACTGTGGGAGACCAGCTGACCGGAGAGGAGCCATCACCGGAGCCCCGATCACCGGTCCCTGGATTCAGGTAAGTGAAAAAAAAAATGTTTAATTTTTTTTTCTTTTTTTTACAGCAATCAGCTTGCGGTCTCTTTAGACCACATAGCTGATTACTGGTACCGGCTCCCGCCTCTGCTCTCCCCGTTAGAGCAGAGTGGGAGCCCGGTAACCGGGGGAGACCCTGGATAACGCCACCTCCAGGTGGCGTTATTATCACAGGGCTTCCCCCGGTATTTTTTTACAATTTATTTTTAGTAACTTGCACACAGATCACATTTCCCATTACAATTATGGGAAATGCGATCTGCTTTACTAAAAATAAGTGATACTAGGGGTTGGAGTAGAATTTTACTAATTCTACTCCAATTGCCCTGTAATAAATACAGGTGATACTAAAATAATGTGAAAAGGGTGTGAAAACACCCTTTTTCACTTTATTTTAGTAAAAATAATGTTAATAAATAGAGCCCTTAATCCTAGACTGTTCATTATACAGTGTGGAGTAAGAAGAGCCCGATGGTCACCTATTTGTCACATTTGTCTTCTGCTAATTAGAGTGTGGTGACACTCAGGGTTACCACTCTAGGCTGTATGTGTGCGAATTATTGGGGTAAATCTCTGTTTTATACATGTTAACCATACTGTCTAGTTCGTTTCTTACAATACCACACCAATACAGGGAAGGTGCAATGTGCAGATGCCACATGGATGAAACACACAGAGTTGATGGAGCAGAGACCACATTGGTGGGCTTGGTGGCTGGGTCACATCATCATGGCCCCTCCCCTCCCCCCCGCTATACAGTGCTGAGATCACAGGTGAATCGCATCATCAGCCCCCTAGCCTGCACAATTGTATTCTGTAAGTGGGCAGTTGCGGGGGGGGGGGAAGAGGGCTTGCGAGTGGATGGTGGGGGATGTGGCTAGAGGGTGGTGCATTCATATTTAAAAAGTATTATTAGACTATAGTAGTTTTATTAATATGAGAATTTATAGAAGGAGGTGACATACTTTCAAATTTGAGTGATGATGACTGAAAGGTAACATAAGGATGAACTTGGGTTTTATGCAGAATAGGTAAGAAACCATGTTAGTCTCCTAGTAGCTATGTTGGGCTGGTATATCAGTGCTGAGTTTTAATTGTTTGCTGACTGTATCAAGTGGAATGGGCAAAATGTCCAGCAGTTAATTCCAGAAGGAGAGGACAAAGGACAAACAGACGTGAAACGATTATCTATTGTGGCTGAGATTGATATGCAAGTTGCAACATGTCTGTGAACTGTTGGAGAAAGAACACGCTGCCAGTTGTGTTTTTTATTATAATTGATAGGGAATTCTCTATGTTCCGGTATAAAGATAAAGTTTATTTTAAGGGAGGGGACATTATCTAGTTTAACACTTTACCTGCCCAAATCAAGACCTAAAGAGAATTTTATTTCATATTTAAAACTGATACCAATTGTGACATTTGAAAATATACAATAGAATAATATATCTGTATGGTCTCATTTGTGAATCTGAAGCTTTTCCAAGAAGTCCGGACTGCAACACTGCATTTGTGTCAGAACTTTCTCCCATGCTTACAGTTATACACATTTTTCAGCCACTTGCACCTGTGAGTAGAGATAAGCTGTTTGGTTTTGCCGAAAACCAAACACACACAAACTTTGGGGTTACAAATCAAT
Organism: Taudactylus pleione; assembly: GCA_031769625.1. Lineage (NCBI taxonomy): Eukaryota > Metazoa > Chordata > Amphibia > Anura > Myobatrachidae > Taudactylus > Taudactylus pleione. The sequence goes on from JAUIMM010000068.1 coordinate 9,129,710, forward strand.
CAGAGTCCCGGTTTGGATCACTTTGAGGTTCTGAGTAGAACCTAGTCCTGAGACAGATCTTCTCGCCAAGTTCGTAACTCTGATCACAAGAACGGATCTTGCGTTTTTTGGATTGCATGTAAGACCCTCCATTGTCCCTTTAATTCCTGATAGCTATGCCTCCCCTGGCTGCTGTGTCTGCATCAGGGCATCTTCATGGGTTCGTCTAAGGCTCTCTCTCACTCTCTCTGGGGTCTATTTACTAAGCCTTGGATGGAGATAACGTCCTAACCAGGGTCGTTACTAGAGAGAAGGGGTCTCCAGTCTCCGTCACGGGCCCCCTCCTCTCCGTCCGGCGGCCGGCAGTGCACTGAGTGTGCCCAGAGTCTAGCGCATGCGCAGGTCACCGGGAAAATAGCCGTGGTGGCCATTTTCCCTGTACTGCGTGTGCGAAAATGGCCGCCGCAGTCATTTTCAAGCCATTTTTTACAGCGCAGACACGTACGCTGACATGGGACTCCGGAGAGGTAAATATAATATGGGTGCAGGGTGTGTGGTGCGGGCCTCCCCCCACCCTGCACCCATTATAAATACGGCCCTGGTCCCAACCAATCAGCTCCTAACTGTCATTTTTCAAACACAATCTGTGACATGACAGTTAGGAGCTGATTGGTTGGGACATTATCTCCGTTCACTTTATCTCCATCCAAGACTTAGTAAATAGACCCCTCTGCCTCAGATGTAAACTTGCTCAGTTCCTAACTCCCTCCCCTCTCTAGGCTGCTGCTAGGCAACAGGGCACATTACTAGCTCTGATCTTATAGGGCTGCAAACAAAATTGTGTGAATTTTGGCTCAGAGTGTGCCGGCATTTTAACACCATGGCAACAGCAACTCACATCCATCGTTGACCCCATTGTGTTTATGTGCCACAGCCTGCAGCAAGAAGTCCTGCAGCAGCCCTGACACACGCCCAACACTAGGACTATTATAGTGTTCCCTCTAGCTCCGGCGGCAGGCAGGGTGCCGGAGCTAGAGAGGGCAATCTTGTGCGTGCGCCGAAGGCGCGTGCGCGCCCGAAAAGGGGGCGTGGTTATGAAAAGGGGGCGTGTCTATAAGACGCGTCCCCTTTTCGTCATACTTGGGGGCATGCCCGGCGCTTACGGACATGCCGGGCAGCCCCCAAGCGCTGCAGAAAGGGAGAATAGATGCCGGGCGCATTCTCCGGCGGTGACCGGGTCACCACATGTTTGTCACCACACTGCGTCCCGCGGGTGAGAACGTCTCCCGCAGGCTGTTAGGGCCTAGCGGGAACGCTACTATTAAACAGCAACAGCAGGTACACACAGTAACCACTCCAGGCCCTGTCCCCAAATGAAAAGGCCAGTTATGCTGCGTACACACCTGACAGATATATCTGCAGATCGAGTGATCTGAGAATGATGGTTGTTCATACACATTGAACAACCATCATCTGTCATCTGGCCGCAGGTCCCGCTGGCTGGGGAGCGTGTCGCGCCCCCTTCCATGAGGCATCTGCTGCAAGTGTACACACAGCACGATGAACAGATATATCTGCCAGCCGACGCGATATGTCTGAACAACATCGTTCACAGACATATAGCTGGTACACACTGGCCGACAGGCACCTGATACATTGGCCGATCAGCAAGGGTCTTCAAGCTCTCCACCAGAATGATCAGGGTCAAGCTCCCAATGTGTTAGATAACAACACAAGTAGCTATCCAATATGTGGCAGAAGTTAAAAGAAAATGTAAATAAATATTGGGATATTGGGGCAGTAAAAATCATATACCAATACAATGAGGGACACAAATTTCTAAATTATATATATATATATATATATATATATATATACACACATACACACACATACATACATACATACATACATACCTTTATCCAGGGTCTGGCATTTCCAATTACTAAAAAATAGCTGTTGCCGGTGCCCTCACGTTGAGAAGATAAATAGCGGAAGGTGTGGCACTCCTGGCATGAAATAAACTGGTTACAGGACAGCAAACGTGCATCAAGATGAAAAGACATTTGCCGTCCTGTGACCAGTTTATTTCATGCTTGGAGTGTCATGCCTTCCGCTATTTATATATACACACACACACACATACATTATATACCAGTCATTTAATCCTTTAATGTTAACTAAGCAGATAGATAGTGCACATATTACTTGATTTATAAACATTTACAAGTTTAACAGTGAAATAATTTGCTTTATACATTTAAGTGTAAATGATGTAATGATGTAAATAAGAGTTTGCTTATCTTATGACTTTTTCTTCAGACCCAAAAACTAATAGGCTAAAGGTGGGTACACACCTGACAGATATATCTGCAGATGATGGTTGTTCATACACACTGAATGACCATCATCTGCATGCTGTAGCGGGTCCTGGCAGCCGGAGGCGGGTAGGGGGCGTGGCCTAATAGCGGCAGGTGTGGCCACGTCCCCATTCGAGAGAAAAACATTTGCGGCGCTGGGGAGGGGGGTGCTGTGCGCCTCTCAGCCCGGCGCACAGCCAATGGGGGGCGCGATCAGCGTAATTGCTCCACCCTTTGGAATAGGAGACTGTTCGGGCTGCTGCTTTAGCAGCCTCGGACAGTCTCCCAGTGCAGCCCAGCACACAGCAGCATGTGTTCAACTGCTGTGGATGGGGAGCTGTGCCGGACCCAAGTAAGTAGTACCTGCTCGCGACTCCCCCCCTCTCTCTGCACCCCTGTGTACGGGCGATCAGCTGATCGCCCGTACACACTTGCCGATGGACAGATATATCTGCAGACATATCTGTTCATTGGCTGTGCAGCACAGCCAATGCGATATGTCTGTGAACGACATTGTTCACAGACATATCGTCTGTACAAACTGGCCGCCGGGGGCACAATATATTGGCCGATCAATTGATCGGCCAATATATCGGCCAGTGTGTACCCAGCATTAGTTCCTTGCGTCCAGAAGCAGTTTAAATAATGCAGTGGTATGCGGCAGTCTCAGCTGACTGATAATTAGTGACTGTGTGCTGTCGGAGTTATGGAAACCTACACGGGGCAGCGCCGGCAACTTATCCCCGGAGTAGTTCACACAGGCACAGATAGTTATCTGCAGTACAGTGTTACGACCGAATAGAGCAAACAAGCTGTGACCGATGAGCGGATCGTGCTGTCAATAATGAACGGAGCTAAAACAAGGTTATCCTCATGAGGTATTAGAAAGGTGGGAGCAGGTCAGGATGTTCTACTCCAAATAACTCTTTCAAGACACACACATTATATACACATATATATATATATATATATATATATACACAAACACACAAACTTCCGGCACTCCGACACCCACCAAGGGGACAGCGCCCCTCGATTCACCAATTCTACAAAAAGGAGGCACTCAGAAACTTTTAAGCTTATTGAAATAGCTGTGAAACTTACTTATTCAGACTGAGGGGCCTATTCATTAAACATAAAAATTCAATGGAGATAATTAGCTTTAGAACTCTCATGGAGTTCTAGCTAATTATAGGTGGAATTCATCATTCCACCTCTCGATAAGTATCTATTCCGAAAAGCTGTCATTTTTGCGATGACAGCTTTTCGGGAAATAGATACTTTTCCCTGCCTACACTACCTTATCGCGTCTGGAAGCAGTGCTGCGCATGCGCTGTTACATCTGTAAAACCAGCGCATGCGCAGCACTGGCTACAGATGCGTTAAGTTTCGTACCCCCCCCGATCCCCCCCCCCCGACTTACCTGTCCGCGCAGCAGCCTCCAGCTCCGTCCTGCTGGTCTGTCATGTGGTTTCCCAGCAGACCACATGACAGATTAGAAAAAGAAATAATTTTTTTTTTCTTTTCTAAACTTTCTTGTGCTCTGCTGGGGAGCACACATGACAGACCAGCCTCCGGAGCCTGAGGACGGAGCAGAGCGCCGGAGGGACTCGTCGGGGGACCTGCACACGCTGATACAGGTAAGTGGATTCTGCTATTCGCCACCTCACAGTGGCGAATAGTAACTGCATCAAATTCCGAAATTTGATAATTTTCGGAATTTGATGAATACCATAATTTCCACATCCCCATACTAATGTATGGGGAGTGTGGAAATTAACGCAGGGGAACTTAGCAAGGAGATATCAGTAATATCTCCTGTGTTAAGTCTGTTCATGAATACCAAAATAACGTTATTTAAGGAAAATGTCCTTAAAAACTTTATTTTAGTGTTGATGAATAGGCCCCAAAATAAGTAAAGTTTCACAGCTATTTCAATAAGCTTAAAAGTTTCTGAGTGCCTCCTTTTTTGTTGGATTGGTATACAATTTTTTTTTTTTTAAATTATTTTATTATTATTTTTTAGTCTCCCTAATCTGAATGGCATAAAATATAAAATAAGGCTAGCAGATGCATGCACCCGGTACCTGCGAGGATATGCTAATCAATGCATACGCACGGAGACAGCAGCATAAGATGCAGACGCCCAGCCCTATATTTAGCCGCCCATCTCCCTTTACTCAAAGCCTGATGAGTACGCAAGATAGCGGTAACATCGAGAACCATCAACCACTTTTGCATAATAGTGGTTGACCAGACCTCACGCAGGATCTTGGCAACTTCCTGTTTGCACAGAGTCTCATCACTGCGTGCGGCACAGCAGTGGCTAATTTATGCACGCCCCTAAAACAGCGTCCCAACGCACAAGCACGTCTGCGTTCGTCCGACCACCCCCCGTCACCACTCACAAACAGCACTTTCTGTCAATCAATATCGGAAGGGGTCTGCGTGTAGTCTGCGTATGCTTACCCGTACGCACTGGCAAGTTCGCGCATACGCATTACAAAACCATCGGCCAAGTGCGTGCGTTCTCTCCTGTGCGTTGCTTGCCGAATCAGGCCCAGTATTGGTTGCCAGATACCTAGCAACAGAGAAAGAGCTGGGTGTCCAGCAAATAGCATTACCCCCCCCCCCCCCTTGGCTGGCACCCCTGGTGAGTGCCATCTTTGCCCAGGGGATACGCTACTGGATCTATGTGTACATTTTCAAAGAATCCGAGCTAATTTCAGTATACAATATAGTTGTTGGCGAACATCAGTACAAAACAATAAAATAAATACAATCAGAGGGTCCCTTTAATTGTTGGGGCCATTGCTCTGTGCATCAGTAAACAAGTAATACTTTCAGTTCCTCTTTGAGACCATGCAGCGGTGAAAGGGTTAAAAGATCAGGTCGACAGGCAGCAACTCCTCACAGAACATGACTATCTCCTCTCTGCAGCACTCATACTTGCATGGCCAAATGTGGATGTGTGGAGCAGCAGTGTGTGCTGGCCTGGCAGGGGCCCAGCTTTCGGCTGCCATTCTCTTCAAACACTGAAAACTTCGAATGTTATGGGCTGAGCTGGCAAGGAAACACTCATTGTTGAGCTCACTCTTTCCACTGGCCTAGTGCTGTCAGCTTGTTTAACCCTAAAGAGCCCTGTATCTAATGCACTCTAATTTTAATGTGACATTTGAGTAAGTATTATTATTATTACTACAGCTAATCTCCTTTTATTAAGGTAGATATACTGTACTTGCACATTCTACATGAATAGGGATACTTTCATAAAATTGTTTGCACAGCAGAAGAAAACTTTGCAATATAAGGACTGCTGGGAATGAATGGTCAATATATTTTTGCAAATTGTAGTATGAATTTGTAGTACCCCAAGTCGGACCTGTTGTAGGATAAGCACCATTTACATTCAAGTGATACCTTTTTGTAAATATTGTGCTTTAATCCTACAAATAATTTCACCTTTTTCTGTACTGTACTACCTTTCTCACACGGGTGCAAGAAATAAGTATTTCCTGTAAACCTTATTTTTTTTAGGTATGACATTCTGCTGACCGCCATACTTGTCAATACATTAGCTTGTGAAGGCATTTCATTTATTTATGATATTTTTGTACTTTATTATAAGCTATGGAATGGTACAGTTCATTTTGACAATTTACATTTAACAGAATAATTCTAGCAGCCTACTATTCACATTATATCGCAATGAGATTGAACTCTGAGGCCCTATTCAATCCAGCGCAATAAGAATATAATTATGCACATGAGAGTTCCATTTATCACATCTGAGTTCCATTTATCACATCTGATGTTTAATACACTATAGTGGATTTCCCCAATTGCTGAACTGGACGTAGATTGCGGAGTTTGGCAAGCAGGAAGGGATCTGATTCTGGGTATACACTTACTGATGTGTGTACCCAGCGATGCGATGGCCGACATATCGGGCGGCCAGTACACATTACATGATCCAGTGCACGACCACATGATATGTCGGGATCCTGCTCCATTCACCTGGATGACGCCGTTCATCACATTGACAGATTGAGCAGAATGTATTGCAGATCTGTCGATGCAATGAACGACCCTGCGTGGGCATAGTGTGTAACTGTGTATACACTTGGCAAAGTATACGAAATGTCGTCCCAATCCGCCGAATCGGGCAGCATATCGTCTACTGTGTACCACCTTAACTGTTTTATGACAACTTCTTATAAATGCAGTAAACGTTGATATTGCAGAGTTGAAACCCCTTTAATATACAACATATACAACTTAACTTATAAATAAAACATGCAAAAACAAGATTTGACTTTAAATTAGATAAAATTTGAATTGATATATTTAGAATATGTTTAATCATTAAAGTTAGTATGGTGGCGGACAACAAGAACGGATAACATTAAACATTCATGCAAGTGCCCTGATGGGACGTAATCATATATTTATTATCGGTTAAGGAGAGTGCACCCACTAACAAAATAACTACTAACTCAACTGAAATCGTTCTTACTGCCAAATAGCAGGGCCCGTACACCCACAACACCGCCACCATACCAATGCTAAACCAACTCTGAAATACCCCTAAAAATACCTTCTAAAAACAAAAACGACCCCTTAGATGTACACCATTAGACCTATATAGATGAACATCATTGTATTGAATCAACCTATGTCACACAGGGCTCTATTTACTACAATCCGCATATTGAATGCAGACTGTAGTGTGATATTATCGACTGAATTCGCATTGCGAATTCAGGCAATATCACAGGGATTTACTACAAATCCCTTGCAGGGACAGAGCTTGCGATAAAGCTCTGTCCCTGCGAATCCGCTCCACACACTAGTCACGGTAATTTTGCAAAAAATACCGTGACAAAGTGCCCGCGCATGCGCCGACCGGCCGCCGCTGCTGCCCCTCTGGCGCTAAGCCCTGCCCCCCGGTGCTGAGCCCTGCCCTCTGCGATCCCGGACCCCCCACGACCCCCCCCTCCCTTAATAGCACTTACCTGCATGATCCGGGCCTCCGGTGATGTACTTCATCCGTCCGGTCAGGTGATATCCCATACTGCACTGGGACCCGATCACCTGATGACCGGGACGCAGTGCACTATGGGAGACCAGCTGACCGGAGGAAGACATCACCCGGAGCCCCGATCACCGTTCCTTGGAGTCCGGATAAATAAAAAAAAAAATTTACATTTTTTTTTTCTTTTTTTTACAGTAATCAGCTTGCGGTCTGTTTAGACCACACAGCTGATTACTAGGACCGACTCCCCATTAGAGCAGAGTAGGAGTCCGGTAACCGGGGGAGACCCTGGATAACGCCACCTCCAGGTGGCGTTATCACAGGGCTTTCCCCAATATTTTTTTACAATTTATTTTTAGTAACTTTGGTCGGATCACATTTCCCATTATAATTAAGGGATAATGCGATCTGCTTACTAAAAATAAGTGATACTTAGGGCTTGGAGTAGAATTTTACAAATTCTACTCCAATTGCCCTATAGTAACTGTAGGTGATACTAAAATAATGTGAAAAGGGTGTGAAAACACCCTTTTTCACTTTATTTTAGTAAAAATAATGTTAATAAATAGAGCCCACAAAGAGAAACTGATGAATTCACCTTCTGTCTAGTCATATCCTTTACCGGGCCAGGTTTCTCGCACTGCCACACTTGATGAGGAACAATAGTTAACCAGACAAATTTGTAGAATAGCCAAGATCAAGACAACAACTTGAAGTCATGCGTAATAGCCCAATGCAAATCCAAAGATGTACACCTGCACAAATCATTGACACCAAGGTGACAAACTACTACTGTGGGTACTCCAAAAGACCACACAGCAGCCATCAAATGGCCCTACAGGCAATTATTATTAACAGTTACTAATATCGTGCAGCATATTCCATTGCATTTTACAATTGGGCACAAACAATAATAAAACAAGACTGGGTAACAGACACAGAGGTAAGAGGTTCCTGTTCAAAAGCTTACAATCTGTAGGGAAACAGGCAGGTGTGTCAGAACGTTTTTAGGTTGGGTGGGCCAAATATAATTTTGTTTCAACGCCCCTAAATTGCTGAATGCCATCACCCTCTTATATGCCTGTCAGATGTCCCCCATATGCCTACGGACCTCTCCACATGCTAGGAGACCTAAATGTCCCTCAGACCTCCCCACATGGCATCAGATCATCTCACACACCCCGTAAATGCTCGTCAGATCCCCTCATGCTCTCAGATATCTCCACATGTCCCTTGGATCACCCTCACATGCCCTCAGACCTTCCTGCTTGCCCCTTATAATGCACAGCCAATCCTGTTAGTAGATGACAGTCAGGGTCCTATGTAAGTTGCACAATCATGTTATTGTTGTTGTGTGTGTAGCAGATATGTGCGGTGAGGTGAGGTTTGAATATAAAAATGATAACAATATAAAGAAAATATTATAAATATCTTCTTTGTATTATTCTAATAATTTTTATAGTCAAAACTCTGGAGTAGAAAGTGTATGGCAGGTGAGGCACTGCCTCCCCTGTGTAGCTTTTCTGCATCCCTGATCAAAACACACCAAATTTCCAGCACTATATACTGCTGCATCTTTGTATAATGCCCACACAAACCCTCAGGTTCATTTATGTAAATCTGGCTCTGATACTAGCCAGTGCCTCCCCAGCCATTTACCTCACCGCACGGAACTGGTGTGTAGTGTGAGTATTACACTGCACAAAGCTTGGATGATGCCCTGGATCTGTGGTATATAATACACAGAGGTACCACTAACAGCTGCAGTGTCATACAGCAGCTCTCTAGTGGAACTACACATAACAGAATGCCCTACCACAGTTTTAGCATGCCCTAGGGCACTCTGGGATATGTAGTTCCACAGCAGGTTACAAACCCCTGACATAAATAATGCACCTCGGCTGCTTTCCCCTGACCTGTACTACTCCAACTGACATTACACGGAGCAGATCACATACAGGATATAGGACTGGTATAGGAGAGGAGCACAGTTCATAAATGCTAGGGATGTGCAGGCTCGGATAGGTTCGAGTTTGCACGTGGAGTTCGGATTTTTCCCTCCAAAAAAACGGAACTCAGAACGAGGCAAAACGTCATCTTACATGGACGAACATCATCATTCCTGGACAAAAGACCAGGAATGATGATGTTCGTCCATGTAAGATGACGTTTTGCCTCGTTCTGAGTTCCGTTTTTTTGGAGGGAAAAATCCGAACTCCACGTGCAAACTCGAACCTATCCGAGCCTGCACATCCCTAATTAAATGCACATCCATATTGTCATGACCCGGGTTTCGCGGCGTGGAGGTTTGCGGTCCCTACCGGTGAGGGCGCTATGGCGCAGTCCTTCTGGCGGGGGAGCTGGCGTGTGGAGATTGGCATTGCGTGTACGCAGAGATCTGCCAGCGTTGTGCTGTCCTAGCAAGGGTAAGTGGCGTCACAGCTGTTTGGGCACCACCATCTTGTCTTTGGCCATGCAACATAGCAGGCCAATCGTCTGTGGGTCACCAGCTCTCTCTGGCCTATCACGTTCTGTTACTGGGTACTTAAGGGTGTTCGGAGCACCCTGTAGTTGCCAGTGCAACGTGTTCACAGCGTCAGCTGTGAGAGAGAGTTCTCTGCGCTTCTGTACCTTACACTTGTGCTCCGGTGCTTGTCCTAGCTCCTTGTCAGCCTCCGGCTCCCTGCATAGCCTGCATTGGTCTGCCTTGCCTAGCACTCCGCTGGAGATCAGCCCTGCACCTTCCACCAGACCCACTCCTGCCTGAACCATTCTCCTCAGTTAACCCATTCCTGCGCAGCCATCTTCCCAGTATTACCAGATTCTCCTTTCAGCTATCATCACAGCATTACCGGATTCTCCTTTCAGCCATCATCACAGCATTTCCGGATTTCCATTTCAGCCATCATCACAGTATTACTGGATATCCCTCTCATCCACTATTCAGCATACCAGAATTTCCACTTCACTCTTACAGTCTATCTGGATCCACCTCTTTCATCTCTGTCACTGATCTGGACATTCGTTTATTCCCACTCACTACAGTTCCCTCCTGCCACATATATTAGTTTATTACTGGACTTTAGTTTATCTTATTGTTCATGTCTACCAACATTCACATTACACAACCCACCTTTCAGTATAAACCTGTTCCGGTGTTTACTCCTGTTACCACCCCGGGTCCACAACAAACAGACTCTAACACATATCATGTATGTGTTTTGCTCTGTATTCCCTCATCTTGTGTCTACTCTTTTTGCCCATAGCAGCCTCATAGTATATACCCCCCACCCCCCTTAGTGTTTGCCCACCCAGACAACCTCCCCCTACTTTTATAGTTTTTGGCAGGTATAATTCCCATATACTGCCTCCTCTGCAGCCCCAGTACACTCCACTGGTGACAGCGCCCAGCCCGTCACACAGCAGGCAGGCTGCTCCAATCCTGTCCTGTGCATAGCAGAGTGTGAGGGCGTGGTCTACTCCCGTTCCTCTTCCAGAGAATGAGTGATTCATAGCGCAGGAGGGCGCTGCTGATTGGTCAGAACGTGTCATGAGGAACCCAGTCTCTCCAATGGCAATTAACCAGTGAAATCTATGCTAAATAGCGTATAAGCGTGAACTTAGACTGAGGTCTTCCCAGCAAGGACGTGTTCTCCCTCCGGGCGCCCACACAAAGCATTGTCTGCCACCCCCTTGCCCCCCTGTTCCAACGCCCCTGGAAATAGGCATTGATACACAAAGATAGGTGCTACCTATTACATAAGGGTCCAGCCAGATTACTGAGGTGCTAGGTGGGCTGTATAACCCAGTCACACAGAGGATGTAAAAGTGAAGAAAGAGAAAATATGTAGAGTGATTTGTCAACTGTATAGTGAGGATGTAATTGGGTGGGATAGCTTCTAGAGGTTATGTGGGTGGTTCTGGAATTTCATAAATTTGTTTGAAGAGATGACTTTTCAGATAATGCTGAGACTAGAGGCTAGAGATTAGACTCTTATTGTGCGTGGGAGGGCATTCCTCAGAGTTGGTGCAGGATGAAAAAAGTCCTGTAACTGTAAATGGGAGCAAGTAATGTGTGTGGATGAGTGATGCAGATCTTGTGTAGAGTGGAGAGGTTGTGTCAGGCGATATTTTGAGATAAGTGAATAGATGTATGTTTTTGTAGTTTGGTTAATAGCCTTATGTGTAAGTAAAAAAGTATAATAGTATTTTATATTGAATATGGTAGAAAACCAGTAACCAGTGGCGTAACTAGAGGGGGGTCAAGCGGGGCACATGCCCTGGGCGCAGTGTCAAACCTGGTGTGTGTGTGTGTCCCATCCCGCCATCCAGTCTCGCCGCTGTCCCCCACATTACGGCATTACAATGCGTCACACTGACCAGGGGCAGAACTCTGGGAGACAATGGAGGCTCCTGCTGCCGGCCTCCAGTTCTGAAGGGGCACTTCCTCCATTGTCCACAACATATTCATTGTCTGCATTACAGTGTCAGCTGCTGTGATGGGGGGGCACCAAATTATATCTTGCCTCCAGGCGTCTGGGATGAACTTACGCCACTGACACTGACTCATTATACGCCGCTGAGCTGCCCGCCGCCAGTGCCGCAGCCTGAACACTGTCGGTAATTGACAGTCCAGGCACAGCCGGAGGGGGAGAAGGGGATGTTTTCTCTTCTCCTACCTTCTCCTCAGCTCCTCCCCCCAGAGTGACACAGCCTGGCTACCAAGAGTCTGTTCAAAATGGATTGTAGTGGTGAGAGTCTGTTTTGAGGAAGACCAATAAGGAGACTATTGCAATAATAATGGTGGGAACTAATGAGTGCATGAATGAGATTTTTTTGCAGTGTCTTATTTAAGATATGGTAGTATTCTGGATATGTTTTTTAGATTTATGTAACATGATTTGGAGAAATATTGAATGTGGGGAACAAAGGACAGTTCAGAGTCAAGAATGGCACCTAGGCAGCGAGCTTGTGGGGTGGATTTGATTGTCGATTTATCAACAGTGATAGAGTAATAAGGTTGGAAACTACTATTTTCCAGTAGAAATATTATAAATTCTGTTTTGTAATTGTTAAGTTTGAGGTGGCAAGATGACATCCTATATGAAATGGCAGACAGACATTCAGTAATGTGGACCAATACAGATGGTGACAAATCTGGGGAGGCTATGTAGATTTGAGTATCATCCGCATATAGATGATCCTAAAATCTAAAGGTGCTGATAAATTTGCCAAGAGACATGGCAGTATAGATTGAGAAAAGCAGAGGAACTATGACTGAGTCTTCCGGTGCTCCAACTGGTAGAGGTTAGCGAAGAGGAGGTGGATTCAGAAAAACAAACACAGTAAAAACGATTAGATAAGAAGGATGAAAATAAGGATAGGGCTGTATCCTGAAGACCTATTGAATGTATAGTGTTTGCATGAGAAGAAAGTGGCCAATAGTGTCAAATGCAGCAGAGAGATCTAATGGCCTTTAGATTTAGCAGTGCCCAGATCATTCACTGTCTCAGTGGAGGGATTGAAAGCCTAACTGTAGTGGATCTGACAAGTTGAGTGAGTGAAGAAAGCATGTGAGGCGAGTGTAGGCAAGTCTCTCAAGTACTTTGGAGGGGCATTGGAGATGGGACGGTCATTTGAGAGTTTGGGTAAGAATTTTTTTTTTTTAGACTTGGAGTAGTCACGAGAGAGAGAGAGAGAGAGAGAGAGAGAGAGAGGAGACAGAGAGAGTACAGATTTTAGTTAAGGTTGGGATGAGCACAGGGGATAGCGCTCTACTGATTTGAGGGCATAGGCTAAAGAGGAGAGGTAGTATGGTAGGATGATGAGGAGTGTAGATACTTCATCTTCATTTGTAGGATCAAATAAAGAGAACATGCCAGAGGGTTCTTGGTAGCAATTGAGCAGGTCGCTGGCTGAGGAAGAGTATACCACTTCATTTAGGATCTTATCAATCTTGTCCTTGAAATAGGAAGCAAGATCTTGGATGGGTTTGGTGTGGAAGGGTTACGAAGTGTATTAAAAAGTCACTTGGGGTTAGAAGCTTAAGCAGAGATGAAAGTTTTGAAATATATTTGTTTGGCAATATCCAGTACATTACAATAAGTGTGGTAGATAGGGGCCTATTCATGATGTTAATTATTGGGGTCCAAATGGACCCCGATAATTGACACCCTAATTCGCCGCGGCCACCGGAGCAAATCATCATTGCTCCGGCGCGGTGGCAGCTCATGTGAAATCAGCTGCCCCCGCGAGCGGCTTCACTGCTCCTTTTCGGAGCAGTGAAACTTTCGGAGCAGTGACGGCAGTGCACATGCGTGACCTACAGGCCACACATGCGCACAAGAGCCCCAACATCCGGCGGAAGGAGCCGGACAGGGGTGGAGGGATCCCAAAGGATCCCTTCTCACAAGCCGGACCCTCTTCCCATAGTGAAGAGCGGGCGGCGAAGAACAAGCGGGGGTATTTGCCATCTGAAGATGGCGAATGCCCCCGCAGACAAACTCCAAAAATATAATAATTTCGGAGCTTGATGAATTCTGTCCCCATACTAGTGTATGGGGACAGCGGGCCATTCCGAAAACAGAATGTAAGTAGGAGATATCTGTGATATCTCCTGCTTCACCTTCTTAATGAATGGCCCGAATACTTAATTTTAACAATTGCAGGTGAAATTGTGCTTTTTCACCTGCTTTTGTCAAAATTAAGTGATGATGAATAGGCCCCATAGTCTTGTATGTGAGGAAGTCACTTGGAGTACAAGATTTATGCCACTGACGTTCTGCTTTACGTGAGAGTAAGTGTCTTGTTAAGTTAGAATGCCATGGTTGACATCTAAGTCTCCAAAGAGTATGATGTGCTACTGGAGCAGCTTCATCAAGGGCTATTTCTAGAGATTGGCTAAGGTGTGATACAGCAGTCTCAGGAAAAGTAAATGTAGAAATTGGTGAGAGTAGTTGTTGCAGACAGGTGGACAGTTGAATATTAATTGCGTAAATATTTCTGCAGGTTTGAGGAGGCTTGGTAGACTTCAATGACACTGAGCTTGAACTAATTAAGGAGAGTGTCCATCCCCCGAAAAACCTATCCAACGTTCATTCAAAGTCTGAGAGAAAGGGCAAGAATCATGGGCCATAGGTGTAAAAGAGGCCCAGAAAACATAAGAATGCCTAACAAACCAAATGGGCTTAAAATCAAAACATACTGTAAAATAAAACATAAAAGTTAATTAATGATAATATCAAACAAACCCATCAAAGTCGGTCAACCGAAACACACCAAACAAACAATGGTACAGGGGAGATTGTTAGTAAAAAAGCAACAAAAGACATGGTAACTGTACCAATATGAAATAAGTAAAACCTACTAAGATCTTTTCTTTAATATAGGGGAACTAATTTTGCCTTTGCAGGAAAATAAAAAAACTCCAAGACCCCTGCAAAACACAGCGAGTAGCGCCTCAAAGCATTTTACTTAGCCTAATGTAACGATGATACGCTCACAATTTCCATCAACTTAACGCCTGGATCTCAGAAATCGTGAAACTCCACCGCAGCAGCGGAAGTGGACCTCCCAATCCAGAAGGAATGGTTGCCAAAATCACCACACAGAGCAACATAAACAAAATACAATGCTTCAAGACCTGACCGAATTGATATTTAGTAAGAGATCCATATTGGTGCACCAACCAGGGCCCCTCCCCCTCAAGAAGAGTCAGCAAATAAGTATGCATATATCGGGCATAACCAAGCATCCTGACAATTGGATAAAGATACCCAGTGCCCACATCCTAATTGGTTAGTCTTGGAGTGTTGTAATTTTACTAATAAAATTTCCTCACATAATGAAACATTCTGGAAAAGAGGGGCCCATTCTGCATCATCGCAGGTGCCACAAGCTTACTAACTCTAAACATGCCATGAAAGGCCATTATAAAAACCATTTTACACAACATGGCTTCAAAACTGAGTAACAAACGCTCTCAACAGCTGTCAATAAGTGTGGCAACTTGTGGATATTGATAGACCCAACGCCTGCTCTTCTCAGCAGGCCGTTCTGGTAGGAACACAATGTCCCCAAAGCAAGAGAACACCTTGCTTGTCCCTCCAATCCAGCCAAATGATCATCAAACCATAAGGAGAACAGCTGTCACAAACCACTGCAGTGTGAGGCATGAACGGAAAACATTTAACCCAATTAAACCTCAACATGGCATCCACAATGCCATTCTCAACCCCAGGAAAATGTATAGCCTGAAAAGTAATATTACAAGCCAAACACCATAAAACTAGTCTAGTAAGCAAATGAAACACAAACAGCGATGATACACCCTGGCGAGTAATAGTTGTACGATGCCTAATTATCACACCAAAATACTATACTAGAATTACATAAGCACTCGACCTACAATTCTAGAGCCACGATAATCGGAAACAGTTTGAGCAGGAGGAGATTCCTGTTCAAACCTTCATCAATCCAATCACAATGCCAAGGCACTGCATACTAGAAGCCATCCAGGTAAGTGCCAAAGACAGTGGTTCCAGTGCAAGATCATGCACTTGGGTCTCAAAAATCCAAAGGCTAAATATAGTATTAATGGCACTATACTGGAAACAACTGAAGAGGAAAGGGATCTAGGAGTCACTATTTCAGGTGACTTAAAGGCAAGCAAACATTGTAACAATGCAATGAGGAAGGCAAAACAGATGCTTGGTTGCATAGGGAGAGGAATCAGTAGCAGAAAGAAAGAAGTGATAATACCACTGTATAGGTCATTGGTACATCCTCATCTCGAATACTGTGTTCAGTTTTGGAGGCCATATCTCCAGAAGGATAGTAATACATTAGAGACTGTACAAAGAAGGGAAACTAAAATGGTGCAAGGTCTACAACAAAAAACGTACCAGGAAAGACTAAAAGATCTTAATATGTATAGTTTGGAGCATAGAAGGGAAAGGGGGGACATGATAGAAATGTTCAAATATATGAAGGGTTTTAACAAGGTAAAGGAAGGAGACATTCTTCAAAGAATGAGAAGAGGACATGTTCTGAAACTGGAAGGTGGTAGGTTCAGGGGAAATTTGAGGAAAAATTATTTCACAGAAAGGGTAGTGGTGGAATAGCCTCCCAACAGAGGTGGTAGGGGCTAAGACAGTAGAGCAATTTAAACATGCATGGGATAGACATAAGGATATCCTTCAGAAGAAGTAAGGATCAATAAGGGTTGAGGTAACAATATGTTTAAAAATGGAGCAGACTAGATGGTCCAAGTGGTTCTTATCTGCCGTCAAATTTTATGTTTCTATGTTTCTATATCGGTAAATAGTGGCAATGCTGGAGACAACCATATGAGCATGAGTGTCTAAGAAAATCCGTCTCAATTAAGATCCCGTGGCCAGTACAACTTCGATCAAATTCACAGTGGCTGACTAGGACATGCCCAGAGAACAATGGTGACAAACCTGCACTTTTGCAGCCATCCCCTGTTACCTCCCCCAAGGTCACTACCTGTCACTCACTTTGCAAAATAAATTCTTATTGCATCCGCCGTCGTTAATCAATCTCTGCGCTGTGCAATGCGGCTGTGACGTATGTGCAGTGGCAAAAAATTGCTCCACAGTATCCAACATCAATGTTGCGTCCACCTCTGAATCAGGCCCATATGTGCTCCTTGAAAGCTGAATGATGAGTTGATGCTCCAGGACCCCCTTCAATCAATTAACCCTGGCATAAAATTAGTAATGCCCATATTTAGTAAGCCTCCTCCCAAATCAGCCCTTTTATTAATTTACTACTGTAGCACACTGAAGCCACTACATTACGTGAATATCCTCCACATTGCATTAATAGTTCCCCACCATACCTTACAGCAGGGCCGGACTGGCCATCGGGCACTTCTGGCAAATGCCAGAAGGGCCGATGGCCACAGGGGCCGATTCGACAGAGCGCAGGCTTACCCGGCAGAACAAACTCCCGGGCGTCGCCATGCATGCTCTGAAACCGTGGCCGCGTCATTGCGTAATGACGTCATGACGCATGCGCGTCATGATGTTCTACACGCGGCCGGCGGTCAAGCTCCACACAGGCAGCATCCACCCGCGGGCAGGTGAAGTGTAGTCAGACAGCTCCTGCATGCTGTCAATGCTAGGCAGCTCTGCTTCGTTGTCTACTATGTGCGGCCATGTCAGGGCCGGATTATAAGCAGGGTGGTCGTCCTGGGGCCCCCTGGCTGGCTCCCACGTCCCGGCAGCATCACCCTTTTATTAAATAATGCCGTAAGCAGGGGGCGGGGCCTTATGCCACGAAGTGCCCGCCTCCTTTAGGAAAGCTGTTGGTACCTGAGTGCTATCAAGAGAGCGTGCAGTGAACACACACATTCCTTTCCAACCTCTCAATCTCTCTCTCTTCCTCACTTACTCCACTTCTCTCTGTCCCCCCTCCCTCTCTCTTCCTTTATCTTACTCTCTGTCTCTCTCCATCTCTCTCACTTTCTCCCCCCTCTCTTACCCTGTCTCCCTCCCTGTCCCTCTCTTGCTCCCCCCCCCCCTTCCCTCTCTTAGGGGTGTATTTGATGTTAATTATCAGGGTCCAAACGGACCCTGATAATTAACATTCTAACGCTACGCGAGCGCCGGAGCAATTCATCATTGCTCCAGCGCGGAGACAGCTGTTCCGAAATTCAGCTGTCTACCCAAAGTGTTTCACTGTTCCTTTCAGAGGAGACAGTGCGCATGGGGACAGTGGGGCAAGAAGAAGGTAAAGCAGGAGATATCTGTGATATCTCCTGCTTTACCTTCTTGATGAATGGCCCAAAAACCTAATTTCTACAATTGCAGGTGAAAATGTTCATTCCCAGCGAGACCACACCTGGATTTCTCCGTAGGCACGCACTCTCCCTCCTTCACCTGTGGATTGTGGCACAAATGCTCTTTTGTCAAAATATGTAGTTACAGCTCTGCTTTGGTGTGCACAGATGTGTCCTCTGCATTCAGCACCCCTGCCCTAACAAATTCCTACAGTGAACAACATCTAATCCTGTACAACTACTAAGATAGGGATTGGTCATTTAGGAAAATGCCTTCTCTTTTCTTTGTGTGTGACCTACACCAGTAATGTCTGACTATGGCACATGTTTGAATCCCCTGCAGGATGAGCTCTGTTGTAGGTATTCAATTTTTAATACAGAGAATGATTTGTACTTGTATGTTGTTCTAATATTAATTATATTTGTAAGAGAATAGACTAAGAAGTGGGAGGGGCCAGGAATAGTAAGGGGAGGAGTCTATGCCAAGAGGTAGATGCTGACACGAGGTGGGCCTGTGTGCTCTTTAAATGCCAGGGCCTATTTTTAGTCCTAGTCCGGCCCTGCCTTACAGTACATTAATACTGCCCTGCCAAGACTCTTACCTGCTCTGTAGACACTTAAAAACTAATAGTGCAGACTCGTCTTGGGAGGGAGTGATGTTAACCAGCTGTGATTTATGCATTATACCCAACTCTCCCTAAATGCTCAGAAGACTCTACAAATAGTAGGTGATTTCCTGGTCTCCTAGAGAAGAAGTTGGCAATTCACATTTCTACTGTTCCGCCCCTTGTGGCATTCTGACCCAATTTACATCACTTCTCTTTAGAGACCCCCACAACAATTTTTCTTAGCTCCCCTCCACATTTATTGGAAGTGCACCCTGAAAATTATGGTATTATATTATTTTGAGGCCTACTTATGTAGAAATAATGTTTTTATAGCGGCAATATAGAATATTTTTACAGGACTATTTAACATGGTGCTGTTGCCAGGACACATTCTTCTATAAGAGCCCAAACTGAACATGAATAAAATGTTTAGTGGTAGCTACTGCTATCACTTTACTTCCGGGTTTGGACCCAGGCATGCTACTGCATGTGCAGTGTAAAGTAGTTGAGATTGACATCATTTTCACCTACAGACCACTGGACAAAGATTACATGATCCCTCTGCAGCCGTGCCTCTTCATAAGAGTAAGTGGATAACACCATATTGGGATTGTGTTATCATACGCAGACAGGCTCCAACATTTCTTTATTTTTGGGGCTCTTAAAATTGCCCTACTGTAATGCCCTAATACATTTTGACATTCTTACTAGGGATGAGCTGTTCGGATTCTGTGGAATGTGAACCGCTCCGAAGATCGGGGTTCCGAGTCCAGTAGTTCCCCTAAAACACTAAATGCCCACGTTAATGGTGCCCCTTATGTAATGTCCACTGTAATGGTACCCCTTATGCAATGCCCACTGTAATTGTGCCCCCAGTAGTAATAATGACCCTAAAAGTAATGCCCCCTGTAGTAGTGCCCCCAGTAGTAATGCCCCCTGCAGTGCCCCCAGCCATAAGGGCCCCTGTAGTGCCCCCAGTTGTAATGCCCTTGTATTCCCCCATTCCCCCAGTAGTAAGGCTCCCTGCAGTGCCCCAGTAGTAATTCCCCTTAAAGTGCCCCCAGTAGTAAGGGCCCCTGTAGTGCCCCCAGTTGTAGTGTTATAGTTCTCCCAATAGTGCCCCCAGTAGTAAGGCCCCTGTAGTTCCCCCAGTAGTAAGGTCCCTGTAGTGCCCCCAGTAGTGCCCCCAGTAGTAAGGCCCATGTAGTGCCCCCCAGTAGTAAGGCCCCTGTAGTGCCCCCAGTAGTAAGACCCCTGTAGTGCCCCCATTAGTAAGGCCTCTGTAGTGCTCCCAGTAGTGCCCCAATAGTAAGGCCCCTGTAGTGCCCCCAATAGTAAGGCCCCTGTAGTGCCCCCAGTAGTAAGGCCCCTGTAGTGCCCCCAGTAGTAAGGCCCCTGTAGTGCCCCCAGTAGTGCGCCCAATAGTAAGGCCCCTGTAGTGCCCCCAATAGTAAGGCCCCTGTAGTGCCCCAGTAGTAAGGCCCCTGTAGTGCCCCCAGTAGTCCTTCAGTAGTAAGGCCCCTGTAGTGCCCCCAGTAGTCCTTCAGTAGTAAGGCCCCTGTAGTGCCCCCAATAGTAAGGCCCCTGTAGTGCCCCCAGTAGTAAGGCCCCTGTAGTGCCCCCAATAGCAAGGCCATTGTAACACCCCCTGTAGTAACCCCCCCGAGCAAACACATAAAAAAAACAATACTTACATTAAACCTCGCTGAAAGTGCCTGACTTCAATGGAGGGAGCTGTTCATTGACTGAGAGAGGCGGGGCTGACCTCTCTAAGCCAATGAACGCTGAGATACGGCTCTACAGAGGCAGAAGCCGTGTCTGAGCTCTTCATTCGGGAGGTAACAACCATCGTGGTTGTTACCCGTTGAGTGGATCATGTTACTAATTTTTTTATTTTACCAAGACCATGGATGCCTCAGGGAGAAGTGGACCAGTCCAGGTAATGTAGGTGAGTATGTGTGAGTGTGTATTTATGTATGTATGTATTAAAATGTTACTATCACGGTGTGTGTGTATTGTGTTTATTTAAACATTTATTTACAGGTGAACTACAGGTATCAGCGGGCCCTTAATGCCCTGCATGCTGGTACTTGTGGTTCTCTAAGTACCAGCATGCGGGGGAGGCTTGCTGGGACATGCAGTTGTACTGTAAAGGCAATGTTTATACTCTTCTTTTTTTACAATACACTTACACTATCAACCCACCACTGCCCAGGGGTGGCGGGGATAGCCCCGGGCTATCAGCCTAGGCCAGGGGTGCCCTGGAGAGGGGGACCCCTTTATTGGGGCCTGGGCTGGGCTGACTAGCGGTCAATGTTAATAATAAAGGAGGACCCTACGCATATTTTTCCCCTGTATTTCCAGAACCAGATCAGAGCCCAGTGCTGGTTGCTCAAAGTACGGGGGACTCCTATGTCGTTTGTCCCCCATATTTTGGCAACCAGGGCTGGTTCTGACTAGCCCGGTGCTGGTCGTGTTTAAGTATGGGGGACCCCTACGTCATTTTTCCCCTATATTTTCCACACCCAGCACTGGGTCACTAAAGCTCGGGCTGTTTGCTCTTTTGGGGGAGGGGTCACACCGTTTTTTGTTTTTTTTTACACCAGGTTTTACTTTTTTAAACATAGCAGCACAGACGGGTCTCACTGATCCCATCCGTGCATCTGTGGTTATTTATTTACAGACAGATGCATGCATCACGGATATCCCTGATCCGTGCAAGCATCTCTCTGCTATCCTGCATGATCTAAAGATCGGCAAATCTTTAGATCGTGAATGGTAGATCTTGTGACACATCGTGCAGCTTTGCTGCACATCGTGTCCTGGAGTGCTGGGGAGCTGCCAGGGAGAGTTCAAAGAAAATCGCTCACGATATTGCATCATGAGCACATCGCGTAGTGTGTAGGCACAAGTGGCTGTGCTGGCAAAGTGACTGTGTATAGGGGGCACATTGCACACTGATGTATGCTGCGCTATGCTCTGCTGATTAAAGTGTCGAGACTCACAAGTAGCTGTGTGTACAAAAAAAAAGTTTAAAAATTAAAAACTTTCAAGAAAGATAAAAGTTTAAAAAGAAAAAACAAACATATTTTTTGGTGCTGTACCCCACTGTGTATACAAGCACCATGACTCAATGAGCAATAGCCCTCTGTGTGTATAAGCACTGTGACTCCTTGGGCAATAGCCCACTGTGTGTATAAGCACCGTGACTCCTTGGGCAAAAGCCCTCTGTGTGTATAAGCACCGTGACTCCTTGGGCAATAGCCATCTGTGTGTATAAGCACCATGATTCCTTGGGCCTTAGCTCTGTGTGTCCATAACACACAAGTACTGTGACTCAGTAGCGAGTGGCAATGTTTCATAGATGTGCTTTAAACTGCGGTGTCTGTCGCTGAGTAACCAGCCAGCTCACTGCAACCTTTGGTCAATAATGGTGAAAACAATATTGTGAGCTGTGAGGTGGTCTAAATTGACTGTAAATGAATGGAAATTAATGTTATTGGGGTTAATAATACTCTTTTTTTGTAAATCAAAATTATGTGATTTTTGCCTTTTTTTGCAAATTTAAAAAAAAAAATTCAAATCCAAAACCAGTCACGGGGGGTGGGTCGTCGTGGAGTCCGCGATCGCGGGGGGGCTTAGTGTCGGGGGCAGGGCTTAGCGCCGGGGGGGTTAGCAGCGGTGGCCGGTCGGCGCATGCGCGGGGCACTAGTCACAGTATTTTTTTGCGAAAATATCGTGACTAGAGTGCGGAGGGGATTCACAGGGACAGAGCTTTCTCACAAGCTCTGTCTCTGCAAGGAATTTGTAGTAAATCCCTGTGATATTGCCTGAATTCGCAATGCGAATTCAGTCGATAATATCACACTACAATCTGCATTACAAATGCGGATTGTAGTAAATAGAGCCCAGAGTATTAATTCGTCCCCGCTGGAATCCGCTGCCACAGGTCCCTCTGTACTTTGTGGAGGCTGGTCTTCCTGGAAGAATTGATAATTCATTTTGATCAACATCATCTTTTCCACATTTTGTGGAAGCAACCTCCTACGCCTTTCGCTGACAAGGTTCCCGGCTGCACTAAAAACTCTTTCGAAGTACACACTGGAGGGGGGCAACTTAGGTAAAATAGAGCCAGTTTTTCCTGCCAGTACAGGTACGTACTGTCTGACATGCCTACTTGGATGCTGTCACCGATGTAATCCTCCACCATTCTGTCAATGGTGACAGCATCATATACAGTGACAGTAGACATGTCAGAAATTGTTGGCAGGTCCTTCAGTCCGGACCAGATGTCCAAACTTGGCCCTGCCTGGCCTGCATCACCGCCAGCAGGTTGTTTAGGATATTTAAGTTGTTTCCTGGCAGCCCCAGTTGCGGGAGAAAATGAAGAAGGAGCTGTTGCAGTGTCACATTCTGCTTCAGCTGACAGTGTTTTCACCAGCAGGTTTATGCACCTCTGCAGGCTTGTGTCTGCCGGAAAGAGAGACACTATGTAGGCTGTAAACCTAGGATCGAGCACGGTGACCAACATGTAGTGGTCTGATTTCATCAGATTGACCACCCTCGAATCCTGTCAAAGCGAATGAATGGCTTCATCCACAAGTCCCACATACCGAGCGGAATTGCTCCGTCTTAGCTCCTCCTTCACTTCTCCAGCTGCTTCCGCAAAAGCCTGATGAGGGGAATGACCTGACTTAAGCTGGCAGTGTCTGAACTGATTTCACGTGTGGCAAGTTCGAAGGGCTGGAGAACCTTGCACACCACGGAAATCATTCTTCACTGCACTTGAGGCAGGTGCATACCCCCTCCTTTGCCTATGTCATAGGTGGATATATAGGCTTGAATGGCCTTTTGCTGCTTCTACATCCTCTGAAGAATATAGAGATTTGAGTTCTATTGTGTTACAACTTTTTGCTTCAGGTGATGGCGGGGCAGGTTCAACAGTGTTTGCTGGCGCTCTAGTCTTCGGCACACAGTCGCTGAATGGCGAAAGTGGCCCGAAATTTTTCGGGGCACCAAAATTGTTTCCAGCACGCCCCTGTTGTTTTTTCAGAAAATTCTGTTCCACCAAATTTATTGTGTGAGCAAAACATGGGACATGCTGCAATTTGCCCAGATGTAATACCCGCACAATATTGGTAGCGTTGTCAGATATCACAAATCCCCAGAGAGTCTAAGTGGGGTAAGCCATTGGGCGATGATTTCCCTAAGTTTCTCTAAGAGGTTGTCGGCGGTGTGCCTCTTACTGAAACCGGTGATACACAGCGTAGCCTGCCCTGGAACGAGCTGGCGTTTCTGAGATGCTGCTACTGGTGACACTGCTGTTGTTGCTGCGTAAGGTGATACATCTACCCAGTGGGCTTTCACGGTCATATAGTCCTTAGTCTGCCCTGTTCCACTTGTCCACATGTCCGTGGTTAAGTGGATATTGGGTACAACTGCATTTTTTAGGACAATGAGGACACTTTTTCTGATGTCTCTGTACATTCTCGGTATCGCCTGCCTAGTCAAGTGGAATCTCGATAGGATTTTTTACCGGGGACACACTACCTCCATCAATTGTCTAAATCCCACTGCACCAATGGCGGATACCGGATGCACGTCTAACACCAACATAGCTGTCAAGGCCTCAGTTATCCGCTTTGCAACAGGATTACTGCTATCGTACTTCATCCTCCTCGCAAAGGACTGTTAGACGGCCAATTGCTTAGTTAAAGAAGTTGTGGTGTTCCAACTTCCTCTCTGGGATGATGAACGACTCCCAGCACCAACAGCAGCAATGGCAGCAGTAGGCGTAGCAATGCAGGATCCTTCGGAGGAATCCCGGATAGGAGAGGAGTCAGTATTGCCAGTGACATGGCCTGCACGACTACTTCCAATCTTGGTTGAGTAGGAAATTAACGAGGAGGGAGTTGCTGGTGTGGTTTGCAGGCATTTGGATACAACAGGACAAAAGGATTTAGATGTCCCTGGACTGCTTATGGTCTTAGCCACAGTTTCTGAACTTGACAGTAACTTTTTATGACCGCACTGCAGGTGACATATAAGGGAGGATGTTCCTAGGTCAGGAGTCAGGGAACTTTTTTACCTTTTACCCCAAAATATATTTAGATACGCCAACATTACCCCCTTGATTTGAAAGGAAGGAAATCATATAGTAGTGCCCCCATATAATGCCCCTGTAGTAGTGTCCCATAGTTATGCCCCTGTAGTAGTGCCCCCATATAATGCCCCTATAGTAGTGCCCCCATATAGTGCCCCTGTAGTAGTGCCCCCCATATAAAGCCCCTGTACTAGTGCCCTCATATAATGCCCCTGTAATAATGTTTGTAACAAAAAAAAAACCCAAAAAACACATACCTTAATCCCCGCTCCTGCATCCACCACCGTCCTGTCTGCCCGGCTGCTCCTCGGAACTATGGGAGAGACGTCATGACATCTCTCCCATAGTGCGCATGGAGAGAGCCGGAAGCTGGAGTTCAGAAGAGAACTCCAGCCTCCGGCTAATGCGGCGCTGCAGGGAAGGAGCTGGGTGCCCGCTGGTAATAACATCTCAGCGGGCGTCCGGCCTAGAGCCTCCCTGCTGCACAGCCTGGCATGCATATGAATCATTCTATATTATAGAATGATTCATATGCATGCCTGGCTGTCCATCCATTACCCCCAGGAATTTCATTTTTACCCCATGTGGGGTAATTTACCCCTGTTCCCTGACCACTGTACTAGGTGGTTAACGTCCTTACCCCTACTTATTAAACCTTGACATAAGCTACATATGGCAAGACAGTTGTCTGGATTTGGATAGAAATATTTCCAGACCAAAGAGGTGGATTTTTTGGTACTCTGCCCAGGCATGACGATGGTCTTTTTCATCCCACGGACAACAACTGTCTCCCCCCCTGCCTGATTTAAACACATCGACATCACCATCAGAATCCTCCTCGTCAACTTCCTCCTCAGCGCCAGCTACACCAATATCCTCATCCTGTTGTACTTCAACAGTGACATCTTCAATTTGAATATCAGCAATTGGACTGTGGGTGCTCCTTCCAGCACTTGCACAGGGCATGCAAATGGTGGAAGGAGCCACCTCTTCCCATCCAGTGTTGAGAAGGTCAGGCATCGCAACCGCCGACAAACTTGGACTCTCCTTGGGGATTTGTGATATCTACTTAGAAAGCACAGTTCTTTGCTGTGCTTTTGCCAGCTTAACTCTTTTCATTTTTCTAGCGGGAGGAGGAGGACTTCCATCGTCATGAGACGCTGAACCACTAGTTATGAACATAGGCCAGGACCTTAGCCGTTCCTTGCCACTCCGTGTCGTAAATGGCATATTGGCAAGTTTACGTTTCTCCTCTTTAAATTTATTTTTTGGGGTCATTTTACTAAACTTTGGCTTTTTGGATTCTACATGCCCTCTACTATGACATTGGGCATCGGCCTTGTCAGACGACGTTGATGGCATTTCATCGTCTATGTCATGACTAGTGGCAGCAGCTTCAGTACTAGGAGGAAGTGGTTCTTGATCTTTCCCTATTTTATCCTCCAAATTTTTGTACTCCATTATTTTTATGGAGTGTATCATTTTTATGGAGTGAATAACCCCTGTAAAAAATGTTGCATGAAGGGCAGCGTACACCACACAGGACAGCCCATGTAAAAATTATTTGGATGAAGGGCAACTTACACCACACAGGACAGCCCCTGTAAAAATTATTTGAATGAAGGGCAGTGTACACCACAAAGGACAGCCCCTGAAAATATTATTTGGATGAAGGGCAGCATACCCCTACACCACACAGGGCAGCCCCTGTAAAAATTATTTTGATGAAGGGCAGCTTACACCACACAGGGCAGCCCCTGTAAAAATTAGTTGGATGAAGGGCAGCTTACACCACACCGGGCAGCCCCTGTAAAAATGATTTGGATGAAGGGCAGCTTACACCACACAGGGCAGCCCCTGTAAAAAAAAATTTGGATGAAGGGCAGCTTACACCACACAGGGCAGCCCGTGTAAGAGTCATTTGGATAAAGGGCAGCTTACACCACACAGGGCAGCCCTGATACAGCAGAGCAGGTTGATATGATACAGCAGAGCCACTTTCCCACAGACACTACACTACATGTCCTCTCACTACACTCTCCAGGACTATTGTGAAGATGGTGAGGCGGGAGGCGCAAAATGTGCAAAGTTCGGGTCTCGCGAGAATCCGATACCAGGATGATGACGTTTTGCCTCATTCCGGGAACCGAGTCTGGTGGGAAAACCCGAGCCGGTCTCAGTTCCTGACTCGGACTGGGAGGCTCGGGGGGGTCGGATTTCAAAAATCCAAACCTGCTCATCCCTAGTCTGTGTATATGTGACTTTAGTATCTCAACCCCAATCCAGTTTTCGATTCACCGTGTTTCATAAAAGGTAGTCTGTGGCCAAACCTTTACTGCCCTGCAAGCAGTCCAACCAGAACTGTAACAATTTCCATGAGTGAGACTCCTTATGATTTGTGTCTGTACCTTTGTAAATCAATTTAATGTGTTCACTTAGCAGGAGCTGCTCTTGGACCTCCCCCAGTACCAAGCTCACTTGCATGCATCTTGAGGTTCGTGGTTCCAACATGTCTGCTTACACAGGATGTAGCTTGGTGAGATGCCTGCTGCCTATGTATATATGCAATTATCAGGAGACATATTACGGTACAAAATCAAAAGGCATGTTTACAGTAGCTGTGTGTGCAACCCCACCTGGCAAAATGTAAGAATTGTACAATGGACATAAAATACATACATGTCTAACACAATATAATGCAAGCAAAGTTAAATACAGTTTATAGGTCCAAACACTCCATCTCCACTCCATCTAGTCACACCCACAGGCAAGTTGTATAGGGATGTTGGCCCATGTGTACTTCAGTGTGTCCAATAGTCATTGGAAATCCCTTGACCGTTGTTCTTTTCTCCATATAGTTCATTCCACAGATGCTCAACTAGATTGGGAATTAAGTGACTGGGAAGCCACTTCTAATATCTGTATGCATGGTAATGTTCCTGTAACCGCCCAGATACTTTCCTTCCCTGCCTTTTTATGAGTGTATTCTGATACCACCATTACACTCAGATGTTAGTTGACTGGATGTAGCTTATACAGTATGTCACACTGCATAAGCATCTATTTATCTATCAATCTATCTGCTTCCAACCACACAACCACTGTTAACTGATAATTGTGTGGGTGGTGTCCCAATTCACTGGTGACATTGGTGTGTGAAAACCTTATCACAGTTTGAGTACTGTTGTTACCAATACATCATACCAGCACATCTACCTCAATTCATCAACCTCGGGCCAATCTAGGATACTGGAGCTTTAACTTCTTAACTAAATAGGCAACTTGACACGTGGTAGGCCCATCTGGTGGCCATTTAGATTGAAAAAAAAGGAAGTGCTGTGTTAAAGAAAAAGAGGATATATGACAGTTTAAGCTCCTTCAATCCTGGAACAGATGAGTAACGTGGGATCGGTATGAAAACCACTGGACCTATGTGCGGTGGGTCAAATCCCAACGCCGGAAGACTGGCAGCAGTGAAGATCCTGACAGGGAACTAAGGTAAGTAATACTAACCCTATCCCCCCCTTACCATACCCCCCCCTAACCCTAACACTCCCTTAGGGGTGCCTAACCCTAACCTCCCCCCCTAGTGCCTAACCCTCCCTAAGTGCCTAAACCTAACCCCCCCATCCCTGCAGCCTAAACCTAACTCTCCCAGGGGGTACCTAACCCTAATCTCCCCCCGGGGGTACCTAACCTTAACCCCCCCTTCCCCTAGCCTAACCCTCCCGGGGGGTTGCCTAACCCTAAGTCCCCCCAGGAGCCCCTAACCGCCCCCCGTGGCTGTCCGTGTCCGCCGCCCGGCTTACCTTTGTTCGGTATGCCGGGTGTCGGGCTCCCGGTGTAGGGATAATGATAGGCGTCGGGATTTCGACGCCTACCATTAGTCCCCTGTCGGGATTACACAGTCGGGAGCCGGCGGTCGGCATTTGGACCGTCGGCTTCCTGACTGCATCCCAGTAACGTGAGCCTCAGTGAATGCCTGCACTAATGTGGCACAATCTATTATATAATCATTCCTCTGCATGTCTTGTGAGGGGACATGGGAGACCCTCAACTCCTTCCACAAAGAATTTCTCCACAGAGCACTTGCACGGTGCACGGAGCTATGTTCTCCTGTACACTGTATTTAATAGAAAAACTAATTAAAATGACAGAAGCCAAGAATCTCCTGTACAGTCGTCTGGGCATTGTATCGTCATAAACCCTTCAGTTGAATTTGAATAATTCCTTAGTGTAGCATATAGAATGTTCATTTAGTTCAAGTGAAAAGCTACATATCAGTAGCATTAAAATAAATAAATAACCATTGCCGGTTGTCTGTTTTATGTAAAACAACTCTTAACAATAGCAAATGAAAATAAGTATGTGCAATGGGGATATAATGCCACTGGCTATCCCAGGTCATGCCATACCTCTTGGAGCGTATCTGGATGAATGGTTGGAGGCTGCTCACAGAGAAAGTGCTGGAATGGGGTCATGTACTGTAAGCAGGAGGTGATAGTTAGCAAAGCATGAAACTCCACTTCTCAAGCCAGGTTTCACATGCTGCTCTCTGCCCATCCAAGGCCTGCAGTAAAGTTTAGGCTGGGTTGCCTGGTTACAGCAATAACTACAGCTTATGTCCCTGTGCCCACTGCATATACTGATACATGTTCATCTCAAATTCTTTTATGCAGCCTCATAGACCGTTGTATGTACAAATCCATGCAGTACTGAACACAGGACCTGATTCTGAGTTGTACGCAAAACCGATGGATGACGCTGCAAATATGCAGCAGCGATGTGAATAGCGTACAAGTCTGAATTAGACCTACAGGTAAAAAGATGGCATGCCTACGAATGCATGTAGCTGACCACCAACTGCTTGCATCATAGTGGTCCTTTCAAACATCTACAGGATTTCATGTATTGTTAAGCTGGAAATGAGGGGGTCATTCAGACCCGCTCGCGAGCGGCAGTACGCTCGCAAGCGGGTCGATGTCCCCCACTGCGCATGCGCACGACGGAGGGAGCTCCATCGTGCGCATGCGCGAGACCCGGAGAGCGACGGGCTCTCCATCGCTCCGGGTCTCGCACCAAAGGGGGCGTGCTGTTGATGTTGATTGACAGCACGCCCCCTTTAGTGGGCGTGCCTGCCAGACGGAGGCGTTCCCATGGGAACGCCTGCCGTCTCAAGCCGGCCCCACTGACATCACTAGTGATGTCAGTGGGAGTGATTTTGGCTCTGATAGAGCCAAAATCACTCCAGGGCTTGCGGTAGTGAGACCCTACCGCAGGGTCTCCGTCGCAAGCCCGATGGTCGCGATGGTCAAGACCATCGCGACCATCATCATGGACGCTCGCTATAGCTGTGGGTGGTAACCCACAGCTTTGCGAGCGTCCACGTGACGCTCCATAAAAAGGTAGGAGGGCCCTGATTCAGAGCGAGCGCTCTGGTCAGAGCGTTCAGCTCTGAATCAGGCCCTGAGAGCACACTCCCTCTTACAAGTTACTGTATTAACAGAGGGAAAATGGCAGATTGTATTAACCTCTCTAGAATTTTATACTTTAATAATCTGCAATTTGATAGTATAGACAATAAAGAAGATATTCTGCTTGAGAGTAAAGATAGCATTATTCATCACACGCGTTTATAAAGTAATTCATTAAAAGCGTTGTCACAGTAAATATAAAAACTCCCCAACACTTCATGACACTCCCATTATAGTCCTTTCATTTTATAGTTACATGCCTGCAGTATTTGGTTATTCAAAACTCTATTCATCAAAGGCAAAACGCTGTAAACCCTGAATAAATAGGATGTTTTGCAGAATTTGCCAGTTTATCAATGCCCCATTCCTGGTGATGGCCATTGCATACGATAGCCTTCACCAAGGGGACTCTTGGGATGTTTCCATATGCAAAGGGATGTATAAACCTATTTATCATTGGTATTCTACAAGTACAGTCATTGTTCTCCGATAGTTAAGGCCATGGGATGTACTAAGCATCGCAGTGTGGATGCGGTACATCCCGCCACTTATTGGGTAAATATCGATGCTAATAATGCCAGTATGTACCTAGAAATGTGATTACAATCAGAAAGGACAGCTCTTCCGAAAAGAGCCTTCCTTTCAGAAGAGGTGACTTATGGGTTTATGACCCAGAAGTCCCTCTGCACGTGCCGTAGGCTTCTATTGGGCAACGCCATCTGCAGATGGGGTTGCCCACTGGGTCAAAGCTACGGAATGTTTCACATTCTGGAGCTTGGTACATATAGGGAATGTAGTCAAAACTCTAAAAACTGAGGTTTTCAGAGTTTGGGCTGCATTTCAGGCTTAGTATATCCCGCCCCATGTGAGGAAGGCGTTAACCACCGGTACCCAAAGCAAAAATTGCCTTTTTTACAGCATTTTCCCCATTTATTTAGATTATTTTATAACAGTTTATCCTATTTTTTTTACTTTAATTTATATTTATTTACTTTTTCTTTGTAATTTTGGTCGAATACACAGGAAAAGAAGAAGTTGCAGATGCACTATGCGATCATTACTGTTCAAATTGAAATGTATTTTGTCATTAAATATAATTTCAGAGGTAGTTAGCATATCAGTGGCCAACGATACGGGCCTGCCCACCAGCTTCCAGGTCACCTCGTCGAGAAGGTCCCTAACACTCTGGGGTTCAGGGACGCAGGGCACCCCAAAAGACAGCCCAGCCAAAGACCTCCCCAGGGCATCACACGAAAAAAAGAGTGACAGTGAAGTGTTATAAAGTATCAGGTGTATAAAAGTAGCTAGTAAGTGTTGGAAATAGTAATAAAGTTAAGAAAATATATGTGAACAAATAAATGAATAATAAACAAACATGAAAAGTGATATAAAAAGTGACTAAGGGCTCTATTTACTACAATCCGCATATTGAATGCGGATTGTAGTGTGATATTACCGAGTGAATTCGCATTGCGAATTCAGGCAATATCACAGAGATTTACTATAAATCCCTTGCAGGGACAGAGCTTACTGTAGTCGTGGTATTTTCGGAAAAAATACCGCAACTTAGAGCTCGCGCATGCGCCGACCCACCGTCGCTGCTACCCCCACCGACGCTAAGCCCCGCCCCCATGATCGCGGACCCCCGCGACCCCCCCTCCCCCCCACGACCCTCCCCCCCTCCCTTCATTACACTTACCTGCATCCTCCTGGCCTCCGGTGATCTTCTCCGGGCTTCACAATCAGGTGATCTCCCATACTGCACTGGGACCCGATCACCTGATGACCGGGCCGCCGTGCACTATGGGAGACCAGCTGACCAGAGAGGAGCCATCACCGGAGGCCCGATCACCGGTCCCTGGATTCAGGTAAGTAAAAAAAAAATTTTAATTGTTTTTTTCTTTTTTTTACAGCAATCAGCTTGCAGTCTGTTTAGACCACATAGCTGATTACTGGTACCGGCTCCCGCCTCTGCTCTCCCCGTTAGAGCAGAGTGGGAGCCCGGTAACCGGGGGAGACCCTGGATAACGCCACCTCCAGGTGTCGTTATTATCACAGGGCTTCCCCCGGTATTTTTTTACAATTTATTTTTAGTAACTCTGGTCGGATCACATTTCCCATTACAATTATGGGAAATGCGATCTGCTTTACTAAAATAAGTGATACTAGGGGTTGAAGTAGAATTTTACTAATTCTACTCCAATTGCCCTGTAATAACTACAGGTGAAACTAAAATAATGTGAAAAGGGTGTGAAAACACCCTTTTTCACTTTATTTTAGTAAAAATAATGTTAATAAATAGAGCCCTATGTGTATTAAATGGTGATGCCCTGAAGTGGTCCAGCCAGAACAGCTCAGGGGGCCCCACGCCCAAACGCTCACCCCACATAAACTGACACTATACAAATATAAATAGGGCTTACTTTGGATTATGCCTGTTACCTGGTGCAGTCAAATGCTAGGTCCCTGCTTAAAAACATATATGAGGGGTGGGGGGATGGGTGCAAATCTAGACTGAAGCAATCTCAGGCTTCAGATGTGTGTATAAATACATATAATATAGAGTATGGGGAGGGGCTCTAGACTGCACACCCTAATAATAATGAAAGGTGCTATCATGCTGAGATTTTAAAGTAATATACACAGGAAAAGAAGAAGTTGCAGATGCACTATGTGATCATTACTGTTCAAATTTAAATGTATTTTGTCATTAAATATAATTTCAGAGGTAGTTAGCATATCAGTGGCCAGTGATACGGGCCTGCCCACCAGCGTCCAGGTCACCTTTTCTAGCAGGTCCCTAACACTCTGTGGTTCACATCTGGGACGCAGGGCACCCCAAAAGACAGCCCAGCCAAAGATCTCCCCAGGGCATCACACAAAAAAAAGAGTGACAGTGAAGTGTTCTAAAGTATCAGTATCAGTAATTTTGGTAGAAGAAGTCAAGCTTCCAGTTCCAGTGCGCATGCAGGAGCATGCGTTGGTAGACAATTACTAGCCTGGCAAGTGTAACAGAGGAGAGTTTTTAGTGCTGCAATGAGTTATATTAATTTCAGAGTGGTCTAAATAGATAGATTTCTCAGTGCTAATTGTGTAGTGTGCAGACTACTTTCTCTGTTCCAAACCAGCATGGCAACAGTTTAATGCATGGTTACTGACTTTATAGGCCCCTCTTCCATGAGGTCCCATGGGCAGCTGCTGAGGGGTGTGGTGCTGTAAATTACATTATCACAGGCCTGCACAGTATTCCGTGAGTCTCCCAAACATTTCGGGATAGTAGACAGGTATTATTAATACCCCTTTCACATCGCAATCCCGGGTCGCACCAGGTATTTTGTACATGGGTCCATCCTGGGGGAGACCCCTTTCAGACTGGCTGTCCGACCCGGCTTACTGCCGAGTCGATGAAGTCACCACCATTACGTGCCGAGCCAGCTCTTCCTATGCTGTGAACAGGACCCGGGTCGCATTGACCCGGGTTACCTGTTCACACTGTGCCGCGAGCTGGGTTGAACCTGTGTTCAACCCTGCTCATTACCCGGGTTGAAATGCCAGGTTATTTCAACTAGGGATGTGTGCCGGACTATTTTAGCTGGATTCGGATTTGGCTCTGATTCATCGTGTGGTTTTGGATTTGGATTTGCCAAACCTGCCGTGACTGGTTTTGGATTTGGATTTTTTACAAAACTTGCCAAAAAAAGCTAAAATCACATAATTTTGGCTTATTTTGTTCGTAGAGTATTATTAACCTCAATAACATTAATTTCCAGTCATTTACTGTCAATTTAGACCACCTTACAGCTTACAATATTGTTTTCATCATTATTGGCCAAAGGCTGCAGTGAGCTGGCTGGCTACTAAGCGACAGAGGACACCACAATTTAAAGCACATTTATGAAACATTGCTACACAGCAGTGGCAGAAATGAAAGGTAGTACAAGATGGAATTGTCCTTGGGCCGTCCCACCCACCCTTATGTTGGATATTAAAAAGGACATGCACACTTTAACAAACCAAGCATTTCAGCGACAGGGACTGCCACTTTGGTGGGCTGAAGTGCTTGGGTTGTTTGGGCCCCCAAAAGACAAGCTACCAATTGACTTAAGGCAACAGCTCTACAGTGGCAAGATGTCACCGTCATTGCCATCCTCACCCTCATCAGTGTGTACATCATCCTCATACAATATTAATTCATCCCCGCTGGAAACCACCATTACAGAAGACTCTGTACTGTGACGTAGTTGCCAGGAAAGGTCTTCCTCATGGAATTTCCAGTTCATTTTGATGAGCATCATCTTTTCCACATTATGAGGAAGTAGCCCCCTACGCCGTTCGCTCACAAGGTTCCCGGCTGTGAGGGTTAGCTTTAGGGTGCGGGAAGGGGGGTTAGGGTTAGGCACCACTGGGGGGAGGTTAGGGTTAGGCAGCCCCTGGGGAGGTTAGGGTTAGGCACCACTAGGGGAGGGTTAGGGTACTTACCAGCCCTAGTCTGGATGTTCACTGTTCGGGCTTACGGCGTCGGTATTTGGTCTGCCGGGAATAGATCCGGCGGCATTACAGACTGATTCCCTGATTGAGTTGTATGCAGGACACACAACAGCTGCGTCTTTGGAAATATGCTAATTCTGCAGGAGGCGTCTTGTGTAAATAGACGCCAACTGCAATCTTCTGTGATCCGCTGCTGCATCTGATTACGCTGCATTGGATCAGTTGTGAAAACATCGGCCATCTGAGTAACCCTCAGGTTACTCAGAATGGTTGTCTCACATCCGTAGCCAAAGCCAATAAATCTGCTTCAGAAGATGCAGATACTGGTCTCGGCACTCCCAAAAAATGCCCCCTGTTTTCAGGAGTGCTGCGCAGCGCCGCCCCACAACCTCCCCCCCCCCCATTCAAACAGCCGCAACCTGTCAATCAGACTGTGATTTTGGGGGCACTTCGTGTACCAAGGCAGAACTCCGATGGTGGGGGGACTCTGCATGCATATGACCCGTTCTGTGTATGTGATAATACTACATTTCATTAGCAAAACAAACAGCACATTAGTATACTATATATGAGGGAGGCAGGAGAGCTAGATGGAAACATGACTGCAGATTTGGAGCAAAGATCTCAGTGTTTAATGCTGGGTACACACTGACCGATACATTGGCCAATCAATTGATCGGCCAATATATCTGTTGCCCGTCGGTCAGTGTGTACCCGCGATATGTCAGTGAACGTTGGCGTTCACCGACATATCGCTTTGGCTGATGGACAGATATGTCTGCAGACATATCTGTCCATCGGCAAGTGTGTACGGGCAGTCTGCAGACTGCCCGTACACACACAGCGGCAGCCACCCTCCACCGGCCGCCAGGTCCCGCCCCACGGCCGCCGGGACCCGAGGGCACAAACAAATGATGGCCATTCAGTGTGTATGAACGACCATCATCTGCAGATATATCTGTCACGTGTGTACCCACCTTAAGGCTC
Source organism: Taudactylus pleione (assembly GCA_031769625.1). Lineage (NCBI taxonomy): Eukaryota > Metazoa > Chordata > Amphibia > Anura > Myobatrachidae > Taudactylus > Taudactylus pleione. The sequence goes on from JAUIMM010000068.1 coordinate 9,165,548, forward strand.
GATACTGCGATAAATAGAGGTGTAAAACATTAAATAGTTTGTTTTTTTGTGTATGCCAATAAAACTCACTAAGGAGCATATTTATCACAATCCGCGTTTTTAATGTAGATGTGATAAATATTTTCACAGGAATTACTAATATAAGTTCTTGCCGGGAAACAGACTCCGATAAAAGCCTGTCCCTGCAAACAGTGATTGCTTAGGGGGAATATCCTGTAAATATTAATTGATAAATATGAACACAGATGAAATTGTACTTGATGAGCCTGTGCCCTTCATCCAGTCTATTCCTTCACTATTAATCCCATACCTATAGCTACGAGCACATGCAAAGTTGAAGCTATGTAAATCAGTATGACAAAAGTGCATCTGTTTCACCTTTGCAGCCTGATTTCCTTGTGGTGAAGTGGGGATAGAGGAGATGGGAGACACCTGCTGATTCCTACCATGTCTCGTCTGCTGCTGCTATCTCTGGGAACAGCTCATACAGCCTGTACTTTGCATGTCTATGCAAATAGGTGAAAGGTTTTCAGAGTCCTGGATCATATACTGGGAGAGGAATTGAGTTACAGAATCTAAAGAGTTTTTTTTTCCTTTTAGGCTAAAGATATTTATATTATATGATCCAAGTTACATAAGGCAGTGGTTATAATAACTTATCAGTGCTGCTTCACTGCGAAGTGTCCAAGGTGCTATATGTTTGGTTTTGGTATTGTCTCTGCAGTTGTGTTGTATTTCACAAGGTGAATAAGTTATTTCCCATACTCCAATGGCATTCTGGTAGTTTTATTGTGTTCTGATTAAGTAGGAATAGGAACTAATGTGTTCTAATGTTGCCACACACTATAATGGCACGCATAAATGACGAGAACATGTTTGCTTCACGTTACATTGGGGTGTGCCATGCCTCCCCACGGCATGTCCAGCAGTCATATAAAATCTCCCTTCAGTGCTGTTGGTACAAGCAACATTGAAGGGGTACCTGTTACTGTACCACTTCTTCTTACTGCCCAGGAATTGGGAAACTGGGGATTTGTTCACCTAAATCAGGACAGGTGAGAGGTATGATATACTCTGTTTCAGAGCCGTAACTAGACTTTTTGGCGCCCTGTGCCATAAAGAGCATTGGCGCCCCTTCATTTTTCAAAGGGACATAATACACCTAAAAAAGGGGAATGGCCTCATGGGGAAGGGCCAGGGAAGAGATAGGAGAAGCCAGGAAATGCTGGGGATGAAATAAGAGGAAGCTACAAGTGAGAATGATAATAAACAGATATTTGAAAGGCCCAAACAGCGCCCCCTGACCTGTGGTGCCCTGTGCGATGGCACCGGCCGCACTACCCTAGCTACAGCCCTGGTCTGTTTATGTGATTTATTAATGGGTTAAGCTTGGTACACACTAGGTCGACGGGTCATACACACCGTGCTGCAGGGCCAATCAGATATGTCTGTGAATATCGTTGTTCACAGACCTATCGGGTGTACACATCCGTCGTTGTACTATAGGGGGTAAATTTACTAAGATTCGAGATGGTCCTGATGTTCAAAGTGATTTATCTCGCTGGTACTCGCCAAAATTCGGGTGATTTAATCCCTTTTTTTTTGTAAATTTACCAACAGGAGATTTGAGGCTAAACGAGTTTGCCGATGGTGAAGCAGTACGAGATATCTCTCCCGAGTAACTCATTTTGCAGGAGATTACTTACCTGAGATTGCAGTGTTTTCTCTCTGCAATTCTCTCCCGAGCTAGCAGCCAGCACATATCAGTGAGATATGTGCTTGCTGCTTGTGTGTTAAAACTTGTAAAAAATAGCTAAATGTTTTTTTTTCTTTAAATGACGTGAGGTTCCCCCCCCCCCACCCAAAACACTAACCAGCCCCGGGCTTGCCAGCCTGTACTGGTTCTTACTTTACAGGGAAGACAATGTGTAGGGTTCCACTGTAAATTACGAACCAGCAACAGGCAGCAGGGACAGAGCTAGTTTTAAATATACGGAGAAAAAAAATGGGACATGAACATCAGGAAACAGGTGAGTATGTGTAAGTGTGTTTATGGATTCAATAAAGCTTTATTTTCATGGTGTGTTGTGTGTTTTATTAACCATTTATTTACAGGTGAACTACAGGTACCAGTGGGCCCCTAATGCCCCGCATGCTGGTACTTGTGGTTCTCCAAATACCAGCATGCGGGGGAGGCTTGCTGGGACCTGTTGTTCCACTGTAAAGACAATGATGAAAAATCTAATTTTTACACTACACCTAACACTATCAACCCGCCACCCACCACCCAGGGGTGGCAGGGATAGCCCCGGGCTATCAGCCTAGGCCAGGGGTGCCCTGGAGAGGGTAACCCCTTTATTGGGGGGGGTCCCCAACTCCCCAGGGATCCCTGGCCTGGGCTGACTAACGGTCAAGGCTGATGCTGCAGCTGGGGGGCCCAGGGAAAGGGCACCCCTGGCTGTGGCATCAGTCTCCCGTTAGAAAGGGTCCAGGGCTGGTTTTAAATATACGGGTTCCCCACAGCATTTTTTTTTTCTCTGTATATTTGAAACCAGCTCTGTCCCTGCTGCCTGTTGCTGGTTCGTAAATTACAGTGGAACCCTAAACACGGAATTTTTTTTAAATATTTTTAACATATTATCCCTATTTTCACCATTTACAGAAAGAAACATACACAAATCACAATGATTTGTGTATGTTTCTGACCATCTCGCAGCTCAAGGGGTTGAGAGTTTGAAAAGTGATTTTGACAGAGAGTTTGCTCCTATCTCACCCGAGCTTGTCATCCCGATTTTTGGTAAATTTGAGAGATGTATGTTTTTGGTGAAAAGTAGTTCCGATTTGGCCCGATGGTGATAAGATTTGAGATTGCTATCTCACACGACTTTTACGAGAGAGATGAGAGAAATCTCTCTCTAACTCACCCGACTTTGCCTTTAGTAAATTTGCAAGCAGGGAAAAAATCAATAAATCACCCGAGATGGTCATCTCGACCTATCTCGAATCTTAGTAAATTTACCCCTAGATCTATCGGGCGTTCAGTGGAATGCCCTATATATTTATCAGTGTGTACCCAGCATTATTCTTTGATATTGTTTATCTCAAACATGTTTACAAATGTGTTCTCCTTTTACTATCCTTCCGGCTAGACAGTTGCATGGCTTTGCATTATATTCTAGAGAAAAAAACATCTCATGATAAGGTATCTCAACTCCTGATAAGGTGTCAGAAGCTAGTACAGAATTCCATTGCATTCTATTGAATACTAGCTTGTGACACCTTATCACGAGTTGTGATATCTTATCACGAGATTATTTTTTTTTTAAATTAGCGTATCACTCAAAGCTGCTCTATCTAAAGTTGATTACACACCTAACAGATATATCTGCAGATCACTGGATATACTGTATCTGCAGATGATTGTTGTTCCTACACACTGAACAACCATCATCTGTCGTCTGGCCGTGAGTCCCGTTGGCCGGGGAGCGTTTCGGCCTCTTCTGCAAGTGTATGGCTGGTCGACTGACCGCCCGTACACACAGCACGATACCCCAATATATCTGCAGATATATTGGGCATCAGCTGTGCAGCACAGTCAACGCGATATGTCTGTGAACAACATCATTCACAGACGTATTGCTGGTACACACTGGCTGAGGGGCACCCGATATATTGCCCGATTAATTGATCGGCCAATATATCTGCCTGTGTGTAGTACCCAGCATAAGTGATATTAGGCCATAAGGATAATTTAAATAAGGACACATCTGTATATTTGAAGAAAAAAGGTGGGTGTGTGGAGTGCTAGGTAATGACACACTGTAAGAGGAGTCCAATGTTGCTTTTAATTAATTCAAGGTTTTAATACACATATAAATGAATAAAAGCAATATAAAATCAACAATTAGGAATCAAAATATAAAACAGATCAAGGTGAGCTGATTATCTTCGGGCTGACACAATGTAATCAATGTCCAGTATAAAGTGTATGGATAATGTAAACTGAGTCACTGGAATGTGGATCCTTAGTATACCGCTTGTTGGCAATATAGTGTCACTGGTGATAGATTCCATAAAGTACCTGTACCTCTACTAATAAAGGACTTCCATTACCGCTATCAGACGGAGTGCATTTCTTGGAACCACACCTGCGATGGAGACCAAGCATTCATTTCTCCGGCAGACGGTAACATACATACGTGGAACCAGCACTTTATGGAATCTATCACCAGTGACACTATATTGCTCTGTGTGGTTAAAAAACAAAACATTTACCTGCACCTCACCGGAACACCAATCACTGGGCAGGTAAGTGTAAGGTAGGGGGGGAATCATGAGGGGGTGTGTGATCGCGGGAGGGAGGGTTAGTGAGCCGGTGGCGCATGTTCACCTTCTCACTTTAAGTGTGTGATGTGGATTTGCAGCGACAGCGCTTTATCGCAAGCCCTGTCCCTGCATGCGATTTTTTTTATACGTCCTTGTAATGTATTCAGATATCGCATTGCGATATTGGGCAAATTATCACAGCCAATCCGCATCCGAGATGCGGATTGTGATAAATATGCCCGATTGTCTCTGACATGGAAAAAAAACATTGGCCCCCATAAGGAAAAAAACAAAAACCACGAAATAGCCCCCAAAGGGAAAAAAAAACCTCACTCATAGTCACCAATACGGGTCACAGGGATCAGGATGTGAGCGTGTGGGTGGCAGCGTAACTGGGTGCATGGTGAGGACCGGGCATACCAGGCCCCAGCAGCGGCTGATTCCGATTGGCTTTCAAGCCCGCAAGCCATATTTGACTCGCAGCCGGTGCCAAATTCAAAAGGCTGCGACTTCTTTTGATTAGCCCGCCAGTCTGTAAGTCTGGATTGGCTTACGGCCATCTCCCCTGGTGCCGGGACCCAATGCTCTGTCCCAGTGCCGATCAGAGATGTGTCCTCAGCAGTACACATCTCCACACGGCGCATCAGCTGTTGCTGCTCTTCCAGTGCAGGGATCCCATACTTGATCCAGTGCCGGGATACTTCTCTACACTGCGCTGCAGCAATAATGAAGCGACAGTATGTCCTACCGCTGCATAACGCCCCACTTGCACTGGTTGTAACTTGATAGGAAATTTTTCATCAACTGAATGCAGATGGAATTTCAGATGTGTCTTTTGCACCAAGGATAGGGCTGGTGAACGTGCGTTAGTATAAAACCTATTGTACAGATAGGGGTGGGCCAGTGGATGCATACATATCTGCGCATGCTGTAAAACCCATCTGCAATTAAGCACGAGTGGTGGTGGAAAAAATGTTTTACAGGAGTGTCAATGGCGGCGTCCGAAGTCCTATACACTAATAGCGTGGCTCTGGCATTTCAGTTCAGGTAGTCATGCTGTGTGGCCATACACTCGAGTGGCCGATTATCAGAGGATCTGCGTCTGCACTGCAAAATTGCTTTGTCTTTTGCGATGGTTCCGGTAGGCATCTCTATTCCCTTCTGGGAACCTGCTACACTTGCACACTTTCTCACACCCGCACCCTGCAAAATCTCAGCTGCAATTGGCATAGCGTACAACTCTGGCTCAGGCCCTATGTGCATTTAGTTCTGTGCACGCAGTGTGGGAGCAGAAACCACCTTCTTGCGTTCAACCGTGATTCAGCCACATAATGTTTAGAAGTAAAAAGAATTGCAAAAGGAGGATAGTGATGGTGACTCAAGCATTGCCCATCTCCATCTCAGGCCTCCTCCCAATGCCGGCTCCATGATGTCTGTAGATAACAGATTTCCACAATGAATCTTAAAAAGGTGAGCCTAATCATTGGAGATGTAATTAACTATGTAAATCACTCTGGATTAACCCTTTTACTGCCTGTCTGCACAATTTCAGGTTCAGCACTTATTACAGACTCTAGCCAGTCCTCTGGTAGTATATTCCTGCTACCAGCAGTGGCAACAGCATGGCTTAGCACACCTAGGGGTTTATTTATGAGGTGTGGCTTGTAAAACACTTCTGTACGCGTTTATGCCCGATATTTAAAAGGGCAGTGCTTTTACTAGCAAGACACAGCTAGTAAAAGTACTGCCCTTTTATATATTTTCAGACATAAACATGAAGAGAAGAGTCAGTTTTACAACTCGACACTATCTATAGGCCAGGATGGCACTTGCCAGGGGCGCCAGCCAAAGGGGGGGCGCCATCCAGCAGTGCCACCAGCAGCCAATGGGTGGACTACCCCAGGAGCTTGAACTAGTCCGCCGGGCCCCTAGTGTAGGGCAGACCACAGTGAGAGCAGCCTGCCCTACACAGTTTACAAACACACAACTGCTGCGTCCACAGTGGGAGCCGGCCGGAGCTCACTCATGAGCTCCGCTTTCCGGCTCCCCCCGCAGTGGGTGATGGGAGAGACGTCATGACGTCTTTCCCATCCCATAGTGCAGAGCGAGAGTGGGCTCGGTGGAGTGGACAGCGGCGGTCTTCGTCAGGATCGGGGATCAGGTAAGTTGCATTTTTTTTCTGGCACAGCACAGTGGGGGAGTGTGGCTACTAGGGGGCACTGTATAGAGGGTGGCCGCTACTGGAGGCACATTATGGGGGTGACAGACACTACTGGGGGCACTGTATTGTGGGGGCTGCTACTGGGGGCACGTTATGGGGGGGATGGCCGCTACAGTGGGAAGTGTTTAGGGGGGACTACTACTGGGGGTACTGTATAGGGGTGGACTACTACTGGGGGCAATGCATAAGGGGGACTACTACTGGGGGCACTGCATAGGGGGGACTACTACTGGGGGGCGCTTCCTGAAATTATAGGGGGCGCCAGTCCATTACCTTGCCAGGGGCGCTCGGATCCCTAGATACACCCCTGGGCAGCACTAACATGTGGCAGTTCAGATTCCAACACAGATACAGTGTGTTATACAGTTTGGGTTGGATACACCAATACTGCACTTACTGTGACAGCAGTTTTAGCAGTGCAGGGTGCTGGCGGTGTCCTCAATGCGGAAGTGATGGCGGTGTTGGCTTAGTGCCAGAAGTGTCGGCAGAGCTGGGATGCCCTCGGTGTGGGAGTAGCGGTAGTGCGTGGTTGCTGACGGCGTCCTCAATACTTGGGGCAGTAGTGCATGGGTGTTGGCAGTGTCCTTAGTGCAGGGTGCTGGTGGTGTCGGAAAAGCGGGGGTGCCAGCGGTGTTCTCAGTGCATGTGTGCTGACAGTGTCGGCAGTGCAGGGGTGCCGGTGGTGCTTCAGTGGGGGAGTGTCGGCAGCTGACTGTCCTCAAGTGGAGCAGCAGTGCAGGAGTGCTCGCAGTGTCCTCAGTGCAAGGTGCCGGCGGTGTCGGTAGAGCGAGGGTGCCAGCGGTGTCCCCAGTGAAGGAGTCCTGATGGTGTCGGTGGTGTCCTCAATATAGGGTGCCAGCAGTGTCGGCAGTGGGGGTGTCGGCAGCGGGGGATGCTGCCAGTAGGGGTCGGCAGCAGGGGGTGCCGGCAGTGTCAGCAGCGGGGGGTGCCGGCGGTGTCGGGCAAGGGGGATGGACGGCATCTTCCTAACTTCCTGTGCCAATATTCAATGGGCTTAACGCTGATTGGCTGAGAGCCGTGACAGATGGCTCTCTCAGCCAATAAGCGTTAAGCCCGCTCAATGCAAAACCTTGCGATCCGACAGCGGGATCGCAAGGTTTTGCCTCGATTAGGGATCCGGCACAGGCAGGGAGATCTGAGCTGTGTCTCGGATCCCCCCAATTCGGGTGGGTCTGATTCCCGGAGAATCAGACCCGCTCATCTCTAATACATAGTAACAGTATATCTTGACATATCATCCAGTAAAATAAACAATAACATGCACAACATGCAACAATAAAATGACAGACTATGTAGGATGAGGACACGAAGTGTGGGTAGGGCAACTCACTAACTTCTAGGCATACGTGCCAAACATTCAGCAAGGCTTCTACAGAGTGGGGCGGGTGCAGCATAAGGGAGCATGGCGAGGAGATGACGCAGCATCGGGGGACGGAGCGGGCAGTAGCGCACGTAGGGGGGGTTTCTGAGTACCCAGAACCTCCCCCCCTGACTGACCTAATTTTTTTTTTTTCAGAGACAGTCTGATTCCTATAACTGCGACTGCCATGATATGAGCTTCTGCAAATGCGCAAAAGCTCATTCAAGCCGGAGCCACACTGGTCGCTGTCAGCTGTCGCCCACAATGCAAATGTCCCGCCGGCAGCTAGAGCAGTGAAGGGCCGGCCAGGCATCATACATATTGGGAACCGAAGCCGGTCTGAAGTTGTATGGCATTGCTTCACACTGGCTGGCCCCTCCCCAGGGGTCACCAGCCTACCCATCACCGGACAGAGTGGGCTGCTCCTCTTCCTGCTCCTCGGCTGTCATTGCCTGTGACTGTGCCTCCTCTGTGTGTACCCCCTCACCGCTATGACTGTGTCCCGGCTCCCTGCTCTTTTCACAGGAGGACAAGGTAGAAACTGTTTATACCTGCACATGGAAGATGGTGTACAGCCATGGCCAAAAGTTTTGAGAATGACACAAGTGTTGGTTTTCACAAAGTTTGCTGCTTCAGTGTTTTTAGACCTTTTTGTCAGATGTTACTATGGTATACTGAGTAAAATTACAAGCATTTCATAAGTGTCAAAGGCTTTTATTGACAATTACAATAAGTTTATGCAGAGTCAATATTTGCAGTGTTGACCCTTCTTTTTCAAAACCTCTGCAATTTGCCCTGTTTCATGCTGTCAATCAACTTCTGGGCCACATACTGACTGATGGCCGCCCATTCTTGTCTAATCAATGCTTGGGGTTTGTCAGAATTTGTGGGTTTTTGTTTGTCCACCCGCCTCTTGAGGATTGATCACAAGTTCTCAATGGGATTAAGGGCCTGAAACAGAGCCGGACGCTATTTGCGCTGCTCGTTCAGAAAATAGGGGTGGCTATTCAAATGAACTGTTCGCTCTTTGCGGTCTGTTCACGCCTCTATGTCTGAACGAGAGAACAAAACTTGCGGTCATTTTTTGAAAAAATACGCCCCCTGGCCGCTCGCATCCTACGTCATGTCCGCTATTTATTAGATTAATCGAGTACATCGACCAGGGTATGAACTGCTCGCTATTCTTGTGGTTGGTTTTTGCTACCACAATTTTGCGAGCAGTTCTGGCTCTAAAAAAACTCAGTGACGTGGTCAATGATGCTGCTGTTTTAAATATGCACACCCATAAAATGCCCGTTTTGACCTTTAAGCACGCCTGCGATTGGATCTCCACTCCCCGTTTTCAAGCACCTTCCCCTGTTACCACCCACATACGCCTCATCCTGTCATTCAAATTAGCAGGCATTCGCTATTTGTGAGCACATGAATTTCGGCCGCACTGGCTGGTTCGCGCATGCGTATAACGATCCGTACGCATGCGCAGTTGGGCAAACATCGCTCGGAGCGAACGAGCTGCCGCTTACGAGTGGCTCTGAATCAGGCCCAATATTTTTATATAAATCTTTAAGTGTTAGTAAATGTGTGATTTAGCCCCTGAATGAGTCCTATAGGGCCTGTTTCAGATTTGGGAATAGAGTAAGAAAGAGCAAGTAACTGCTTCTTGGTAAAACCATGCTGCACTGCAGGTGGGGTTTATGTAATGTGCAGAGACAGATACGGGATAGGTGTATGAGAGTACATATGTAAGCCTACTATCAGGTTCTACTGGCTTACCATCAATTGCTTTTCTGTTCTTTTCACTTACAATTGGATCTTTTAATTGTTCTGAGGCAAACATATCTTTTCTCAGTTCAAGATCCAGCACATTTTCAGCTGGGTCATCAACTTTCCCTTCCTCAGTAGGTGGTGCATCACTTTGCACCACAACGCTGACATCAATGTTCTCTGGGGGTCATTCAGACCCGCTCGCGAGCGCAGGACGCTCGCAAGCGGGTCGATGGTCCCCCACTGCGCATGCGCACGACGGAGGGAGCTCCGTCGTGCGCATGCGCGAGACCCGGCGAGCGACGGGCTCTCCATCGCTCCGGGTCTCGCACCAAAGGGGGCGTGCTGTCGATGTTGATTGACAGCACGCCCCCTTTGGTGGGCGTGCCGGGGGCGTGCCTGCCAGACGGAGGCGTTGCCATGGGAACGCCTACCGTCTGAAGCCGGCCCCACTGACATCAGTAGTGATGTCAGTGGGAGTGATTTTGGCTCTGATAGAGCCAAAATCACTCCAGGGCTTGCGGCAGTGAGACCCTACCGCAGGGTCTCCGTCGCAAGCCTGATGGTCACGATGGTCAAGACCATCGCGACCATCATCATGGACGCTCGCATATGCTGTGGGTGGTCACCAACAGCTATGCGAGCGGCCGGGAGGCCGCTCCATTTTCATGGAGGAGGGCACTGATTCAGAGCGAGCGCTCTGGTAAGAGCGTTCGGCTCTGAATCAGGCCCTCTGTCTCCATAGCCAGGTTTCAGGAGTTTGGGAGGATACTTCTACTGTAACTATGTCAACAGTACTGTCAAATGGTCTGGTCTACTTTTTCTGGTAATCATTTGGGTGTCCCACAGCTTCCAAAGTGGGAAAAATCTCTCCCTGGTCAAAAATTAAGTAAGGAACTAACCAGGGCCTGCAAAAGAAATCTTGGGGCCTGCACACTCATGCTTTTTGGGCTCCATATTCCCTCCCTGTAGCTACATACAGGTTGGTCATTGCCTCTTCCCCAACTGTGTTTCTCAACCTTATCTCCCCGTGTCTCTCCAGCCTCATCCTTGCCTGTGTTGCACCAGCCTCAAACAGGGTCGGACTAGCCTGCAGAGGTACAGGGGAAATCCCCAGTGACCCCACCCCCTCCTCTAAGGATCATGGGCCTGATTCAGAGCTGGATGCTATTTGCGAACGGTTGTTCAGTAAAAGGGACCGGCTATTTAAATAGAGCGCTCGCTCTTTGCGATCTGTTGACGCCTCTATGTCTGAGCGAGCGAACGAAACATGCGCTCGCTATTTTGTAAAGACGCCCCCTGGCCGCTCGCATCCTACGTCATCTCCGCTATTTATTAGATTAATCGAGTACATCGAAAGGCATCTGAACTGCTCGCAGTGCTTGTGGTAGGTTTATCCTACCGCAATCATGCGAACAGTTCAGGCTAAGAAACAACCAAGTGACGTGGTCGATGACGCTGCTTTGTTAATTATGCACACCCTTAAAACACCCGTTTTGACCGTTTGGCACGCCTGCGTTCGGATCACCACTCCCTGTTTTCAAGCACCTTCCCCTGTTACCACCCACAAACGCCTCATCCTGTCACTCAAATTAGCAGGCACTCGCTATTTTGCGAGCGCTCGATTTCCGACTGCAATGACTGGTTGGCGCATGCGCATTACGACCCATACGCATGCGCAGATGTGCGAACATCGCTCAGAGCGAACGAGCGGACGCTTACGAGCGGCTCTGAATCAGGCCCTAAATTGTACATTGTTACTCTATTAGAGGGTTAGTTACCTTGTTGAGCAGGACCACTGATAAACATCGGTTCTTGGTTTGCTTCTATAGAAACTACACCAATATTTGCCTAATGCAATGGTTCTTAAACTCAGTCCTCAGGAGCCCACACAGGTCACGTTTTCCAGGTCACCCAGCAGGTGTATTCATTACAAATTGACACATTTTAAAAGATCCACAGGAGGAGCTAATTATTTCACTTGTGTTTTTGTGAGTAGACCTAGAAAACATGCGCTGTTTGGGTTCCTGAGGACCATGTTTGAGAACATATGGCCTAATGGTTAGCCAAGCATCGGTGGTGTCTGGCCACACCCCCTATGGTCAATGACCAGGCCACCTAAGCATGGGCCCCTATTACTGTATTACCCCGATGGGTCCTTTATACCCCAGCCCAACACTGGCCTCAACCCTCATCTCTCCAGCACCATCCATGTGTCTCAAGCATCTTCTCTGTATGTCAGGGGCATATTTACAATGGGTGCAGGGTGTGCAGTGCACACGAGCCTCTGGTCCAGGGGTAGCCCGCACCACACTCCTTGCACCCAAATTATACTTGCCTCTCCGGAGTCCCACTTTGGCGCCGGTGTCAGCGCTGTAAAAATGCCTGGAAATGGCAGCTGCGGCCATTTTCCCATCATTTTGCGCATGTGCAGTACAGGAAAAATGCCAGCTGCTGCCATTTGCCCGGTGACCTGCGAATGCACTATAGACTCCGGGCACACTCTAGTGCCCAGAGTCTATCAGTGCAGCGCTGGCCGCTCTGCGCACAGTGCGCTGCCGGCCGCCAGACTGAGAGGAGGGGGCCCGTGACGGAGACTGCATACGGGACCCCTCCTCTCTTAAAACGCCCCTGCCCTATGTCTCACCATCTCCAGCCATCCACTCATCTCATCTGTGTCTCTCAGCTTCATTCCCCACCCCTCTCACAGCTTCATCCCCAGTCTTTGTGTCCCACAGACCCAGTGTCTCCCCAGCCCTGTTTCTTCATCTCCATTCCCCCCAACCACTGCCCAAAACCATGTCTCCCCAGCCCCCCCCCGAACAGTATCTCTCCACCCCAGCCAACACTTACCTGCTGCCTGTTGTTTCTCTTCTCTGGCGGTTCGGGCCCGGTTCCTCTCTGATCCAGCGGCATGACGTCATGACCTCACGCACACTGCACAGGCACCAAAAAAGTCTTTATTGACCCGGGCTGCCAGAATGCAGCATAGGCAAGAGGGACACATGAACTAGGCTCCCGAGATTCCTGAGGGTCCCACAGTAGTAGTGCCCCTTATAGAATGCCCATATTAGTAGTGCCCCTTACACATAATGACACACAAACACACAACATTGTACTTACCTGAAGTCACAATTGTTCACCCTGCCGCTGTCCAACAGCTCCTCGCTCTCGGCATTATGGGAGAGACGTCATGACGTCTCACTTTTCACATACTGCGGGAGCTGGAAGGTGGAGCTCAGGAGTGAGCTCCAGCCTTCGGCTGCAGGGAAGAAGCTGCAGGCCCACTGGTAGCAGAATCTCAGCGGGCGCTTGGCAGGGTCGGTTGACCGTATTGCGCTGGCCCGGTTTGTGTGATTGTAGATTGTAAGCTTGCCAGCAGGGCCCTCTTGTATCTCTTTATGTCTGTTAAAGCCCAGTCTTATCTTATTACTGTGTTTTCAATTGTAAAATGTAACGGAACATGCTGGCACTAAATAAAGGTTCTACAGTGTTTATGAAGTAGCGATAATCAACTTCTCCTGCTTTTTTGCTGGAGAAACGGGCTATCACTGATTCCTCCTATTTAACAAGAGGGATACCATTTTGCGATTGTCAGAAAGCTTATTTTCCGCTATTTGGTAATGCCATCTTGAGATGTGTTATAATATCAATGGGGTAACTGTGAAGCCAGAGAGCGGCCATGTACAAAAAGACAGAACTCCTTACCATCAGTGTTAGGCTTACGGTGAGGAAGAGAATAACACCAGGGTTCACTGGGGCTCAAACAGGAGATCCAGATTGATAAATCCAGGGAAAACTGTTATGTATCACTGTGGTATACAATGATACAGAACACAACCTCTGAACTAGCAGAATATTAACAAATAAATAAAAAATAAATAATAGATTAGAGGGGCCCTGGGCAGGAGAGCTTAGATGAGGGGTGCCGGACTGTCGATAGACAGTAATTAGTTAGACAATGTCTAGATCGACCCCAGATGTTAGACAGTCAATAGATCGACAGGTACAAAACGTCCACAGGTACAAATGGACGTCTTTTTTTTTTTTTTTAGGGTTAGGCACTGAAGATGAGCCAGTGTCCAATGTCATTCCCTACCATCCAAGTGGGCATGGAGGGGGAATAAATCCATGTGGTGAGCGAAGCGAGCCACCGTGCCCGCAGCGTGGCAAGCGAAGCGAGCCCGCAAGGGGCCGAATGGTATTTAAGCTTTAAAAAAATATATCATGTGTCGGCCATTTTCATTTTGGCCTTTTGACACTGTCGACCATTTGTACCTGTCGACCTTCTAACATGTCGACCTTTAGTGTGTCGACCTTTTGTACCTGTCAATCTTTTGTACCTGTCGATCTATTAACTGTCTAACATCTGGGGTCGATCTAGACATTGTCTATCTAATTACTGTCTATCTCTTATACCACACCCTAGATGAGTGCTAGAGGTGAAGTAGGTAGTACATCCAGAGGGAGTAGTAAGAGTTGATAGATGGCTACACTGAAAGCATTAGGTTAGGGAAGAATCTAGTCCACTCGCCATAGTAAATGACTGCATTTTAGCCTATGATATCCTCTTTATAAGAACACTAATATAGACATTATACGAGGTCAGCTGCAGGGACAGTAATGGATACTAGAGCACAGCCAGACAGTTATTTGCTTTACATTTCTAAACTATACCAGAGAAACAAAATGACAGGAGCTGACTGGTTGCTATGACTGATGTCTTATCTTCCAAGGGGCAGAACTATGGGAGACAATGGAGACGCCTGCTGCCGGGCTCCAGCTCTGAAGGGGCACCTCCTTCATTGTCCACAACATATTCACCCCACTTAGGGCTGTAAGTATGTATCGTCACGGCCATCCAATACAAGGCACCCCTTGCCAGCACCTGAGAAGCCACCATACACTAGTGGAGAGCTCTATGCCAGCCCATCAGCTGCTGCCTATCTATAGCCTGTCTGTATGTGAATTGCTACATTACAGTGTCAGTGGCTGTGACGGGAGGCACCAAATTATAACTTGCCTCCGGGCGTCAGGGATGAACTTACACCACTGTATGTTCCACTATCTGTGCACCAGTTTTCATTACTGTCCCCCATGTAATCCTGATATCATGACAGATAGCCAACCAGTAAAATGGTTTATTAAAAACTTTAATAACCACAGACACCACATAGAACTGCAGGGTGCTGGTAATATTTAGCTATCATCATCAGCTGTATTGTGCTATAACAGGAACTAGCCAGGCGGAGTTCTGATCTGTGTGCCTGGGAGATAAGACTAGCATGACAGCATTAAGATAAAACTCCACATCACATTGCATGGGGCACAGAGCCTCTTACTCAGCATCTTTCACTATGTAACTGTTGTATTACATTCTGCAAACATGTTTATGATCCCTGGTGAGGTTTACCATTAGTTTATCATATATCCATCACACTTCTATTCATTATCATCTAATTTCTACAAAAGGAGGTGAAAATGCACATTTTCACCAACTTTTGTAGAAATTAAGTTTTGGGGCAATTCATCAAAAAGGTAATGCTGAAAATATCACAGATGCAGTATCTCCTGCTTACCTTTCTCTCCTGGAATGGCCCGCTGTCCCCATACATTAGTATGGGGACAAAGATTCATCAAACTCCGAAAATACAATATTTTCGGACAGGGCCGGATTAAGGTCTGTGTGGTCCCTGGGCAACAAACTTGTGGGGGGGCCCTATATACCACTGTTTCTTGTCACCCTAGGAATTTTTTTTTTCCTTTTATTCACCTTATTGTCCCCAGTAGTAAGGCCCCTCTTGCAATGCCCACTGTAGTAGTGCCGCTTATGCAGTGCCCCCAGTAATGGTCCCCCCTATGCAGTGCCCACAGTAGTAGTAGTCCCCCCTGTAGTAATGCCCCTTATGCAGTGCCCCCAGTAGTGGTGCCCCCTATGCAGTGCCACTTATATAATGCCCCCAGTAGTGGTCCACCTATACAGTGCCCCCAGTAAAGCCCCTTATATAGTGCCCCCAGACACAGTAGTGGTCCACCCCTATGCAGAGCCCCTTATATAGTGCCCCCAGTAGTAGTCCCCCCCTATACAGTGCCCCCAGTAGTTGTCCCTCCTATGCAGTGCCCCCAGTAGTAGTCCCCGCTATGCATTGACCCTAGTAACGCCCCCCCCCCAGTGCCCCCATGAAGTGGTCCACCTATACAGTGACCCCTGTAGCAGTCCCCCCTATGCACACACACAAAATAAAAACCCTGCAACTTACCTGAATCCCCGCTCCTGACACGACCGCCGCTGTCCGCTCCGAGTCACGGCTCTTCTCCTGCACTGTGTGAGAGACGTTACCATCATGACGTCTCTCCCATCATCACCCGCTGCGGGAGGAGCCGTAAGGCGGAGCTCATGAATGAGCTCCAGCCGGCTCCCTCCGTTGATGCAGCAGCCAATGAGAGTCTGTCTGACTCTCATCGGCTGTTATAACAAACACACAGCTACCGACAGCGGCTGTGTTTTGTAACTGCGTAGTGTGGCTGCACTCACTGCGGTCTACACTACACTAGCAGCAGGTGCAGACAGCGGACCCCGGTGCAAGCCACCGGCTGCACCGCTACTAGTGGGGGCCTCTCTGTGCGTGGGGGCTCAGGGACGACCGCCCCTGTCGCCCCCCCCCCTTACAAACCCTAAATCCCTGTCCATCTCCTTCCACCAGATGAACTCTAGGTCACGCAGGCACACTATTTTCACTGCTCTGAATTTGGGGAGACAGTTGATTTTATGGGGTTTGGATTGAAAGATCTACAGTAAAAAGATAGACATTATCTAGATAGACACCAGATGTTAGACAGTCAATAGGTCGACAGGGACAAAAGGTCGACACACAGAAGGTCGACGTGAAAAATGGTCGACATATGATTTTGATTTTTATTTTTTTCTAACCCTAGTCTTCACCCTAACCCTCTCCCTCCCTTTGTTGCCTAACCCTCCCTCATGGTGCCTAACCCTAACCGTAGGGGTAGGTGCCTGACCCTAACCATCCCTTCTAGTGTCTAACCCTAACGGTTAGGGTAAGTGCTTAACCTTAACCATTGGGGTAAGTGCCTAACCCTAAACCTAACCCTAAAAAAATATGTAAAAAATCATATCGGCCATTTTTGTAATCTTTCATGTCAGTATATGCATTGACATTGATGCATCCCGTCCCTTATGGTAAGGCCAATGAATCAGTGGAAAGATTTATGACAAATAAATATTGGTCTCTATGGGGCCTATTCATCATCACTTAATTTCTACAAAAGCAGGTGAAAATGGACATTTTCACCTGCAATTGTAAAAATTAAGTTACCGGGCCATTCATCAAGAAGATAAAGCAGTAGATATCTGCAATATCTCCTACTTACCTTCCTTTTGCGGAATGGCCCGCTGTCCCCATACACTAGTATGGGGATAGAATTCATCAAGCTCTAAAAATATAATATTTTCGGAGCTTGACTGCGGGAGCATTCTTGATTCCTCCGCCCCTGTCCGGCTCCTTCCGCCAGACATCGGGGCTCTTGTGCGCATACGTGACCTGTAGGTCACGCATGCACAGTCCCGTCAACATCCGCTGTCATCACGCTGGAGCAATTATGAATTGCTCCGTTCGGACCCCGATAATAAACATCATGAATAGGGCCCCTAAGTATTTTAGGTTAACCAAGATAAATGTTGAGAAAACTATTAAAATACTGTTATATGCAGTGTGACAAGTATAGTACAGGTTGAGTCTCCCATATCCAAAATGCTTGGGACCAGGGGTATTTTGGATATCGGAATATTCTGTATTTTGGAATATCTGCATACCAGAATGAGATCTTGGGAATGGGACCCAAATCTAAACACAGAATGCATTTATGTGTTATATACACCTTATACACATGGCCTGAAGGTCATTTTATACAATATTTTTAATAATTTTGTGCATAAAAAAAAGTTTGTGTACATACATGAAATTCATTTATGTTTCATATACACCGTTTACACAGAACCTGAAGGTTATTTTATACTGTATTTTAATAATTTTGTGCTTTAAACAAAGTTTGTGTACATTGAACCAACAGAAAGCAAAGGTTTCACTTTCTCAGTCATGCTAAAAACAATCTGCATTTCGGAATATTCCGTATTTCGGAATATTTAGATATGGGAGACTCAACCTGTAATTGACATATATATTGCAATGACAATAAGGCAAAAAAAAATCAAAATATAAAAATCAGTTGTAACAAAAGCATGGGGAAGACTATTTAACAATGGTGATAGCAGCAGAAAACTAATTTAAAAATTAAAATTTTTCCAATAGCCAGTAGTTTTTATAAGTTTATTCAATCCTTACCACTCCTACCAGTATCGCTTTGGCAGCTTATTACTGGATAAAGGAACCTATTGATATATATATAAATATATATATATATATATATGTCCCATGGTAAATAGGACACCACTGGCATAACAACATTGATATTACACCACTGATATGACACCACCAAAATCACACAATAACAGCTCTAATATCACTCAATCACACCACTGACATCACACCATGACAGGACTGATGTCACACTACTGACATCAAACCATCACACCAGGCCCATGTGTGACAGCCCCTCACTGTAATCTCCACCAATGTATTGCACGATTCCCTGTAATTCCCTTTCAGGTTGAAATACAGAAAGCAATTGATTCTTCATTTAGGTAGGCGACTGCCTTACGTGGCTTAGTGCTTTCCATTTCAGAAGAAGTTTTTGTTTTTATATTATTTAAGTGAGATATCTTCCCAAGATCTAATCATTGCTGTCCTCCCATACATTCCACAAGCTAGCAGTGTCATCCCCCATGCAGAGTTATATGTTAATTTATGTCCCTGTGCCCCAGTAATTATCTCCAGGTCACTGATTCTGTATCTGTGATAAACTGTGATGTCTAATTTGCACAGTACCAGAGCAACAAATAATATTTCCTATACATCCAACCAAGAGAATTCCAGTGAGTGGTCACAAGAAAATGTTATATGTATATATAACTGTATTGTGATAGGATCACTGGTAAAGTGGTCTGTGGCAGGTACATTTGTCCCAGATTCCTGTCTTATGTGTTTTAAACCCCCAGGAGAAAGTCTGCAGTGTAGCAGGCTTGAGTCTCGGATTTTTGAAAAGCCGGTTTGGGACCTGGGGGTTGTGGGTGAGAGGAGAGGGAGGGCTCCACCCACGGCCGCTCCAGGTTTTGGGCCTTGCAGCCTGGTAACAGGGTTGTTAGGGTTTCCACCTGAGAGTGGCCAATATAAGCCTAATGTGTTTAGGGCTGAGTGTCTCACCTGGGAGAGCAGGCAGGGAGTTTGCTCAGAGACACTTGAAAACCTATTTGTAAGTGCTGTGCTGTGCTGTGCCTTTGTTGCTGGCGAGGGCATTAGGCCCTGCCAGGTTCTTGTAGTGAGAGAAGTCACTTGTGAAGTTAGTGCCCCGACAGGGCTAGGATTTATGTTTTGTTTTCTTTATGTTATTTCTGACATTGTACAATAAAGACTGGCGCCGACCAGCTTGTACTCGAATCCAGTCTGGCGTACTGTTTCCCAGCTGCTGTGTGTGTAAGGAAGGAGACCTCTACCCAGGAGAGGGACCCCTAATCTGACTGTGTCACAATATGTTGAACATTTTTCCTAATGGGGTCTCCCTAAACCCACCCTTCTATACCACCATCCTAATTCACTCCTGAGGTTAAACAGAGTCATGGTGAGGGGTGACAGGACAGAAGCAGAGACAGCAACCTCTGGGTATGGTGGAAATGAGGGAGATGGGTTACAAGCTGCGACAATATACACGTCTGTTTTCTAGTTTTGGCTATGGCTTCACACAGCCAGTGAAATGTAGAAAAAGTTCCTATTTTAGACAGATGTAAGTATGATTTACCGCCGCCCCCCCCTAACCTTAACCCTCCCTTAGGGGTGCCTAACCCTAACCTCCCCCCAAAGTGCCTAACCCTAACCCCCCCTCTAAGTGCCTAAACCTAACCCCCCCCTTCCCCGCAGCCTAACCCTAAGTCTCCCGGGGGGGTGCTTAACCCTAACACCCCCTTCCCCTAGCCTAACCCTAACCTCCCGGGGGCATGCCTAACCTTAAGTCCCCCCATGGAGCCCCTAACCTAACCACCCCCCACGGCTGTCTGCGCCCGGCTTATCTTCGATCGGTAAGCCGGGTGCCGGGCTCCCGGTGTAGGTCTAATGACAGGAATCGGGATGTCAACGTCTGTCAGACACTTGCCGGGATTAGACAGTCGGGATACCAACGGTCGGCATTTAGACCGTCGGCATCCCGACTGCATAGTACCATACAATACAGATTCCTGTCTACATTTATAGCTTATTCTGATAACTGGAAGAAAAAGCAGTGCCCAATATGATGACTACTATACATAGATGAAATCATTCTGGTGTT
This sequence comes from Taudactylus pleione, assembly GCA_031769625.1. Lineage (NCBI taxonomy): Eukaryota > Metazoa > Chordata > Amphibia > Anura > Myobatrachidae > Taudactylus > Taudactylus pleione. Next base: position 9,185,698 of record JAUIMM010000068.1, read on the forward strand.
GGCCATTATGCAAGGCAGTGCCCACATGAGACACCATATTATGATTGATCCTAATGTCTTGTTACATAACAGAACCAGCCCTAGAGTCACAAAGGCACTGACAAAGGCGGATTTGCACCTTGAACATAAGCAGGGTCGGATACAGGCATACATTAAATAGCGCATTTTCATGCATACTGTATGTTTAGTCAGATGTACCTCAAGATAAATATGGGCCAGAGATACATGAGGAGCAATACGTCTGCATACTTTAGTTTAGCCCTATGTCAGCATAGAGGGTTGGATGTACTAAGCATCGCATCCGCGATATGGTACATCCCGCCTATCATCGGGTACATTGCATTGATTACTGCAGTATGTACCGATAAGAGCTGTCCTTTGCGATGCCCCCGGATAGAGGGACTTCCGGGATTAACACCCAGATGTCCCTCTGGCGTCCTTCTGCGCATGTGCAGAAGGCCGCTTGAGGAGATGTGAGGGATCTGAAGATGGCGTTAACCACCGGACAAAGCATTGGAATGCGATACGACAAACAGAGTGATTGCATGAGAACGGCGTGGGTTAAACTTCGAGTCTGGGGGCTGGCTTAGGTAACACCATGTGACTTAGTTTGCCCTATTAGGATAGGTGTGTGTGTTTTAACTTGGTATGTGAGGCAGTGTGGGCTGAGACTATAGCTGGCCACACACTAGACCAACTTACAACCAACCATCCAACTAATTGATTGGTTGGAATGAAAACCTGGTAAGGGATGAAAGCAAATGACAATCAGCAATTTGCTCCCAAACGCCAGAAAAAGGACTTAAAACTGTTGTTTGAACAAATTGTTTTGATCAAACATTTAACAAACTTGTCTGATGACCATTTTCATCTGTTTTCTGGCTTTTAGGAGCAAATTGCTGATCATCAGTTACTCCCATACATTACCAGATTTTCATTCCAACCAATCAACTAGTTGGCTGGTTGGATGAAAGTTGGTCTAGTGTGTGGCCAGCTTAAGCCTCTTTTGTTCCTGTCTTCCCACCCTCCCTCCCTATGTGGATTCAGTGGGATTATCTGTGGTTAGCTGTTTTCTGTGGCGGGAAAGAACGTCAGGTTGCCACTTGGGGTGCAAGTCTCTTTCAGTTTGTGGTATTATAGTGTTTGGGTGCGCTCACCCTCTTTGACTTGTAAGTTCGCTGGATCACCCTGTCGGGGATAGCGTCATCACCCTTCCGGGTGGGTAGTCATGTTAGAGGGTTGAGTGGTGTCCGCTTGGTATGCATGTCTGTGTGCTGTATGGCTGGAGTAAGCTGTATGTTGCCGTCCTTTCTTTGCCACCATATCTTCAATCAGTTTAGGTCAATTTAATACTAATTAGATAATTTTAACAAATTGCTAACTAATTATTCTGCCAAATCTCATGTCTCCGAGTCTTTATTTCATATAATTTATTAAGAAGGTATTTTATCGCATGGTGTAACACAAGGCACCCCTCTGACGATTGAAAGTTTAATATGGAAATGCGGTAAAACCCCCGAAAATTGCATTTTTGGGAGTTTGTACCGCATTTTACACTTTAGTACATCCCCCCAGAGTAATGCTGGGTACACTTGGCGATATATAGCTCATTCTATCGACGATACATCACGAGAGCACTGGCAGGTGAAAATGACATATAAGGTCAGCACTACAGCACAGCTGATGCCAATATATCAAGTTTATATCATTGCATCTGTATTTGTGTACTGGTCAGGGCCGGTTCTCCCGTTACGCATGGTACGCAGCTGCGTAAGGCGCCACATAGTGAAGGGCACCTCAGCTGCGTACCATGCGGGCCACGGTGCAGACTGTGTCTCTGTGACACAGCTGCACCGCGTGTGTAGCGCTGACCGGATGGAGTTCGGTCAGCGCTACACAGCACAAACACACAGCCGCCGGCACCGGCTGTCTGTCAGACAGACTCTCATCGGCTGCTGCTCCCACTGCCAGAGCCGGACATCTTTCGGCTCCCACAGTGGGTAATGGGAGTGACGTCATGACGTGACATCACTCCCATAATGCAAAGTGGGGGACGGAGGAGCTGGTATCGGCGGCGGGACCAGGAGCAGGAGCGGGTTTCAGGTAAGGGTTTTTTTTTTAATTTTCATTACGTCTCTACTGCGGGGGCGGGGGAAGGTGGAATACTACTGGGGGCACTACAAGGGGGGATTACTAGGGGGGGAATACTACTGGGGACACTACAGGGGGTAATACTACTGGGGGGCACTACAAGGGGGGATTACTAGGGGGGGAATACTACTGGGGACACTACAGGGGGGAATACTACTGGGGGCACTACAAGGTGGGGATTACTACTGGGGACACTACAGGGGGTAATACTACTGGGGATACTACAAGGGGTAATACTACTGGGGGCACTACAGGGGGGAATACTACTGGGGGCACTACAAGGGGGGGATTACTACTGGGGGCACTACAAGGAGGGGACTACTAATGGGGGCACTACAAGGGGGGGCTACTACTGGGAGCACTACAAGGGGAGATTACTACTGGGGGCACTACAGGGGGGAATACTACTGGGAGCACTACAAGGGGGGAGGAATACTACTGGGGCACTACAAGGGGGGGATTACTACTAGGGGCACTACAAGGGGGGCCACTACTGGGGGCACTATATAAAGGGCACTGCATAGTGGGTACCACTACCGGGGGCACTGCATAGGGGGGGGGAGTATTACTGGGGCACTATATAAGGGGAATACTACTGGGGGCACAAGGGGCACTGCACAGGGGGGACCACTACCGGGGGCACTGTAAAAGGGGTACTGCATAGGGGGTACCACTACTGGGGGCATTGCATAGGGGGACTACTACTGGGGGCACTATATAAGGAGAATACTACTGGGGGCAGAAGGGGCACTGCACAGGGGGGACCACTACCGGTGGCACTGTAAAAGGGGCACTGCATAGGGGGGCTCCAAAAAATATACTTGCTTACCAAAAAATTTGGGCTAGGGCCGGCCCTGGTACTGATCACACGCTGCCTGCCCGTACACTGGCTGTAGGGACTGCCGAAATTGACATCCCAACTGGGTGGGCAAATTTAAATGCCCGCCCAGTTGTGAAGTCAGAACAGACATATTGAGCAGCCAATTGGGAAGTATGTATAGCTTATCTATCAGCAGCTCTGACAATGAATCAATCTGCTGACCAATCATTTGTCTAAATGTGTAGCCAGCTTTAGCATAAACATATGGCTTGAAAGTGTTACAAGCAATTGAAGTCACATTTTCTGCACAATATAATGTAATGAAGCTTCAAAAACGGAAGAAAGAATAGTGTCTGTACAGTTATTAATGAATGTGAATGTCACATTACTATAAAAAATTTAATTATAGATTAATCTTTTGTCTTCACCTTTATCTTGCTGCAGTTCAAATGGAAATAAGTGGTCAATCAACCAGGCAGAAGTGGGTAGCCATCCTCATTGTAATTCTTGTCCTTATTGCACTTTGCTGCACCAGTCCCCCAGTGCCTGCTGATAGCTGTATTTGCATCTGTGTCAAAGTTTATCTTTATCACTTTTACATTAAAATGCTTTTACTGTATTCGACCAACGCTTGTGCACCCCTTTCCTCTCTCTCCTGTTCCGCTTTTCCAGTTGCAAACTTGGTGCTTTTGAGAGATACGAAAGGGCTGGGTGACCAGGGTCTTACAAGTATAAGGCGAGTGATGTCACCCTAATCACCAGCCTTTCAGGTCACCTTTTCTCAGTCTTTGAAACAGCAGCTTGTAAAGAAATATGATCATTTGCCTACAGTATATGAGTGTAGTGTTTTTTCAGACACACTGCAAACAAGTCCTTCTCTACATCCATATAGTATAATAGCGTCCTGGGAATACAGATCTGCAGGAGTGATTTCCAGGTGTTCATCAGTGTTTCCCTAACTCATACCTCAGGGAGCACTAACAGTGCATGTTTCCTAGTTGATACACAGGTGTATTCATTACTGGCTGACACATGTTAGAAAATCCACAGGTGGAGCTAATTATTTCACTTGTGAGGAGACCCGGTAAGAGCTGTCCATTGCGGTACAAGGATTTTCGGGTCTACAACCCAGGAGTCCTTTTACACGTGTCAAGTGACAAATGCGCTGCGGGGGGTGCTGGAAGAGATCCAATTGGATCCCTCTCATGGGGAAATGTGAATAGAAGCCCAGAAATCAAACACAGACATTGCAGTGGCTATTCCCCCTGGTAAATATTGGCCCTAGGGCAGAGGATCCCAAATGCGGCCCTAAAGGCACCCCAACAGTTCAGGATTTAGAGATATCCATGGTTGAGAAAAGGTGGTTAAATCAAATTGACTGAGGTACTAATTAAGTCACCTGTGCTCAACCATGGCTATCTCTTTAACCTGTACTGTTTGGGAGCCTTGAGGACCGCGTTTGGGAACCTCTGCCCTAGGGGCATGCTTGTAGGCAATCTTTGGATGCAAGCACCAGCATGTGAATAGCAGACACAAACAAGGACCAGGATTGATGATACATCAATACAATCAGCTTGTGAGAGCTCTAGAATAGATGCCATAGCATAATATAACTTCTGGCTTTGTTAGGAATCATTCACTGCACAATTGGTACAGACACAGCTACTTAATATCTGGCATCTGCTATCTGTTTATCCTAGCTCAACCCAGAGCAGTGGCTCATTTTCTGCTGTCATCACATCAGGTATTGCACATTTCTTTAGAATGTAAGCTCTCACGAGCAGGGACCTCTTCCCTCATGTGCTTCTCCTTTCTTCTACTCCTTACTCCCCATAAGTGCACATAACACGTCTCTGCCAACTCCCTGCTGCTTATTGTGAGTGTTTTAATCACTATTGCAGCAATGTATATAATGTCCTTCACTGTACTGTAATTTACTTGTTTTTTTTTGTTCACTTAGTAGTTTTATGTACTATGTAAGGTGCTGCGGAACACTTGTAGCGCCATATAAATAAAGGATAATAATAATAATAATAATTTCTATCTTGGGTGACAATCCCAATGCTTCAGCGGAGTAATAGTTAAACACAGTCAATGACTAATCTATAGCCTGTCAGCTGGATCCATATTTATCACATAATACCAGTGGACAAATAGCAGACAGAGGGTAACATTGACACATTCTGGATTATTCGATAAAGTGTTATAAACATAATTTAAAATGATTTTGTTAATGTGAAAGGGGTTCATATACAAATTGCATGACTTGCAGAAGGTGGAGCATCTATCTGCAGTTGGGTTAATTCAGAATTGGAAGTTAATTGGGCAAATGTTGCTCCAAAGAAGCTAGCACGGAACATATGTGTATATTTGCCCTTAGCTAGAGTTGTACACATCTTGAGATGTGGCATGTGCCCGTCTCCTTTGCTACTACTCTATACTAGCTCCAAAAGATATGTCTACAAACAGGTGCATTAATGCTTACATTCAATTCTGCATGGCTCTCAGCTACACACTCTCATTGAACCTTTGTCTATGCCAGAAACAGGAGAGTAATTATAATGGTAACAGGGTGTACGGTGCAAGTCAAGAAGGCCCACACCACTTATAAAATGCATGCGCCGTCACCAGGGGGACAATATACCTGTGGGTATAGGTATACCTTCAAAAATATACGTATGGCAGACCCGCCCCTAACCAATTTAAAGCCTTAGGCAAGATTTTGGCTGGTGCCCCCTAGCACCGTCATTTCACCTCTGACCCAGCACACAGCACCCAGCAGCACAGATCACAGCAGTAGCCAGCCAACAACACCCATCATCTCTCACCCATAGCAATCCTCATCCACAGAGCTGTAACTAGACATTTTGGTGTCCTGTGCCAGCAAGAGCATTGACACACCACCCCCCATATTTTAAATAGAGACAGCGCACACTCCTAAAAAGAGGAGTGGTCTTGCTGGGAAGGGCCGTGGCCACACAATAGTACCCCCAAGTTAAATTACACCACACAGTTGTGCAATTTTCTTAACATTACATCACAGGATAGTGTCCCTTATTCCTGTTACATCACAAAGTAGTGTCCCTTATTCACGTTACGCCACACAGTAGTACCCCTTTACCTTATACACGTTACACCTCATTAGTAGTGCCCCTTATTCACGTTACATCATGTAGTAGTCTCCGTTATTCACATTACAGCACACCGTATTGCTCCTTATTCACATTACACCACACAGTAGTGCCCTATATACAGGATGTAGTCAGGAAAGCAACGGTCTAAATGCCGACCGCCGGCTTCCCGACTTTCAAATCCCAGCAAGGTACTAAAGACAGGCGTTGTAAACTCGACGCCTGTAATTAGACTGACGCCTGGCATACCGAATGAAGGTAAGACGGGCGCGGACTGCCGCGGGGGGAGGGTTAGGTTTTAAGGCTCCCGGAGGGAATTAGGGCTAGGCACCCCCCCGGGAGAGTTAGGTTTAGGCTAGGGGAAGGGGGGGTTAGGGTTAGGCACTCCCGGGGGGAGGTTAGGGTTAGGCACCACCCAGGAGACTTAGGTATTGGATGCGGGGAAGGGGGGTTAGGTTTAGGCACTTGGGGGGGAGGTTAGGGTTATGCACCCCTAAGGGAGGGTTAGGGTAGAGAGTAGAGTTAGCAGTACTTACCTTATTTAGCGTTCGGGATCTTCCCCTCTGCCAGGCCCCCACTGTCGGGATTTGAACCGCCGACCCTGCGGCCGGCGGTAATACCTACTACACCTCTTTATACACGTTACACCACAGTAGTGCACCTTATACACATAATGCCACACATAAGTAATGCCACACAGTAATGCCCCTTACACATTATGCCACACATTAGTAATGCCCTTATAAACCTCTCACAATTTCATTATCTATTAATGGCAGAACTATCTCTTCTAGCCCCCAAATGCGCTGTCTTGGAGTTATCCCTGACTCCTCTCTCACCTTCAAACCGCACATTCAGTACCTCTCACAGTCCTGCCGCTTCCATCTAAAAAATATTTACAGGATTAGACCCTTTTTCACCCTGGAAACAACTAAGACCCTCATCCACTCACTGGTCATCTTCAGAATGGACTATTGTAACCTACTCTTATCTGGCCTCTCTGACCCCCACCTCTCCTCACACCAATCTGTCCTCAATGCTGCTGCTTGGCTCATCTTCCTCTCTAAATGTTCTACATTTGCCTCCCCTTCCCCTTCAGACTGCAATTCAAGGTTCTTACACTCACTTACAAAGCCCTCACCCAATCTTCTCCCATTTACATCTCGGATTTTATCTCACTTCATAATCCTGCCCGTCCACTTCGCTCAACAAAAGCATGCCGCCTCTCTTATCATCTGAGTACTTCCTACCACTCCCGCCTCCAAGATATTGCCCGTGCTGCTCCCTACCTCAGGAACTCTCTCCCTTTCCCTATAAGACTCTCCACCTCTCTACAAATCTTCAAACGGGCTCTCAAAACCCGCTACTTCATCAAAACCTTCCAGCTCTCATCCTAACCCTCTGCTCCACCCCTGTTTGTCTACCCCTCCCCTTTAGAATGTAAGCTCTCACGAGCAGGGCCCTCTACCCTCATGTGCTTCTTTTTCCCTCACTCATACGATCGTCTACTCCTAACTCCCCACAAGGACACCTAACACTTCATTGCTGACACCCTGCTTCTTATTTGAGTGTTGTGATCACTATTGCCCTATGTCCTTTCCCTGCTTTGTTTTGTACTGTAAGTCGCTATTTTCATGTTTGCTCTTTGTAAGGCACTGCGGAACCCTCGTGGTGCCATATAAATAAAGGATAATAATATTACACATGCCACACACTAATGTCCCGTACACATTATGCCACACATTAGTAATGCTGCTCAAACATTATACCAATATACACATTATACCACACATAATTACACTCAAATGCCCCCTCTCACATCTATTGCACCCCCTGCACAGCACTCACCCGCTAAATAAAACTGTGACCTCATCACCTCAGTCTCAGTCTGCCCCTGGACTCTGCCGGTATGGGAGCTGCCATGCTTGCACTATGTTTCTCCCTGCATACAGGCTCAGCATGCTGGACTCCACAAAGGCCCATGGGAAGAGGAGCTGCTTCAGCTGTGCATGTGTTGCAGCTTTCCTCCAGCGGCCATCATTTTTCTTACTTCCCGCTGCCCCCACTGTCTCTACTCCCCGCTGCTGCCAGCTGTATGAGTTGTTGCCTGATCGGAACTGAGAGCTCTGATCACTATAGGGCGGCCAGAGCAGAGCCTTTGGCACTGTCAACCCATCCCAGTCCTGCTGCTGCCTTCTGTCAAGCTGAGCAGGTCCAAGGCTTGGAATGCCTGCCGCTAAGCATTCCAAATGCCCTAGGCTTTCACCTAATTTGCCTATGCTTAGGGCTGGATCTGGCATATGATGAGAAAGCCCCATTAAAGCTCAGGCAGCGGCGGAGCAGGGCCTCTCTATGCTGGCTCCACCCCTGAACGCGTGACATCACAGGAGAGTCAGGGCCTCCGTCAGGATGCTCTAGGCGGATCTACACACTGCAGGGAGGTGTTCAATGCACTCTGCTGGCCAGATCCATGGGCCATGGGACAGCGGCAGTGCCACCCCCAGGGCCCTGTGCTCTGGGTGATGGCACCGCTCACACAGCCCTCCCTACGGTCCTGAGCTCAGTTATGCCTTTTGTAAAATGACAGAAATTGACTGGTTGGTACTTTATCTCTCTCCAAGGTCTTGATACATCTTCCCTTTAGCTCTTTAAGAGTGTGATTACCTATTACTGCTGATATTACCACCGCTGCCTAGTCACAACACTGCTGTGTGGGTTACTGCTGTCACCACTGTTACTGCTATTCCTCAATAAACCTGCAAGCCTGGTTAAGGATCACTGGGTGACCTAAACTCCATTTCACAATTCCGCTGGTGCCGTTTGTTACACTCCTAGATTCTATACCAATAAGACATATCAACAGTATGCGAAAGAGAAATGCAGGGTCTTTAACCCATAAGTAATAACCAATGTAATCACTTTACTATTTTGCGTTTGCAGGGACGGAGCACGTGTCTATGCAAGACATTTTAATACATTCCCAGAAAAAAAAAAAAAAGGCTTTATTTGCGGTGATAAGAAATGCTATCTGGAGTAAAATACGGGGCATACTAAGAAATAACCCGTAATCCACAAATGTTTAATAAAGTAACAAATTTTTCAGATCACAATACTTTAACTTAAATAAAGTATTTTTGCGTTGTCCTGCCACTGAGATGGCAATATCGATAAGAGGATTACAGCAGTACAAGGAGAAGATATTGGCTGAGATAGTTGGCGAATATCTGTGCCAGCATTTTCTCTGGAGAAAGGCCATTTCTCCCTTTAGTGAATAGACCTATGTTATCGCTGGCAGGGGGCTTATTGAATGATGATCACAGAGAGACACCCAAACACTGACAGAAACACCCATTTTAGTAATAAATAGTGTATATAATTTAAAATACTCTAAATGGTAAAATACTTTCTGTAAAAGGCAATTTAGCATTACAATTTTTTTTTTTTCAAAACAAAAAATATATATTTAAAAAAAAAAACCTTTTCAATTAGCATCATTTCTATTGCATTTCACAATTGTTTTACACTTTTCTTTTTTGTGAAGTCTACTTTAAAATTATATTCAGTCAACCACTCTTTTATAAATTAGTTTTTCCCCTGTCATATGTCCAAGAACAACACCCATCTAGCAGGTAACCTCAGGCTAAAATCTCCACACACAATATTCTACATAACCATATATATACATGTGATTTCCCATTAATTTCCAGTCCTACTACGCACTGAATATTTTGAATCATCAGCTGCGTAGAAACCAGTAAATGAAACATATATAACTCCATCTAATATGTGTGCAGGCTTAAAAACATGACAGGTCACTAACTGGATGATCTCTGGTTATTTTCCTCTTATTGGCGAGTTCTGTAAATGTTTTCGTTTCTAGTCGCTTAATGTATTAGTTGGTTTTAGCAAGCCTGGCTCCTAATACATTCTGTTTACAACTACTTTGTTCCAGGAACAAATTCCTATATCCCTTAAAATCCCTTATAACCCCTTTGTTGTGTGCGTTTTCCGACCGGGACCCCTAATTGTTCATGCACTCCAAAAATGGCTTGGAGTAAAAAGCAAGGAACCATTTAGACATCAACATAATTAATATTCTAGAGAGAGCTAGAGCCAAGAACTGTGTATTTATAGGTGGTTGTAAAAAATTAGACATACATGAAACCGCAAAATGAACCCAGCAGTGCCTGCTGTGCAACAACCTTCTCTTATCTAAAGTGGACCATTGACCACTCATAGTGGAGGCAGCCATTTTGTGAGCTGAAGCAACATTCACAAGAATGCAGCCTATTCATTTATTACGGCTTGTGACATCACTTTCTGCCTCATGCCTTCTCAGTAACATCACTAGTTCATAGGCTGAACTTAATCAAAATGTCTGCTTGCATTGTGTGAGTGATGGTACATTTTAATGCATAAACTGAAATGAAGCTAAAAGATGAACAATTCAGTTTGTTTGTGTGCGGTCACCTTTGCATACTTATGGGCCCAGACTTTTCTGTAATTAGTACAGACATCAGTCACATGGGCCATTTGGGAAGGGTATACGACCAGTTTTTAAGATATTATTGGGGTTTTTGGAAGTCATTGATAGAAATGATCCCCAATGGGAATTAATAATGACAAACGCAATGCATCAGGGTAAACATTTTATACAGTTTTGTGATGTTATTGTACCTGCTTTCACACATTGCACCCATCTTCAACACTATGAAATGATGACCTGGTAGAACTGTGGATACATGCAGAGTTAAGATGAAGAATGGGCGGATAGGGGCTTCTCAGTAGTTTAACTAGCTTGACGTGTTCTGCCACAGAGCAACACACAAATTAAATATTGCGAATGTGCAAACATGACTTGAAAATGAATGAGCTAGATACGGTGGAAAGCTGAGCCCTCAGTGAGTCTACAGGTCACACATTAAATTTACGACAGTAAATGTGCTTGGAAGAACAGACCTGTAAACTCTCGCTCTGTGACTGACATCCCCAGAGCCCCTACACTCAATATAAAGAAAACTACAGGACCTCTGATATGCCCAATCAGGTCCGTCCTTTGTAATGCCAGATCTATAAGAAACAAAACTGCTACAATTGCTGACCTTATTGAATCTTCAGATCTTGCATGTATTACAGAGACTTGGCTAGACGAAAATGCAGCTCCTATTTTGGAAGCTGCAGTTCCAACAAATTACTATGTTATTCACAACCCAAGACTTAACCGCAGGGGTGGGGGAGTGGCAATCTGCTTTAAAAAAGAACTTAAACTTAAGGTCCACCAAATGGAAATTACTCATTTGAGTGCATTGCTGCTTGGAGTTCTAAAGACTTAGGATTCAGAGTACTTCTCATTTACCACCCCCCTGGAGATGGAAAGATATTTCTACAAGAATTTGTAGATATTGTTGCTGGACTAGTTCTGGAGCATCAACGATGTCTGATCCTTGGAGATTTCAATGCATGGGTTGATGATGAGCTCTCTCACCTTGGCCAAGATCTCCTGTGCACAATAAATGCTCTGGGCCTCACACAAGTCTTTCCTTCAGCTACTCATATAAGTGGTCACACTCTTGATCTTGTCTTCCAGATTGGAGTAGAAGTCTCTGACCTAAATATAAACCCAATCACATGGTCAGACTACCACTCAATTCGCTTCTCAGTTGCAACCCGTCAAATTAGAACTTTATCCATGGGGTTGAAAAGGTATCGTCCAAGGAGGGGCATGACCCCCTAGGCTCTTGCAGCAAACCTGGATCTTTCTGTGGTAATGGGGGCCTGTGAAGATCCTTGTTCTCTAGTCCATTACTATAATAGAGATGTGACAACTGCAATGGATATTATCGCCCCTGTGCATATACAACCCCGCATACCACACAGTCAAGACCCTTGGTTTGACAATAGTGTTAGTGAACTCAAGAAAAGGGGGCGTAGACTTGAAAGACGATGGAGGAAGACTAACCTGGTAAAGGATAAGTTAACACTAATCAAACATATTGGAGAATATCAATCAACAATCACCCATAAGAAAACACAGGCCCTGATTCAGAGCCGGACGCTCTGACAGAGCGCTCGCTCTGAATCAGGGCCGGCCTTCTTGTTTTTTAGAGCGGCCTCCTGGTCGCTAGCATAGCTGTGGGTGACCACCCACAGCTATAGCGAGCAGCCAGGAAGATGGTCGCGATGGTCAAGACCATCGGGTTTGCGATGAGACCCTTGTGGTAGGGTCTCGTTTCCGCAAGCCCCAGAGAGATTTCGGCTCTCACAGAGCCGAAATCTCTCCCACTGACATCACTCTTGATGTCAGTGGGGCCGCCCCCAAACGGAGGCGTTTACATGGGAACGCCTCCATTTGGTCAGCCACTCCCCCGGCCCGCCCACCAAAGGGGGCGTGCTGTCACTAAACATCGACAGCTCGCCCCCTTTGGTACGAGACCCGGAGCAACGGATTGCCCGTCGCTATCCGGGTCTCACACATGCCCACGACAGAGCCGGCTCCATCGTGCGCATGCGCACTGGGCCACCATCGACCCGCTTGTGAGCGCATAGCGCTCGCGAGCGGGTCTGAATCAGGCCCAGAGACCCTTTCAAATGAGATCAAGGCAGCAAACAATAGGCCAGCTCAGCTTTTCCGTACAGTGGAGATGCTTTGCAAACCAGCATGCCTGCAGCTTGATGAAACCCTCTCCCAGTCAAGATGCAATGAGTGCAAAATTCTTTGCAGATAAAGTATCCTCCATCCGGGCTGGAATCCCCACAGTGCCATCAAAGGATTGCCAAACTACCAAGCCTGCCAAGGTAAGCCACCTGTCTCCCTGGAACAGCTTTGACATAATGGATATAAAAGACATTGCCAAAATTATCAGAATGTTGCGACCCACCACCTGTGATCTGGATCCTGCCTCAAGCAAGTTTCTCATGGGGTGCATGGACATGATTGGCCCTGTAATTGCAAAAATAGTTCAATGCTCTTTGCAAACAGACATTTTTCCAGAACCACTAAAGGAAGCAATTGTTAGACCACTTCTAAAAAAAAACTTATTTGGACCCCGAATGCATGACCAACTATAGACCAGTATCAAACCTTCCTTTTCAAGGAAAGGTCATTGAGAAAAGTGGTGGCAACGGAACTGGAAAACTGCCTGTCTACCCATGTTATTTATGATCCATTCCAGTCAGGTATCAGGAGAAGACACAGCACTGAAACAGCTCTAGTATGTGTGCTTAATGATCTTCTGATGGCAAGAGACAGAGGTGATTGTTCAATCTTAATCCTTCTGGATCTCTCAGCAGCATTTGATACTGTGGACCACGGGATTCTAATTGAGTGCCTGAAAAATTTCTTTGGACTGGATGGCACAGTCCTTAGCTGGTTCAAATCATTTCTGACTGGCAGGTCACAGAGAGTTTCTTCTGGAGTAAACTTTTCAGCACCAGTGCCACTTCCATGCAGTGTCCCACAGGGTTCTATACTATCTCCCAAGCTTTTTGCAGTATACATGCTACCATTGGGTGAAATAGTCAGACGTCATGGCCTGGTGTACCACTGCTATGCAGACGATACACAACTGTACCTGTCCTTTGCTCCAGGTACAAAAGACCCCATAACAACGCTAAATGGCTGCCTACCTGAGCTTCAGGAGTGGATGAGTGCCAGTTGGCTGCAACTGAACCCTGATAAAACAGAGGTCCTTATGATAGGTCACAAGTCAGGGCTACAGCATAGCCACCCAACAGGACTTACGCTTGGGGGATCATAATTACAAAACACTGAACATGTGCGGAATCTTGGTGTTGTCCTGGATAGTGGCTTGACACTTAAACATCAGGTATCAGCCACGATCAAATCCTCATTCTTTCTTCTGAGGAACATTGCCAGAATCAAGCACTTAATTCCCTCAGAAGATCTGCCTAAAGTCATACATGCATTTAGATCATCACGCCTAGACTACTGCAACGCCCTCTACTTTGGACTCCCAGAAAAAGAATTGCACCGCTTGCAGATGGTACAAAACGCAGCTGCCAGGCTATTAACCAACCAGCCCCGTTCCAGCCACATAACACCCACTCTCTACTCCCTTCACTGGCTGCCTATCAGATGGCGAATTGCTTTCAAGATTGGATTAATAACTTACAAACCCCTACATGACCATGGCCCAAGGTACTTAAAGCAGCTTCTGATTCCTTACCATCCCACTCGATTATTGCGACCCGTTGACGAAGGACTATTAACAGTACCTAGAATCTCCTGGAATTCGTCTGGGGGTTGAGCTTTCAGTTTTGGGGTTCCAACCTTATGACACTCACTTCCCCGCACAGTTCGAGAGGCCTCCACTCTAGAATCCTTCAAAAATAGACTTAAGACTTACCTCTTCACCCAAGCATTTCACTAATGTCCCTTGTTAAGCTTATTTTGTATTTTGTACTGTAAAGGCAAATGTAAAGCACTTTCAGTCCTTTAGGAGAAAAGCACTATATAAATAAAATTATTATTGTTATTATTATAAATGTCTGCTCATATATACTTTAGGCTTGATTTTGTATCACAGGTAATGCCATGGCAATTCCAGACACTCACTGCAATAATCCTACCCAGGTATTCCAGTAAGAAAGGCAATTACTTGCAGATTGCAGTCACAAGAGGGCTGGCAACAGTTGGCCTGAGAGGTGGGGTGGGGGTAAGGGGGACACAACTGTGTAGACCAGGCTCTTTTACCACAACAGAAAATGGGTATAAAAAAACATATGGGTATTGTGGTTTACCGATTTGATAAGTATGTGCCTGTGCATACACACCAATCGTCCAACCGATATGTCTGGCCAGAGGAAGCAGTGTTGACGTCATTTAACAGCTTCCTGCAGCCAGCGAACTGGTTGGTCGGTCGTGTGTACACACCAGCAGATGTAAACAATATATCTGCCAGATATATTGCATTGTCGTGTACACGGCCGACGTGACATATCTGTGAAGGACGGGGTTCACGAGCCGATGGTTGGGACGATATATCATTCATCGGTTGTACAAACGATATATCTTCCATGTACCCAGTATGTGATATTTTTTTTTTTTTTTTTTTAGAGTGGGCATGGCTTATTTTGTCAATGACATCATTATGCGAGAGAACTATAATTAAATACAATGGTTGTTGTAGTCAAAGCAGACAATTCTTTGAATCATTATGCAATGCAGAGAGCATTCTAGTGACCCATATAAAATACAGAAAGAATTCTACTGACACACATACAATACAGAGAGCAATAAAACCTGAACTGTTTTGAAAAGTTTCACAAATTTCCAGTAAATAGGTCAAACGCCTGAATCCCCCTTCCTCTTACTTTCCGAAGTGTCCACCAATCATCACTTGGCATGGAATGAATGTGTAGGATATGTATAATTTCTTTATGCACATGCACACAAATTGTTTGCATCTAATTCTGCATAAGCCCCAGGTATAACGGTCTTACATTCACAGGTCCCAAGAAGTGTTAAGCATCTTTGTCCCAGCTCCCAGTTTAAGCACGTGACAGTTTGACTCAGTGGTCAACCCCTTTGAAGTATGTTGGTATGATGAAGAGGAAAGTTGTGTTTTGTGCAACAGACACACTTTGAGTGGGAACACAAACCCTACCAGCTCCATTTCAGCTGCTCTGATGCTCCACAATTCTGCCAAGCAACCACACTTTACACTTTAGAATACAATTCACTATCAAAACACCACCCTTTTTTTTTTTTATTCCCCATTGCAAGTATAGAAATCCCAGATTTATTAAGGTTTAAAACCCACCACAAATCCACTCATATAAATGACCTGCCCATGACGGGTGTGTTTGTAGAAAGCACTGCACAGATACCTAGGATTTGTGCAGGCCTTATAACCGTGTTTCCCAACTCCAGTAATTAGGGACCCCTAAAAGGGGTTGTTTTCCAGATCTACCAGTTGGTGCACATGTGTGTTCATTACTGGCTGAAACATTAAAAGATCCAGATGTAGTGCTAATTATTTTACTTTTGATACAGAGGCGATTTGTAAAACCTGTACTGTTAGGGGTCCCTGAGGACTGGTGTTGGGAAACAATATAATATAAAAAAAAATCCGATATTTTTTATTTTCTTTCCATGTGATATTTAATAGATTTTTGAGAGCTAATTTTGCGCTCCATAAAAATACAAATTATTCCAGCATGACACCTATTACATGCTGAAAACCTGTAATTTACAGATAAGTTCTATTCCTCTAATACCACTTTCAGACAGTCCTCAGCTTTAACCCAGCTCAGACCCCTGGACAGGGGTTGAAGCTGAGGTTTCAGTACTTACCCTCTCTCACACCTCGCTTATGGACCCAGGTTATTCCCTGGTCATCACCCTTCACACCGGACCTGGGTATTCAGTCTAAGGGGGGTATCCAATTAGCCGCGATAACCAAGTTTTCATCAACTAAAACTTTTCAGGCTCATTGCATGAATTTTTCACTTATCACATGTATATGCGCTCCCATTTATCATGAAATCCAATTACTAATATTGGGTAACACTATAGAAGTCTTTTATTGACCATGATCAATGGGTTTTGAGTTCTTAAATAGGTCAAATGGCTGTTTTTTTTCTTGTTATAGTAAAATGCATTTTGGCCAAAAAGTAATGCTCTAGTTAAATTAGGGGTACATTAAAATGGGGGTGACTATATATTTGTCATTTAGAGCACTTTTAAACATTGCATTGCAGCAGGTGTATTTTTAACATTTTTTTTTTTTTTTTTTTAAACACCTGCCCCATCCATACAGCGCCCTAAAATACCTAACTACTTTGAATCCATTTTCCTGCACTTTTTTACTTTCACCCCAAAAAGCACGTGTCATTACTAGCCCAAATAAGCAAATTAAAAAAATATATTTTTGCCTAATTAGTCATTAATGGGGGTGTCCCAAGGATTCGGCCCCAAAGTTCCAACATTTTAGAGACCAAAAAAAAATGGAGATATGGTGCATACACACGGTCAGATTCTTCTTCAGATCTTAACGATAATGATTTAAAAAATCATTCATGTCTGAAGGAAAATCTGACATGGATGAACATTCCCAATGGTCAGATAACGACATCGGATGTGTTTGCAGTCAGATTTGGATTATTCCATTCATTTTAATGCAGTCAAAAATAGTTAGTTGGTCAAATCATTCATCTGACAAATCTGACCGTGTGTATGCACCTATACAATTTTTCACCTACTCAGAGATGGTGAAAATTAATTCACGATAATTGCTATGGAAGACTTTGGAACGCAGCTAATTGCATAGCATGAAAACCATTTTTGGAGCAAAAACGTTTCACCTTAAAACGGGTTATCGCAGCTAATTGGATACCCCCCTAACAGTTGACGCTTCGAGAGGATTGTCATCTCCAAACACTGCTGTGCCTGCCAAAGTCCTTTTATGCATGTTCTGGGTCATGCCTTTCAGACATAAGCAGGGGCACTAACACGGGTTGCAAGTCTTGGGAATAAACCTGGTAGATTGAAGGGTCATGGACTCTGGCCTGTCAACCCGTCAGACCCTTTCAGACATAAGCAGGACCCGGGTCGACTAGTCGTGCCCCGGCAAATTCCAGGACTTTTGCTTACGTTGGGTAGAATTGATATCCTGGTAGTTCTACAATGAACCCAGAGTCAATGTTCTGCTTGCTACCATTCAGTCATGACTAACTAGAACTCCTACGTAGCACCCAGAAGGGATTCTAGATAGGCTACTGGTGAATGAGTCTGGATGTGACAGCAACTAATCTCCTACAATAGATATGTAATTTTCACTCATGGGGCCCGATTCAGAGTTGTACACTGCCACTACTGTGTCTTTGTATGCAGTTGCTAAGCAAAAAATATGTAAACATCAAGGGCTGCAACATCATTTCAATAAAGTACATCCAGAAGTTGTAGATTAGGAAGAGTAAGGGGGTGCCAGACCTTTTCATACTTCTGCATCTCACAGATTAAACATACTTACGTAGTCTTTACTGGTAATGAAGTATACATAATACTTAAGTCTTATATCTCAAATGACTTAAGAAATGGTTTAGTTTCCTCTTTAATGTGGAAGATAATAGAGGAACAGGAGCCCTAGTGAACAGTTTTGCTGGTGAGGGACATCCAAATGAAAATATAGTTCAAGAGAACAAAACACTAACAAATATATATTTCCAACATTTCTGTTTATTGATAAAACATCTTCAGGGATACAGACCCTGTAGACCATTTTAAATAAACTGAAACGTTGGTATTCAAGGAAATAAACTGGACTTTAAAAAGAGTTTCCAAGTCTCAGAGTACCACCTCGGCTGTTGACTACATTTGTCCTCTAAAGAAAGGCACCTTAGCTTTTATGACTGTTTGCTGGAGTGCCAGATCTGGGTTCATATATATTTATACTTATATTGTAAGAACGTGGCATCTATTTGTTCCAAATTGGCACAAAAACTACTAAACAGATTTCCATGAAAACTGCATCATTTTGTAGTAGAAACTCCTAGAAATAACCTGCACTTTGTTTCATCTCAGTCAAGTTAAAAGCTGAGCAATGACCATACAAGAAAAAAAAAAAAAAAAAATTAAAAAAATCCTTCATTTACAACAATGAAACAACACTAACATATTCAGTGAACCTGAAACTCTGAAGAAATACCACACATTCAAAAGTAAACTTTATTTTTCTTTAAAAAAAAAAAAATGTAATTTTCAAGTCATAGTTGAGGATAAAATGACTTACACGTGTATAACAATGGTTTCATTTAGCATGAATGAATACATGGTGGCAAGACCAAACTTGACCTCTTAATATAAATTAAGGAAAGAAAAAAAAATGTGGGGGGGTGTGGAGAAACAGTTCACATAGGAATGTAGCATATTTTATTTTGGATATTGAACATCAAATATCAGTGCCAACTACAAGGAATATGGTGTTCGAATAGAAGACTGTCATAAAAAGATCATCCTCCCAACTGTAGGAGATAGACTAGAAAAGGATTTCAACAATTCTTTGGGAAAGATTGATAGAACCTCAACTGCGGAGGAAAAAAAAAACAACAACAAACCAACTAACCACTCTTGTTCGGTCACTGAACTATTAAGAAATGGTCAACGCCCTACGTGTCAATGGCTTGTGCAGTCACATTATCCACAAGTTCAGGGCTGTCCTTCCCAGGCTGCAGTGGGCTGGAATTGGTCTTTGTAATAGGTTTCCATGTTCATTTTGTGAGCATATTGGGCACAAACTTAGCATTGTCTAAAAATCACTCCTTATGGCTGATTTGCTTTCAAAAGTTATAGCTTTCCATTCTCAGCGGGTAGTAGTTTTAATGTACATGTGCAATTTCGTAAAAAGGTTCTCATAGTGCTGTCCCTTTCCCAGAATACCTTTAGCGCTACAAAGAGAGATTCTGCAAAATTAATTGATAACCCTCACTTTATACACTAGCAGGGGGGAGACGACCTTAGGGTATTTATCAGTGGGAATGTGGCAGGTCTAGAAAGGATAGCTGGCTGCCCTCTTCCTACCTTGGTTACAGAAATCAAGAGCTGCATCTATGGTGCATACACATTCCAGAATTAAAATAATACAGGCTATTCCGGATAGACTGAATATCAAGTCACACACAAAATCTCAAAAGTATGCCCAAATATCAAAGTGATTAGAGACTCCATCTTATGGAGGGAAAACATTTGCTTTATAGTTAGTCAACAACCTCACGGATGACTGGTTTTCCTTTTAATAATTTGGCACTCATCATGAACTGGTCACTTTCCACGTGACTGACAAAGAGTATCCATTCCTTATAGCACCCGCTGAATCAGAGGGGAAAACAAACAGCCTCACAGATATTAAACATTTATACTGAAAGATGCCAGCAAAGATACAATTGCATAGTTGGGCAGACAGAGACAAGGGACAAATGCAAGTGTTTAAAAGGTAGCCCCATCCTCAACAAGTCATGTGCTTTGCATTAAAAAATAATAAAAGAAAAAAAAATTAAAGAAGATTGCTAAGAAAAATGAATCTATTTTGAGTTAGGATTTATATAGGTCCTTACAATCTGTATATTTCCCAGTCACAATCCTACATAAAAGGTCAGGTGCCAGTCACTGAACCAGTGGTCTCACATAGGATAGATCTTCTGGCTGGAGAGAGAATTAAACCCCCTGCCCACTTAAATCCACCACATGCCATTCAAAGTCAGGCTAAGGCACAGAGAGAGAAAGGCTATAAAACGTTTTAGAGCAACATAAGCCCACTAGAAATACACCCACCCTCTTAGGACCTATACTCAACCAATCACTAAACTCTGCTTTGAGATATTGATTCCACCATTTCCCTTGTGCAATACTACGAAACAAACTGCTTTGTCACGATATACATCTTGTACAGATGATAGACTAGAAGATTGGACTTTTCTACAAACTGTCCTTTTTTCAGTTTTACAGTTGCAGTTGATCTCTGTAAAGAACCTTGAAGGCACACAAAATATACTTCATTACAGACTTTATACTGTGCTTTCATTATGACATTTTGTCATGCAACAGAATAATGGACCCTGGAGTACCACAAACATCAACATAGAGCAGACTGTCTGCTGCAATGGTCAGAGCTTTTATTTTTAAATCAAAAGATGACCTGTTTCAAAGAGACAAGTTGGGTAAAAGGAACATCCAGTAAATATAACTTCTATTAAGAAAAAATATATTTTGCCTTGCAGAGATCAGAAATGCAGAATCCAGCTACTTAATAAATGCAGTTTGTGTTCTGCAAACACTTTTTATTTTTTGTTGTATTCAGAAGCACACTCTAGTGAAATCACAGAGCTTTGCATGTCCTTAGTCTTTCCTACACATAAAATACTGCATTTCCCTCTATGTTGCAGCAATGAAAAGATATCAGCAGTTATACAATGTACTTTTTTTTTTTTTTAATAAACCTATCAGAACTGAATATACACAATAAAAAAAAAATTACAGTGCTGTGACTACAGGGGTTCCTGCTTTTACCACTCCCGTGCTGGGCAGGCACAAAGAGTTAAAGTCCAAACTCCACCATTTGCATATTGAAAGTGTCAGCAATTATCTTGAAACAAACAATAATAGTAATAAAAAAAAAAACAAAAAAAAAAACATACAATAATTTAGAAAGAAATAAAAAAAAAAAAAAAAAAAAAAAAAGGAGAAAGAAGAGAAGATTGAAACAAGGTGGATATTTACTCCTGCCCTTCATGTAGCAATTCACAGCTCAGGTGAACAAAAGGAATAATTAAAAAAAGAAAAAAAATTGCAATAAATATTCAAAATTTGTTATTTCTATAAGGCATGACCGAGTATTTTAGTTTTTATATACGTTATCCACAAAAAAAATATATATATATATAAATTTTTTTGCTTTTAAAGAGTACCTCCTGGAGAGGCATATTCCTTTTATTTGCAGAGAAATAAAAGGCGAGAACATTATCTATAGTCCGGTTGTATTCCCCCTCGAACTAGTACTCCAAATTCTCTTCTCAGGATGCCAAAAAAAAAAAAAAAAATGAACACAAAAACAGCTCCAACATTACTGGTAATACAACTGAAAATGTAAGGACGCAGCTTGGGAGAGTCTTTTGCGTTTCTCATGTTAATATATAGTTTTGTACTGGAGCTGTATCTTTTCAAGGTCAATAAAAAAAAAAAAAAAAAAATTATATAAAGAAAGCTAGTGTTCCCTTCTCACTGCATCCTGTCAGGTTGGAGCTGTGTAGGCTGGTACTGAATGTACGCAGTAGGAGGGGCTCCTGTAGCTGTAGCAGACATTGGCTGTTGGACAGCACTGGCGTATCCATAACCCACATAGCCAGCAGTGGGGGAAGCTGCATAAGGATACTGTTCATAGGCAGCAGTGGTGTAGTGGGTATAGGCTTGCGTAGCAGTGTTGTAGTCAATGTACGGAGATGGCAGAGACTGGATCGGCGTAGGAATTACCACACTTGGCTGGATGAAGGCAGATGGATAAATGTACTGTGGTGTCAGTCTGTGAAGAAATACACAAAAAAAAAAAAAAATTAATACCGGCTTTCAATTCAAGAAGATAATGGGGAGGGGGCTTGGTTTATTGTCACATTATTAACCATTGTTAAAGAGGTAATAAACCCCTTCTAATTAACTCAGACATAGTAACAATTACAATCTTTCCTTTTTAATATGTTCTTTTGTATTACATTGTATCTTTTACAAATAGAAATATACAAAAGCAAAAATTAATAAAAAAAAAAAAACACAAATAAACCCTTTTTACGATCAGTGATTGGGTGCAAATATACTGCTGGCTTTAGCCAAGTAAATGTATCCTTCCAGAGAGTCCAATGAAATAGCAGCCCCTGTGGAAAAACCATCTTCTACTAAACTATGCAATTTTTTTTTTTTTTAGGTGTAGATGGACAATGGTTTTAATCATCAAGAGCAGAGATGCATGTACACATAGTAAATGCATGCATACAAATACACCATGCCTCAAAAGTGGTTTTGTTTTATTAGAATAGGAATTGAAATGTACACAACCGTTTAGGGCCATGGCACACTGGAATTTTTTGGTCAGGGAGTAACCAGTGTTCCATATGTAAAAAGGTGCTCACATTTACTGGTAATGAAGATCATGGCACTCAGCTCACTTGGCTAGGAGAGCACTGCATGCTTCAGAAAGAGCCAGGGCCGGATTAAGGGGGGGGGGGGGGGGCGACAGGGGCGGTCGTCCCTGGGCCCCCACACACAGAGGGCCCCCACACAGGGTCAATGTGACCCTGCCGAGAACAGGTGCCGGCGGCACCTGTTCCCGGGAGGAGGGCGCTCTGCAGCTGCATGCAGCAGCACAGTCAGTGCTGCTGCATCAGCTTGGGGCAGGGCGGTAGAGCGGACGGCACGTAAGTGCCGTCCGCATTACACAGCACAAACACACAGCCGCCGGCGCCGGCAGCTGTGTGTTTGTCTTAGCAGCCGATGAGAGTCAGACAGACCCACTGCCGGAGCGTCCATCTTCCGGCCCCCGCAGTGGCTGATGGGAGAGACGTCGACGAGAGCGGGCCGGCCCGGGAGGACGCTGGATGGAGGAGCAGATGCCGGAACGGGGAATTAAGTGGAGATTGTTTTTTTTTCATGTGTGTGTCTGTGGGGGGGGGGTTGGGGGGGGGGAGTGAGTGACTATTCCTAAGGGCATTGCTGGGGGGGGGGGGGGGGGTGAGTGACTATTCCTAAGGGCACTGCTGAGGGACATAGCATAGAGGGGCAATCACTACTAGGGGTACTCCTAGGGGGACTACTACTGGGGGCTCGGCTGGGCTGGGCTCAGCGCTATGTGGCTTGAAGGGGGCCCCCGCAACCTAGTTGCCCTGGGGCCCCCACAAGCCTTAATCCGGCCCTGGAAAGAGCGCTCATACCAGGAGGGCACAAAAATAATTTTGCCATTTGGGGAGTGCTTTATACACTGGGAATGCCTGTGACACATCCCATATTTGTCTAGATGATACACATCAGTTGAGGTTAGTAGATCTGCATTTAGTGACAAGATAAATTAACCTAATAACAGCAGGCCTGACATCTGTTTTCTTGCACCAGCGTTAACAGTATAACACTGTTTTGTGCGGTTGGGGTACCCTGCACCTTTTAACCCTCATGTCACATCATTGCTTGCATACTTTATCCTCCTCACATCAAGACCCTGTCCACTTGAATTGAAAGGTCACTGCCTTCTGGAAGATCTCCTGAAATACTATGTACTTCTGTGAACAGATTAGCCAAAGAGCTGGGGACATCACAGATGACGTAAAATTCCAAGGAGAGGAAAAAAAATGTGAGCATTAATTGCAACTTCAATAAAAATATTTCTGTCATCTGTTCCTAAAGTGGTGAAACGTAGACCATTGAATTATATAATCATACCTTTCCCAGTTATAAAGGGACAATTAACCTATTGAGTGCTCTAAATAAAAAGTACTATGGGCCTTATTCAGGGCCGCTCGTTCGCTCCGAGCGATGTTCGCACATCTGCGCATGGGTCGTAATGCGCATGCGCCAACCAGTCATTGCGGTCGGAAATCATGCGCTCGCAAAACAGCAAGGGCCTGCTAATTTGAGTGACAGGATGAGGCGTTTGTGGGTGGCAACAGGGGAAGGTGCTTGAAAACGGGGAGTGGAGATCTGAACGCAGGCGTGCCAAACGGTCAAAACGGGCGTTTAATGGGTGATCATAATTAACAAAGCAGCGTCCTCGACCACGTCACTTGGTTGTCTTTTAGCCTGAACTGCTCGTAGTGATTGCGGGAAGTGAAACCTACCACAAGCACTGCGAGCAGTTCAGATGCCTTTCGATGTACTCAATTAATCTAATAAATAGCGGAGATGACGTATGATGCGAACGGCCTGGGGGCGTCTTTACAAAATAGCGAGCGCATGTTTTGTTCGCTCAGACATAGAGGCGTCAACAGACCGCAAAGAGCGAGCGCTCAATTTAAATAGCCGGCCCCTTTTTCTGAACGACCGTTCGCAAATAGCGTCCGGCTCTGAATCAGGCCCTAAGTCGACTGATATACACAGTAATGTACGTTAAGATCAACAACACTATGATGGATACATGCATATTCTCAACCAGTCTTGTGCATTTAAGCAGTAATCCATATTATGAAACTGATTATGCCCTGCATAATCTAATATGAAAAAGGGATACAACCAATAACCAGAAACAATTGTTTCAATGTATCACAACAAATAGAAACAATGTATCCTATTGAGAATTGCAGTGTAATGTGTTAATAGGAGAACGCCATAGTTATAAACGATCAGTTTTGCACACCTTATTAGTGTTATAAACTGCATTGATCCAGAGGGTGATTACTTATCATTTGGGATGTGTTTACAACACTTGCTTTGTTGAATTACCTCGGGGCATTCGTAGGGTGACAGTCATAAGCACCCTAATTATAAAGCTTATATACCAAGGACACTCCAACTGTGATATATCACTAAATGGATATTGAGCATAACAACTAGGTCACTACTGTGTCCATCTACTAAGACATACTGAATAAGAGTTATGCTTGCCCTTTTTCCTTGTTCTAACTATCATATACAAGGGACATATTGACTACATATATATGTAATATAACCAAATTGTGAACCCAGGATAATGGGACCAATTAATGTCTTCATCTAAGTCATGGTTATTACCAACGCGCTGCCCATTAGAATCTTACACGTGGACCAGACACACACTTGGCAACCTGTACACGAACCCACGATTTCCCTTGGAACTCCTCCCTGGCAGCTCTGCACACGATTTGGTGTTTAAAGTGTCTAATTTACAAACGATCTAACATGCATCCAGACTTTTTCCAGTGCATTGTGTCCCAGATTGGCAGATCTGCTCTACAGCACAGGAGATCTGAAGATGCGATGTGCGACTAGCGGGGACACGCATCGCATTGTGATCGTGAGTGGGGACAGGGGTGGAACTAGTGGCGGTGCAGCCACCGGGGCCCGCTGTGGTGCAGGGGCCCATAGCCGTCCCTGCACCGCCGCTAGTCCCCTGGGCCCCGCAAATGTAAGGCAGACTGCAGTGAGAACAGTCTGCCCTACACAGTTTACAAACACACAGCTGCCAGCGGCGGCTGTGTGTTTGTAATAGCAGCCGATGAGAGTCAGACAGACTCTCATTGGCTGCGGCGTCGTCCACGGAGGGAACCGGCTGGAGCTCACTCATGAGCTCAGTCTTCCAGCTCCCACTGCAGCGGGTGATGGGAGAGATGTCACGTCACAACATCTCTCTCATCCCATGGTGCAGAGCGAGAGCGGGCCGGGAGGAGCGGGGATCAGGTAAGTTGTGTGTGTGTTTTTTTTTTGTTTGTTTGTGTAAGGGGGCACTTGCACAGCATACGGGGAAGGGGTGCTACTATGGGGGCACTGGCACAGCATATGAGCTACTGGGAGCACTTTATAGGGAGGGGGGTGCTACTATGGCCACTGTATAGGGGGGCCACTACTGGAGGCACTGCATAGGGAGAATTACAACTGGGGGGGGGGGAACCACCCCTGGGGGCACTGCATAAGGGGGGACACTGCATAGGAGGGCCCAAAGCATATTCTTGCACCTAGGTCCACCACTCTCTAGGTCCGCCACTAAGTGGTAACTCACGATTTGGGCATGTTTTACACGATCTTTCGTTCCGATGGTCGGAAGCGGCCAGATCTGGTAAAATATCATATAGCACATTACAAGATGGCAGCATATAGTGAATGTATCACTTTTCTAAACTTTGTTTTCAAATCTCTCCATTGTCTTTAATATTTCACTGAACAAGGTTTTAAAGAAGTATCAATAAAAGGTTATATTTTATTTGAGACAAATCCTTTTGTTTGTGCGACTTTACAGGACATTTCTTTTCTCCTCTTCTTGGAATTTTACGTATATGGTTCCTCATTGTCCTTGGCAGCACCCCCACATAGTAATTGTGTGATTTGAGTACAGGGATTTGGGGTTAATTGGCACCAATCGCTAGTGCAGTGGTCCCTTTCCCCTCCCCCCCGACTTGGAACATCCCAAAAGACCAGGATAAAATAAAGGGTACTTTGCTTCCTCACTCAATCTTCAAATGTGCTCTCAAGACCCATTTCTTCCACAAAGCAGCGCTCATCCTAACCCACTACTCCATGCTCCTTCCTCACTACCTAGCCCATGTTACTCCTGTCTGTCTGCCCCTCCCCTTTAGAATTTAAGCTCTCACGAGCAGGGCCCTCTTCCCTTAGGTGCTCCTCCTCGTATTACTTATACTTTTTTGTCCTAACTCCCCAGAACGGCACCTAACACTTGTTTTACAAACATTGCTGCACTACACTTAAATAGGCAACAAGGTTTCAGCAACCATGTATTTGTCCTGCATGGTTTGTATGGTTAATGGTTTTTGTTGTTTGTGCATTTATGTACTTTGGAAGGCGCTGCAGAACCCGTGTGGCGCCATATAAAGGGAAAAAATTAAATATAATAATAATAATAATAATAATAATAATAATATCATCCTGATCACAGACACTGGTGGCTGAATTGCATATCAGCTATAAAATTATAGAAAGCTCAGAATCCAGCGGATGACTGTCCAATTTGATAAGAACTCAATGTTTATACATAATAGATATTGGGACATTTATTGTACTAGCAGCATGTGTTGATGGTACAGTTAAAATAAATAGATTGTGACACTTGTCTTATGTAATAATCGCCCCCACATCTTTCATGTCACCATCTGACCCCTCCCTCCTTGTCTCCATATGCAGCTTTCCCTTGTCACAACAAAGCTGAGAGTCCCTGAACAGCGACAACTGAGTGGCATTCATGAACAGGAAAACTAGGGTTGTGCCCATGGCAACCAGTTGTTTAGTTTAATTTGCTACAGTCCACAAATGACAGCTAGAACCGGACTGGTAGCCAGGGGTAACACCAATCACAGCATACACTTATTTCATAATGTCCTCCTATAGTCCAAAATATTAATAAATAAAAAATAGGACAAAGACTTCATGGGTCAGGGAAGATTTACTGATGCACTGCAATAGTAAAGGTTAGAAGGCATTTATCTTAACTTAAAGCCTCGAGTGACCACTGCCATTAGTTAGACAAGTTATTTTTGTATAGTCTACACCTTCTATAAGAGCACATTATCCTCCAGTGTGTTTCTAGCATTAGATGGCCCCTGAAGCACGGCAGATGCAAAATAAATGGAAAATAGATTCCACCGTCCACAGACAGAATTAGCCATTAAGGGGGAAGTGTATTATGACAACGCATATCCGCGAGGTCTCACAAAGACTACAAAGCTGGCCATACAACTACACGACCAGCATAAGATCCGATTCATCCCTTTCGATTCCCTGGAGCTCCCTGGCAGTCCCGGCAGCACGTTTGTTGTTTTTCTTAGTACAGGATCAGTCGTATGATCGATCCTGTGTCTCAGCGGTTCATAAGGGAAATAGTCATTGAAATTACTAATTGCTGCATGATGGATCGTATGAAAAACGGCACAATCTGCACAGGATACGATAGAACATATGGGCTGCACATCTGATCATAAGATCAGATTATAGGAACTGGGAGGAGCGCGCGTCGGATCTTATCTTACTAAAAACCCACACGATTTTCACAAGAGCCATCTTATGACACCGAAAATCGGGCAATCGGCCCGAAATCTTTCAGGTGTACGGCCAGCACAAGATCCCTGGGTGAGGATAGGTCATGATAGGCAGCACTGAACTCAGCAGCAGAATTACCTACTGGTATACTGTGTGAATAAAGATGATAAGCTACAAAAGTGAGCTTATCGTTTAATAGCAGCTGCTGCAATACAGTCCCATACAACTGTGTGGCACATGTATACAGAGACCATAGAGAAAAGATTCCGCTCTACGGTAACCGCTTTACTTACTACATGTTGCTGATTTCACTGGTTCTAGCGCATTTGTCACTTAACTAATACATGTCCCCCTAAATAACTATTTACAGTACGCTACAGCAAATATTTTACCTCTATCTTGGGACCTTGTAACGGCTTTCAATGAAAAAGTATTAATTATATTCTATTAAACCTGGTGCACAGGAAAAGAGGTGCTGTAACCAGGTTCTTATCTTTTCTAGTTGTGTTTATAAAACAAGAGGTCTAATCTGTTGCTGCGAGTTACAAAACATAACCAGTCCTCCCTTCTTAAACATCCCTCACATTTTCCTCCCTTGAAAGAATACACCTTTCTATTCCCAAACGGTTCCTGGCCTGGAGGCTACAAATTAGCATTTTGGCAGATTGGGGCGGGGGGTTTTAATAAAGGCCAAACGTTTACACTACAAATTTATTTTTAGTTGGTTTATATGGAAATCTGGTGCACACTCTTTGTTTGTAGCCCATCCAGTGCTTGAGAATGTTTGTAAAGAGGGACCTTTATCTATTTTGGCTCAGATGCAGGCAGTGTGATAAGTGGAGGAGGGGACCATATTTGTGCTTGCAGATTCAGGCCAGTTAAGGGATCCTTAAACAGGACAATGACTGCCAGTGAGAAGAACAACAAGGTCTTATTAGCACACTGGAGCCATGGAGAAGTGCAAAGAACATTGAAGCAAATGGCTGATAGAATAGATAAGGGAATAAGAGAACCAGGAGATAGAAGTGGTGTTCTGCAGATGTACATGGTAAACACAGGCACCGAGAATTACAGTCACCATAGAAAAATGCTACATAAAAAGGATTATAGAATTTGCAACAATGCTAAGAAAATACAAAAGGCACTAAAGTATCCACACAATGTAAGAAATTTTAATTTAACAATCTATATTCAGTAGTGATCGGCCTGTACAGATTCATACTTAAGGTCAACTCTATACCACATTAATCAAATTGCCCTATTCATTAGCCATTATAAAGCATATCAATGGGTTTAGGGACACCGCCATATACAATCCGCCAATATAATTAATCCCATTTTGCCCTCCTTTACAGAGTTGTGTCCCATTCAGTAGTTAATGAGAAGAGAGTCCCTGAGCTGTACCAGGTAGACCCATTCAATAACACTGCTCCAGCAGGGCAGAGGCAGGCTAGAAAGAGATGTCTGGTGTTGGGGTCCTATGCAGTGTCAAAAAGTAATAAAAGGGGCATTAATACTGATGTAACCCATAGCAGATAGGTGATTTTTGGCACGTTGTTAGTGTAAGCACGACTGTAATAGAACTTTATTAGTGAGTCACTTGACAGTTCCTGAAAGTGTCAAAGAAAGACCCTTACATTTCATAATAAATTCATGTATAAAGTTGTTTTCACGAAATGGGGAGGGGCTTTATAATGCATTAAGTGAAATGTTGTTCCCCCTAAAAATAAAAATCAAATAATTAGATCATAAGTCACTTATGCTGGGCATACACTCTACAATTATCCGTCAGATATCTGCCAATCTGGCTTGTTGGAATGAAAATCTGGCAATGTATGGGAGCAAATGACAATCAACCATATGGTCTGAAACACTGGAAAATGGGCAAAACTTATTGGTCAAATTGGTTAAATTCATTTGATTTAACCAATTTGTCTGGATGACCAGTTCTGTCTGTTTTTCAGTGTTTGTGAGCAAATGGACGATTGTCATTGGCTCCCATACATTACCAGGTTTTCATTCCAACCAGCCAGATTGGACAGATATCTGACAGATAGTTGTATAGTGTATGCTCAGCATTAGGAGTTTTGTGGCGATGAAAAGCCTTGTGAATGACGGCTGTGTGTCTTTATTATAGAAGGGACTGACCACAGAGGTGAAACATGACCACTTCGTTCAAATAATGTTTTTCCCCTTATGGTTATGACGAGACAGTGAAGGGAACTTAATTATATTTTATTTTAAAGCTAGGGTGACATTATGCCTTGTTAAACAGAAACATATGTTTCAACGTCAACAGTTACTTATGTAGAGTAATCCTCATTTCCAGGTTTGTTTTAACCTTCAAGGAGTGCACTCCATCATGTAACACTCTCAGTGACTTGTGTGACATCGGTAGTAAGATAGGATATATTTTACATGGATTCATCTCACGTGTATTAGAATTATACATTCCCCAGGAGCACATGCATTGTGGGAGATCGCAATGAATGACAGGTGCTGGAGCAACTGAATTAAGTCTGGGAATCTGACCTCTTCACATACACAATATTTAACACTGTTTTGGTAGTGAAGGTGCACAGAGGAGACTTATTACAACAAAACACCCACACGTTACAGGAGGAGGTAGTAAAAGACAGCTTTAATCTCACAGCAATAAGGAAGTTACACTTGGTGCAGCGACAACTCTCAGCACAGCAATTCTCACAGCAAGCAACGGACTCAGATATGGGAAAGTGCCAGGTCTATCAACCCGGCAAATTCCCGAGTCTCAGCCGGACCCTGGTAAAAAGCATGGTCATGGACCCTGGACTTAGTCCCGGGTTGTTTGCATTCACAAAAAAGCAAAAACCTGGGTCGATACCCGTTCACGTGTGTGAAAGGAGTATGACTGTATAGATGCCTCCTGCAGAGAGAGATCACAGGGTTTCCAAAACTTGGGTCCTCAAGGCACTCCAACAGTCCAGATTTTAAGGAAATCCATACTTTAGCACAAATGGTTAAATCAAAGTGACTGAAGTAGTATTTAAGTCACCTGAGCTTAAGGATGAATAGACTTAAAACCTGGCCTGCTAGAGTGCCATAAAAGGACATAACTCCCTACCCCCAGTTTTCAAAAACACTGATATACAGTATATGTACATACTCCACCATGTGCTAGGGGCACTGAATGGTGGCACAGGGATACACATACATAACATTTTATTTATATAGCACTCTTTCACCAACAGGACTCAAGGCGCTTAACAGGCAGTAAAAACACGAGTGGTTTACATTTTCAAAAACTGAACAGGAGAAGGAGGTTTAGCTTTGCATGAAATGCAGAGACCATGGCAGTAATACAATGGGTGTGGTAGCCAATTTGGGTCATCGGTTGCAAGGAATTATTCATCCTACCCATGAAAAGATCCAGGTGAGGCAGCCATTTAAAGGAGCAATACATAGCATCATACTGGGCAGAATGGGCAATGCCTGGAACCGATGACACAAAAGGGAAAGATAAGAATACTAGGCAAGATCATAAGGGCTGATGAGGTGAGGCATCTGGCCAGTGTATCGTCTTAAAGTTACGACATTAAGAACCATTAAAAAGTCACCAACAGGCCCTATAATTGAAAACCAATGCCACAAAATACAAGAAAAAAAAAAAGGACACACGAAAAGATCTGTTCCTCTCTTAGGTTACATGTTTACCCATTCATCACCAGCACCCATCCTCTACACTGAACAGGCCTCCCACATCTTGTATATAACGGAGGGCAGAAGTGTCAGCCAGAGACTGTACAAGATGTAGATCAATCTATATAAAACAACTTCCTTAGTAAAATTTTAACTTTTCCCATGCACTTTTCAGACAAGGAGGGAACAAACATGAATATGCAAAACCACATTATGTTTTCTTGGAATAGAGCAGTGGTAAAAGGATCTCCCTGATGGTTGGCACAAACCCCACATTCTGCAAACCAGACATGCTTGCTTGTAAAGTCAAGTTCTTTGTACACACTGCACCTTGCTCAGGATTTACAATTCCAGTATAAAAGAGCAGATGTCTTGCTGCAGTATTTCTTCTATAAGATTACATACTGTAAGCCCCCTGCTAATCAGTGTAACACCTACATGATGCAGAAAATAATCAGTTTAACCTTGTATATAAACAGGGACAAATGTGCTTGCAGTCTGTATGCCACCAGAATGTCAGATAAAGGTATACCTATGTAGTAATTAACAGAAGCAGAGTCACCAAAAAGGAAGCACAGCAGCCTATACAGGGGGTTGGGATAAACCTTGTAGGATTATTAAGTTTAACATACAATATAGGTCATGGACTCCCATACATGTGACACTTTCAATCACAACTCCAAAATGTAAAGATATTTTTTTTTTAAATGGAGACTTTACTTATGGGATATATGCTGCAAGTGGAGATCATATTTCGTTAAAACAGCAGACTGCCTCAAAGAGGGTTTGGAGCAAATTCTGACCATTTACAGGATGTAGAACGGCAGTGTTAATCTAGAAGACATGCTGAGTCTCCATGAATACAGATAAGACATTTCAGTTAGATTTTGGCTGGTCTGCCACTAGATTAAACAGTATAGTTAAAAAAAAAAAACCCACACACAACCACAAAGATTATAGCGGTCACCTCCCGAACACATTTACCAACAATCCTGGTAATGATCTGATCAGTTTTTAATCGGATCCTTATCAGATCATTTTTTTAGTTCACAAGAGGTAAACGATCTAGAAATTGCTCTACATCACCATCGGCTCTATTTATTAACATCATTTTTACTAAAATAAAGTGAAAAAGGGTGTTTTCACACCCTTTTCACATTATTTTAGTATCACCTGTAGTTACTATAGGGCAATTGGAGTAGAATTAGTAAAATTCTACTCCAACCCCCAGTATCACTTATTTTTAGTAAAGCAGATCGTATTTCCCATAATTGTAATGGGAAACGTGATCCGACCTAAGTTACTAAAAATAAATTGTAAAAAAATACCGGGGGAAGCCCTGTGATAATAACGCCACCTGGAGGTGGAGTTATCCAGGGTCTCCCCCGGTTACCGGGCTCCCACTCTGCTCTAACGGGGAGAGCAGAGCCGGGAGCCAGTACCAGTAATCAGCTATGTGGTCTAAGCAGACCGCAAGCTGATTGCTGTATAAAAAAGAAAAATAAAATTAAACATTTTTTTTTTCACTTACCTGAATCCAGGGACCGGTGATCGGGCCTCCGGTGATGGCTCCTCTCCGGTCAGCTGGTCTCCCATAGTACACTGGGGCCCGGTCATCAGGTGATTGGGCCCCAGTGCAGTATGGGAGATCACCTGATCGGGAAGCCCGGAGAAGATCACCAGAGGCCAGGAGGTGCAGGTAAGTGTAATGAAGGGAGGGGGGGGTCCGCGATCGCGGGGCTTAGCGTCGGTGGGGGGGGTAGTAGCGGTGGTCGGTCGGCGCATGCGCGGGCTCTTAGTCGCGGTATTTTTTCCGAAAATACCGCGACTAGAGTGCGGATGGGATCCACAGGGACAGAGCTTTATCGCAAGCTCTGTCCCTGCAAGGGATTTATAGTAAATCCCTGTGATATTGCCTGAATTCGCAATGCGAATTCACTCGGTAATATCACACTACAATCCGCATTCAATATGCGGATTGTAGTAAATAGAGCCCTATGGGTGATAAGATGTACGAAGTCTTGGAGAGAGATAAAGTACCAGCCAATCAGCTCCTGTCATTTTACAGCAGGGATGGGAAATCTCAGGCCCAGGGGCTGTATAAGGCCCACAGAATCATTTGGTCTGGCCCTCAGAGATTTTTACTGCTTGTTTCATCTGGCTAGCAGGGTGCCTAGAATGGCACACTACAGCCAGAATCTCTGCAGCAGTGCCGCCTGGAGCGTCCTTAAGACGCTCAAAACAGTTACAATGCTGTCCTTATAGCTAACCTGAGCATCTTCAGGATGCTCCAGGCATTGCTGTAATCACTAGTGATTGTGGCCCCGCCCCATGTGACATCATACAGAGGGGCATGGCCTGCAGCGGGCCCGGGAATAATGTTCTACATACCTAAATGGCCCTCGGCAGAAAAAAGGTTCCCCACCCCTGCTTTACAGGAACATTGTGTGTTTGGAAAATGACAGTTTGGAGCTTTTCTGTTGGTACCAGATCTCCCCGCTTTATCCCTTTCCAAGGCCTAGTAAATCTCCACCTATATCTGGTCAGCGTGTAGATGGTTTTGCACAAGGTAAACAATTAACTCCAGGTTCCCTTACAGTTTTATATTCTATATTTTGATAAGTCAAGATACATTTAGCCAAGTAAAAATATTAAACAAAAAAAAAAAAAAAAAAAATTTAGGAAGACTTTACACCAGTGCTTCCTACACTGGAGTGCTGTGGAGCACTTGCAGGGGTGCCATGCAGCACTGGAGCAGGGCTCACTGGTGCCCTGTGCCACTCCCTGAACACGTGGCATCACGTGAGTGGGTGGGGTCACTGGCAGGAGAAAGTGTGGAGCTGCCCAGACTCTCCAGGCAGCCCTACACACTGCATGGTGCATGCCCGGAGCGTCATTTAAATGCACCAAACAGCACTGCAGGCCTATTGGCCGCAATGTGCCATTCCAGGCATTCTGCTAGTCGGATGCAAGTGCCGCACCCAGAGCCCTGGGAGACAGCACTTCCTACAGCCCTGGTGCCACGGGTTAGTGGTCCCGGACCAATGCTAAATGTGATTGGTAGCCACCAGCACTGGTTTCAGCCCATCATAAAACCGAAGCACAACCCTGTCCACCACAACATAAATTTAGTAAATTGTGCTTTTGTCATAGGTTCAGTTAATATTATTTGCTGAATTTCTCAATAAGAAACTTGTGGCCTAGAGCTGCTGTGAAAAAAATAAATAAAAAACAAACAACAACGACTGATTTGGGGCAGCACAGACTGTGTAATGGTTAGCATTCCTGCCTCAGTACTGAGGTCGTGGGTTCGATTCCCACCACGGCCCTAACTGTGCGGAGTTTGTATATTCTCCCTGTGCTTGCGTGGGTTTCCTCCCGGTACTCCGGTTTCCTCCCACACTCCAAAAATATACTGGTAGGGTAATTGGCTCCCAACAAAAAAAAAAAATTATTAACCCTAGTGCGTATGTATGTGTGTGAGCATGCCATGCGATAGGGAACATAGATTGTAAGCTCCACAGAAGCAGGGACTGATGTGATTGGCCAACTATTCTCTGTAAAGCACTGCGGGATGTGTGCGCTATATAAATAAATATCATCCTAGGGAATCATGATTCAAGAAAGTTTTGAAACCATCGCTTTACACTATAAGCCATCTTCTAGCAGACCAACCATGGTGCAGGGAGAAGCATATAACCTACTTACAAGTAAAGTTTTACACTTAAATATTTCAGTAAAGGCCCCTATCTCAATCTACGACAGATCGGGGTAATTCCCCATTGTGTAGATGGCAGGGAACCTGAAATATTCAACATGTTGAAAGATCTCGAATCCCCAATCCCGACCAGAAAATAGTTGGAATTGACAAATTGGGGATTTTTAGCATGCAGAATTGCCCAGTCAAATCGTCGATTATTGATGGCTGCTGATCGGCGTTTCTGATTGGAGAATCGGGGAAATGTGCGTCAGATGTATGGGCTCCTTTATGTTTTACAGCAAATTTCTTTAAAATATTTAGATAACAGTTTTGGCAAAAATAGTTGTTCCATTAGAGTTTGTGGTCACTTGGTAACAGAGGATATTCATCTCTCAGACAAAATATGTTTAGAGAGCCTTATAAGAGTATTCAGGAATTTGCTTTTAAGTAAAAACTATTGAAGATACATTTATACAAGATATTCAGGTTTAAAGCAAAAAGTTAAGTGTATGTGCGGGCCTGGAAACAAATGCCCCTCTAACACATCCTGTTCTAGCTAGGGAAGCCAATCCCAGGATTCCCGATACCGTACATTTAGTCCCAAAAACACCCGCCAGTATTATAATCATTAAATCAAAAGGTATTACAGGATTCAAAAAACACACTGGCCCAAGGTCAGTGGGATAATACTTGCCTTCTCAGTTACGTAACGATTTAACTAACGACATCGTTATCGTTCAGTTTGAGTTATAACAATGAACGAAAATCATTCAAGCACGCTCCCGTTTGTAGTTAATTTCAGACTGTCCAACATAATGATTTTCCATTAAGGGAAGCAACATTTTTCGTTCATCGTTGTAAAAATCGTTCATTACACCAGGGGCGTATCTACCTATTGGCCAGGATGGCACTCGCCAGGAAAGTCAACCTAGGGGGACCGCTATCCGGCGGTGCCACCCGTGGCAAAGGGGTAGAAATTCTTCCAATGAAAATAGGCCAGCCGGCCCCTCAGAAGCTGCTGGTGGCAGGAGTATTTTTTTTCCTTAAAACAGCCTGTCCGAGTGAGCAGAGCGAGGTCCCACCCATTAAACCCTGCCGGGTCACCACCACACCTACCGGAGGAGCAGGGGGTCAGTCAGGGAAACCTGGGCATAACCTGGGAAAATGGTGACGCAGTGAAAGGCTTCACAAGCCCTTCCTGCGCCCGCATAGGGTCTCAGTGTCTCCTCCGGGTGACATCACCTACAGGGTGATGTATGCTGCCAGCCGCCTGCCCGCCTGTAGATTCAGTGAGAAGCTAGAGCTGAGTTCTGTGAAGGCGGCCGGGGAGGGACTCCTCCTACTCATCGAGACCTCACTACTGACATCGCACTGCCTTTGAAAAAGGTATGGGTGCAGACTGGGTGACTAATTTTATATAGGCCAGCTAATATTAGTGTGTGTGAGATATAGATTATATATATGTGTGTGGCTGGCTTAAGAGACAGAAGGGGGGTAGCTGGAGAAAAGGGATGCAGTCAGGAAGCAGACGGTCGAAATTCTGACCGCAGGGTACTAATGACAGGCACCCCTGAGGGGAGGTTAGGGTTAGGCACCCACCCCACCAGTAGATCCCCTACTTCCATCATTGTAAGTTGGGGTACATGATCGCATCTGCACACATTTTAAGAAGAGATACTAAAGATACCTTGATGTGATTACTCCCCTCTTACTGTGTTGTAAGTCGGGGTGCGTCCCTACCTTTTAGACCTACTTAGTGTTTTTATTAAAACCTTTAGGACATTATATTGAACATAGTTTTGGAACAGACTAATTAGAATATTTGTCCTTCATGTGTTTGTGTTTCATATGCTCTATGGAGAGCAACAGGATATGAACTCTACACATTCATCTCGAACCAGATCTCTAGAGGATTGATTAAGTCAAGAATTTTTCTTACAAAGATGGGGTGTGATTGGCTTCCGTATTTCTGTCAGAGACCGGCTTTATTAATACTGATATACAGCAACCTACTTATAATTTAAAGTGCACATTTTTACTATTCCAGTTCTAGTTAAAATTTGGCTCAGGACTACGGCATAAGCCGGTTATTTCCTCTAAGCTACTTCATTTACAGGGACACTCAAAAAACAGTTTTGCAAAGTACTCCACATAAAAGATACATAGTCTCTGCACAAACTCCTTCAGATTCTCTGCATTGGGTCGTTTAACGACCCTGGAAACCTTGTAATGCAACAGGAAGATGGGGAGGGGTTGTGGCTACAGAAAGCACCTTTTGGTGTGGGACATAACACATGTAGAGAAGACAGAGGAAAGGCTGCCTGCAACTGTCTGTCCCCTCCAGTTCACAGCTTATTAAGGACACAGCTGCCTCACAGGGCGACCCAGATCACTTCCTGATAACCGAAATGGATTCTCACCCTGCTGGAGAGAGGCAACAATATTACAGTCCTATTTACACATCAGAAGGCAGAGAGGGCTGATAAGCACAGGAAGCAGACTGGTAACACTCACAATACAGGGTGGGGATACATGCTGTGTTTTGATCTGTAAAACATACAAGCACAATGGAAGACAGTACACTTTAATAAGAACTATGGGGGAAATGTATCCAAAAGTCTTGAGTGGAGAAGCAAACAAGTAGAGAAGTTGCAACCAATCCAAATGTATCAAGTACATTCTATAAAATGATAGGGAGACACTGATTGTTTCTATGGGCAACTTCTCCACTCTTTTAAAAGGTTTGATACATCTCCCCTTTGTCCACAAGATGGTTGGGTATGAAATCCCAGCAGTCGGGATGCCGGCGGTCAGAATACCGACAGGATAAGGTAAATACCCCAACCCCTAAACCACCTTTCCCGCAGCCTAACCCTAACCCTTCCGCAGACTGCTGGGATGCTGACTAGATCCCATATTATATATGAGAATGTTGTTGTTTCTCCATTTAGTTGTAACCACTTGGCTGATGCACTGTCAGAAGCCA
Organism: Taudactylus pleione; assembly: GCA_031769625.1. Lineage (NCBI taxonomy): Eukaryota > Metazoa > Chordata > Amphibia > Anura > Myobatrachidae > Taudactylus > Taudactylus pleione. Next base: position 9,224,335 of record JAUIMM010000068.1, read on the forward strand.
CTATTTGATGGGCTGATTGTATATATGTGTGTTATTGTTTGAGAGAAATTTATAAATATATATATATATATATATACACATACATACACACCCTCGTAATCTCTATTTCTACGAGGTCCATAGGTAACCTTGGGGTATAGGTCATCTGGGCACCACGCAGTTAAATTCTTCTCCCAGGATGCACCCGGGCCTTCCCCTATACCCCGCCCCCAGGCCAGGAGCTCCTCAGTTACGTAACAAGCCATAGGAGGAGAGAGAAGGAAGTCTGGAACACAAGAATTACATTCTCACACAGGAGACAGAAAAAACGGTGACCAGAGCGAAGCCCATGTGAAACTCAGGTGCGTAGGGCGCCCTATGGACCTCATAGAAATAGAGATAATGAGGGCAAGTTCTTACCATCTCTCATTTTCTACTTCGGGTTCCATAGGAGATCCACAGGTACCCTTGGGAATTTCCCAAAGCAGTTATCCACAGGGGTGGGGGGCACTCCTGTACATAAAAGGAGAATCCGCCGCCCGAGGGGAGCATCCTGAGTGGCAAACTAGACGTCTAACAAACCACGTGGCCATCCTACCAAGCTGTATGGCTTAAATGTAGCTTAACTGGCCATTCTCTTGTGCAAACTAAAAAACAACAAACAAGGAGTCTGAATTTCAGAGAGAGAACTGATACGATCCCCATGAATCCTGGAGGTACGTCCAAAAACAAATGAGTCACAATAATTTCTGCATTAAAGTGAAAAATGAAAGACTACCTTAGAAAGGAAACCAGGGCAAGTTTACAACACTGCCCCGTCCCTGCGGTCAGTCAACCATTTGAAACCCACTAATCCTGTGGTTCAATTGGAGAGCCCTAAAGGACCCTAATGATCCTGGACACATGAGGTCCACCTCTGGCAGACCCCATCTGTCCACTAGGAGCTGAAACACTACCAGGTTAAGAGACTATTCACCTGTATGTTCTGATGGATGAAGAATCAGTCTAACCATTCAGCCTCCTAGTATGAACTCCAGCCCAATTTCCTGGTGGATGATCCTATCAGAGTGCAAGACACCTCTGTCATTGCTACTAGACTTTGTGTTACTAGCTAAATTTATTTATTTACAGTTTCTTATATAACGCAGCAAATTCCGTCACGCTTTACAATTTGAATCAACATTAACATTATACTGGGTTGTAAAAAATACATACATAAATAAAATACATACATAAGGGTAAGAGGGCCCTGCTCGCAAGCTTACAATCTATAAGTAAGCCACGGTTGTGGCGTTGTCTGACTATGACTTTACAGACCCTCCGTGAAGTATCAGCCTCTTATGGTTTCTTCATCATATTCTTTGTATAAAAACTTAGTTTCTCTCTGGGGAATGTCCTTTCTTTCCATAAATACCTCTCTCACCCAGGCATGCGTGGTAGCCCTGGGTGAACTGAAAAGGTCAGCCTCCCACCCCTGGGACCCCCCCAGGATGAGGCCCGTCCCATCAGGTGGAGGGCTTGTCATCAGGCTTAGGAGCCAGACGCCTGGTACTCCAAGGCTGCCTACCAGGCCCGGCCTCCCTTCTGGTATTAGATGGCCTGGGAAAGGTCTGAGGCCTGGCTCTGTCCGAAAGTTTCTAATAGACGGAGTCCAAGTCCCTGAAGTGGTTGGAGCTGAAGGCAAACAAGCCGTTCTGGCTGTAGCCAAGTTACTGACAATTTTGTTTTACTCGGAGCCAAACAAGAGCTTCCCATCATAAGGTAAGCCCTACAATGCCTTCTTGGATTCAGCAAGAACGGAGCCACAGGCTGCTGTAGAAACCGTGGCCTGTAACATACCAATGTCCAAGGCTGCCTTATTTATATATTTAGTGGAATCTCAAAGATTCCCCACTAAATACAACTGTTCCCTGGTAGCATTAGATGCTAAGGATTCTTCCAGACAGTTAGCCCAAACCACCATGGCTCGAGCCACCCAGCAAATAGCCATAGCTGCTCTGCACGCAGCCCCCGAATGAATAGGCAGCTCTCTATTCTTTTATCTGTAGGATCCTTTAGAGATGACATGGAAGGCATCGGAAGAGAAGCGCTCTTTATTAATATAATAGTGTAATATGCGAATCCACAACTGGTGGCATTTCCCATTTAAAAGAAAGAATTGTCAGCGAATGGATAAGTTGCGGCTGATAACGCTTCCCTGGCGTCTTCCACGCATTCTCTAAGTGATTCACTAGTTGATCAGACAACGGGACATGCTCAACCGTATTTTCTTCCATAAAATAGGCATGTCTAGTTTTAGGCACGGGAGGCTCATCCTCCTCACTAATCAGGACTGCTTTAACAGCCTGTATTAGCCCAGTAATATTTAAACTTGACTTGACCTCCACTCCCTGAGGAGGGGACTCAATGTCGGACTCATCAGGGAGTAGACCCTCATCTGATGTTACATCCTTGTATAGACTGGCCTGTGAGGGCCACCTGACCCTTTTCCTATGTCTAGTGCTAGGTGCGTTAACCTGCCCCACCTCGGTCGTACCTTGTAATGCCGCAGGAACTGTATTAATCCACTGTGCGTGTAGTATCTGTGTGGGTACATATATCTGCGGCAAGACCTGGGCTGGCAAAAGACGTTCTGCCATCTTTGTCAGTATCCCCTGGTAGCGGACGTTTTGCGGCAAGAGTCGCAGAGGAAGCTGGAGGGGTATAACATTGCCTACAAAACTGTTCAGAGGTTATGTCTCCTATTCTTAAAACTGCTGTACATTTCTTGCAATGCAGTCTATTAGTTGTCTGTCCCACTGAAACAGTTTCCTGGCTGCCGCTCCTGTGCGTCAGAAGCCGCAAACAAAGCTGGAGGGGCATAACACCGCAGACATAGTTTCTAAAAAATTTATGTCTCCTTCCTTAAAATCGGTTGTACATTTCCAGTATATTAGGATGTCAAATTGATACATCACTCTCACTACCAGACATAGTGAAGAGGATTACCACTCAATAGCGGTGATTGAAAAAGGGCCACACCCTTGTGATTAACCACACCCGCACAACACCAGTGCTTATGGCTCAAAATACGACAAAATTCAGGGATAGCAGAAAAAATCACTGACAGTTGAAATTAGAAATTTCAGATAGAGCTAGCATACAGTCACAGGCAAATGCAGAATACATAACAATAGCTGCATTTAAATGGCACTTACTGGTCACCTATAAAGACTTTATGCGTCTAATAGAACAAAAGTGCTATATACACTAAGCACCCGCAGGAGGAGAGGTATGTAGGGGGGGACCCGTGCTCCACACTGCCCTCTGAGATCTGCAACACGAGGTGAAGCACTCGTTGGGGGTGGAGCCAGAAGGAGGAAGCTGTCACAGTTTTAGGCAGACCACAATGGAAAGACTTTCTGTACAGCGGGGAGGAGCAGCCTGTAAAACAGGGAAAGCAACCTCCCCTGGCCAGCGCTTAACCCCCAGGACGCTGGCGTATAACCACAAACTCCAGCCCACTGTCCCAGGTGGCTTCGTGTGGACGCAGGAATAAGTGCCTGGCCACACTTACTGTCAACCCCAGGGAGTCCCCAGCCCTGGAAGAAAGACTGTGCATCGGCACGCACCACGTGTCGCTTACCTGCGTCTCGTTGTCCAGCCGCAGTCTAGGGAACCTCCGAGGTCTCTGCCAGCTAAAACCCCAGAGGCCCGCTGCGAAGCACGGATCAGTACCGGCGACCCACACCAGCAGGGTGAAGACGCAGTAGTGCAAACTTCCACTGTACTGTCTGCACTACTGCCTATAATGAATAACTTCAGGCTGTTTGCACCAAACAGCCCCACTGCGTGTTCAGTGACCGACTCTGGCTGGGCACCTAACGAAACTGAGGAGCTCCCGGCCTGGGGGCGGGGTATAGAGGGAAGGCCCCAGTGCATACTGGGAGAAGAATTTAACTGCATGGTGCCCAGGTGACCTTGCATCACCTATACCCCAAGGTTACCTGTGGACCTCCTATGGAACCCAAAGTAGAGTGAGTGTGTGTAAGAGAAAATTTATTTTATATATATATATATATATATATATATATATATATATATATATATATATATATATATATATATATATACACACACATATACACACACACATACACACACACTGTTAACAATAGCAACTAGACTTTATCCTATTATGCTATACATCACTGTCCAGATGGTTGCTATTTATTCTGATGGAAATGGCACAAAGGTGAAGCGAAAACAAGCCTCTTGCTATGCCATATAGGCCTGTTTATTTAGCAAGAACCATACCAGATGCAACTTCTGCTCACGTTAGTTTTAAAATGAATGTGATTATGCATCAGACATTAGATCAGGAGTATGATGGCCCTTTGCTATGTGTGCCAAGCTCTGTTAGATGGACAGATTTCTTCTTTATAGTCAGTCATTCATGGTCTTCTAAAGTTTAAAGAACTAGTGACTTAGTGGAACAGAGGATACAGACATGCGAAAGCTGCTCTTATAAATGGCATCTACCACTCGAAAACTTCCTCTCCTTTCTTGGCTTTCTACAGAGTAAACCATCATAAAGGAGAAGTAAATGTGAAATTCTTTAAAGCCATCATTAAATCAGGGTGATAAGACAAGGTGGATGGAACAGTGCGGACTTGTATTGCACAGTTCTATGTTAATCGTCAAGGGATATACGATCTGTTTAGACAATAAAGACTCTGGATGAATTACCCTGTACATCATCTTTATTATCTGTGTCCAATTTCTAAAAGGAGTCGCTGAACCCGATGTAAGCCATTGTCAGGCTTTACATGCTACAGATGATCAGCCAGGGATCTTACTTCCAGTACAGACTCACTGAATTCATCTTATTACAGTAACAAGGACGACCAGGCAAGAGTTTGATATTAAAGCTGAATCCCTAAATCGAGATAAGATCAAAAAGTTCATAAATTGGCCAGCTCTATAAATAGAGACCAAACTTTCTCCTGGCATAAGACAAAAGTATTTACTGAGTTCTATGGGGAGGGGAGTATCAGCGTGCTCTCTCTGCTGCGAGCTACAAACTCAGGTCTCTCGTCTTCAACCTAAACTAGCGAGGAACTTACAGACCGAATAACAAATGGCTAACAAAGGTATGCTAAATACCTTTTACATTAAAACATTGCAATATTCTTAAGCGATGACATAAGATCCCTATTTTATATACAAATTCAGTCTACAATTTTCCATAATCGTTTGGCTGAGAAAAATGGGTCTTATAGTTTAATATAAAACGGCTTACAAGAACTACTAAGACATAGATATGCAGAAGTCCCAGTGTTTGACCAATATTGAAGATTAGAGATAGAGAAATATTTTTCCTACCCAATTCTGTAGAAGAGACTTGGCTAATTCACATGGGTAAGGGGGGTTACGTGTCAGCATAATCCTGCTCCATGAGTGATGTGAACCACGTTATTCAGATTTCAACTCACCAGAGGGCCTTTTTTATATAGCCATCCCTAGGGAGCTTATCTTGGAAATCTCCGGAAGGCTACACACCGATTTTACTGCTTTAATGTGTTACTAAGCATGCTTTGCTTCGTTAAAAAAAAAAAAAAAAAAATTATAATATATATAAAAATTTATTTTTCAATGACACTTCCCCATGAATACCAGGTACAATATGTCCACGTTGAACTAAATCTACCCATGTGCTGCATTTACTCATGAATCCAAGTCACTCACAAGCTGATTGGTGAACCATTTAAAATCTATTTGTTAGTTAGTTTTAGGACAAACTGAAATTGCTGCATGCATGGACCCAAAATCTTATTTACTCAAAAAGTCTGAGGATGGTATATTAAATGGGTTTGTTTAATTGCATAGGCTTCAGTGTGTTCGCTGGGTGTCCAACAACAATTTTTCAGTTCGGCTTCCAAAACAAAAGTAGCTAATCTGCATCAAAAATAAAACATGCTGTGTGACCAGATTCCAATATATTACTGCACTTTACGGGGGCCAGTGAATTCTTATGCTTAGAACCAATTGATAACTGCGACTAAAGGGCTGTATTCAATTAGTTTCGGACCCGCGATACTTTTTCGCATGCCAGACTTTGCCTACATAGCGTGTTTTGCATGCGGAAAAGTATCGGGTGCGCTGCCGCTATTTGTCGTATTCAATTAGAAAGGACGCGAAAACGGCACCAGGCGAATCTAAAACAGGCGAAAAGTCCTGTCAAAAATGGGGAACTCAGCCTGACACCCCCCAAAAGATGCACTAACATTGAGGACCACTATAGATGCCCCCGATCATCCCTAATGAAGGTATCTGGGGTACTTAATGTGCTAATTGGCACCAATTGACAACTTAACACAAGTGGTGAAGAATAGAATTGACCAGTATTTTTTGTGAAAATAACTACTCCCAGCAAATTTGGGGTACTTGAAAGTGGGTGCTAGCATATTTTTAAGTTGCTAAAGTGAAGTTTTAAAGAACGTTAAAAAAAAAAAAAAAAATTTCCACCTTTCGCAAGCACCTACAATCACAAAACACCTGCCCCATACTTGGGGACCCCCCAGAAGTCTATTTCGCTAGTTTTTAAGTTTGTACCCCAACTTTGAACTTTTTCGTCCCCAAAATGAAAGTACTTTTTTTGGTGTTTTCTAAAGTATTTCTTTTTAAATTTGGCACAGTTCATCTTTGGGGGACTGTCCCCCAAAGAAACTGCTTTGGAGATGGGGTGGACCCTGAAGTTTGCACCCCAAAACCACAATTCTGCATTTTTTTCCACCTGCTATTCATAGGTGAAACTTTTCCGCCGATTACAATGCATTGACATTTCATGTACGCGAAAAATCTTTGGAATTTAATATGAAGGAAACTTTTCGCCTGTCGAAATGACGTCATCCACGATACTTTTCTGTGGATTCTGACTTTTTTGCCTTTAATTGAATATGCCCCTAACCCTGAGAATATTTATTGCGGATTTCTAAGGAGCAGAAACCCGCGTTAAGTAGGGCTTTGAGGCTGCTTAAAGCTAGTAGCCGTCAAGCCAAATTCCTGCATAAGACTTGAAATCAAGTAAGTGCAACTATATGCCACACTTAATGTAGCTCCGGACTCGCTTATTTTTGTTGACAGCACCATAGGGCTGTGTACAAAAGTCAGCTAGCCCAGGGCAGAGTCTGGCTGCTGTTGCCTGCATTTGTACACAGTCGCAAATGGCAACTCGCCACCTTGCATGTAACCAATTTTATAAACACTCGCGACATCTGTACAATAGCTTCTTTACAGTGTTCACTAAACATTTATGGTTCCAGCTGTTGCCAATGAATGTTAAAAAAAAACAAAAACAAAAACAAACAAACAAACAAAAAACACTTTATAATATACTGACCTCTATATTGTGGTTAGCAAGAGTATGTTTCTCAGTATTTAACAGCTAACTTCATAACGAAGTAACATTTAAAGTATCAAAGGTGGCAATTTAATTAATCGCGCTGCAGGGGCGTTTTAAGAGAGGAGGGGGCCAGTGTGCATTTCCCGTGCAGGACGCCCTCCTCCCTCCCCGGCGGTCGGCAGCCGACTGATGCGGCTGGCTGGCCACTGCAGAAGCAGTAAACTCTGGGCACTAGAGTGTGCCCAGAGTCTACTGCGCTTGTGTGCAGAACACCGGAAAAATGGCCGCAGCGGCCATTTTCCGGTGTTCTGTACAGCGCTGATGTGGGACCATGGACAGGTGAGTTTTAAATAATATGGGTTCAGGGTGTGCCGCGCTTTTAGCCAGACTAAAGGATTTCTTCTCGCAGCCTCCTGAGGGTGCGAGTAAAAAGATTGACTAAAATGGCAGCTGCGATTACAATTTTTCAGCTTAGCGCGACGCCAACAACATTGTGGCTGGCACTTAAATTGGAAAATGCCGGTTAGCACGGGGGGGAACAAATGAATAGCTCCAGGAACTCCTTCCTGGCGCTATTCACGTCACTTTCAATTGAATTGCCCTCAAAAGAGATTTCGCCCTACAAATTCTGAAGAGGCAAGGGAACTTCTATTAAAAACACATTAATGGCACGAAATACCTTTTAGTAATTATCAACTTGCTTTATTAGGTTTACTGGACTATTTAGATAAACATAAGCCACATTTAAATAATTTGATGTAGGGTATTTCAATCAGCATTTGAATGTTTATATTGGGTAACAAATCAAAATACATCCATCAGATTCTAAACCTGAGTCTGCAATCTCCATCAGCAGCCCAACATATCAGTCTGTTTTTTATTGTGTCAGTATCTAGTATTCTCTTCGTAAAAGACACACCCAGCCCTTTAGAACCAAAAATTATACAGAAGAACAACTGGGAATAACACGCTTTAGCCTGGCAGCACAATTAACCTTGTAATAACTGGTAGGACACTTCCCATTTACACTCCCAAGGTGTGGAAAAGCAAACCAGCTTTGGAGGGGGCACCTTGTCAGAAAGAGTTAAATGGAGACATTGTACTGGGTCCTTTGTTTTCAGAGATCACCAGTGCTTTCTAGAACAGCTGCCGTGTCCAATTAGAGGACTTTTCTAGTGTGCTGGGTGGGGAGGGGGAGCAGAAAGCTATTGAAACAGGCCAGACAATAGGGCACTATATGAGGCAGTCAGAGACCCCGCAGAACATCTGTCTGATATAATTTCTAACGGCTTGTGCGCCATCAGAGACTGCATGGTCTGCAGGCAAGAACAGGTTCATTTAAATATCTTCCCATTGGAAAAGCTTAGGCACTGTGGGAGAGCGCAACAAAAAAGGTCAAGTATCTAAGACCATAGAGACCAGAGGTCCACTAGTCACAGGAGAGCGGATAAATACCTAGGCAGACTAGGTAGCATTTTAGAAAGTGCCATACTGTGTTTTACTAATATCCTGTACAATCCTAACAGGTTTCTATTGCAGTAGCTTTAACCCGGCAAATGCTTCATTGATTCAACCTCTTCCAGACTCAAGTACAGCAATTACAGCTATGACAAACCGTGCTTCCATGGGATTTTCAACTACATTTCTGTCTTACTTAATTTTGTAGTGTTCAGCTATCATTTCTACCAATTACATTTTATCTAGTATTGGTTTAAAAAAGAATTTCATGGTCCATTATAATTAAATTATAAATGTACAATAGTAAACAGGACTGTTTTTGCAATAAAGCAATATGGGGTTGCGTGGTTAAGGCAGAAATCCCACCTCCTGAGGCTTCACAAATCAGCAAGTCTCTAGGAGATGTACCAACATTGTACAGACTGACCATCCACCACCAATTCTTTCATCATTTTTTGTAGAAAAAAATAAAGCAATTTAAAAAAAAAAAAAAACTAAGAACAAACTCACCCAATGGGTCTCTGTATGAAGGCGGGATGTAACTGTTGGACACCAATCGTCAAACCTATGGAAATAGGAGCAGTTTACTAAATATTGTCCCTACAAAACAGGTCCGGTGACAAATAGCAGCTACTACTAGCATGGCATCAAATGTGCAGGTGCTTTCTCTCTGCAAATAAACAAATTGCTTTCACTGTCCAAGTTGCATTAGGCCCATCAAGAAGTAATTACAAAACAGGATCAATGGATTATGGCTGATTTCATCTTTATTATTAACCAACCCCCCCCAAAAAAAAAAATGTCTGTCTCCTTATTTGTGGATGGCATAGTAACAGCGTCCACTGCTTCAACAGTTCCACTCCCGTCACAGCAAATACATCAGTGCGGCTTGTTTGTAGACAAAGTGTCTCCTGGTCTGACTAGACTGCTAGCATCTGTATAGGTATATTAAGTCCCTTACACTCATGGGATGACACACCCAGTCATGCATGCCATGTCAGTTGGTAGTTCAGAGTCACCCACTTAACACAAACTACATGCTTACATACTTACCACTTTGAAGGCTCCTTGGCTTAGCTCCTAAATAAGCAAGGTTAACATTTGCTTTTCGGCCATCGATAATAGGGTTTGGGTCCTTACAAGCTCGGTCAGCAGCTGCTCTGTCTGACATTGTAACCTGCAATAAAAAGAAAATGGTTATTATATTGGCTGAACAGTCAGGGACTATGGACTACTGTGCTCAATCCACTTTAGACTAATCTGTTATTCTCCAATTACTTGGCTGTTGTCTGTCTAGCCTTGTCTGGGTGAACTACACAAAGTATCAGTTAATCATGGTCAAGTTCTAACAATAGGGAAGCTAAACATACAGTACATCACTGCATCACATGTGTTTAAGCAGAATTTACAAAATGTAAGTTGCCATTTATAAAGTGTGAAAATGTGACTGAATTCAGTGACTGGGGAAAGCAGACCAAGCAGCAGGAGTGATAAATACTATCAAATTGGCCACCTTACTAAACCCTGAACATCTGACAATTACATTCCAACATGCATAATTAAAATGGTTTAGTATAAGTGGAAAGGAGAATTAAAGAAATTTGCTGAACCAGTCATAAGAACTGGTCACAAAGTTGCTAAACCAATTAGAAGATTTATTCTAGTAAAGCAATGTGTGTAATGCCTGCTGTATACAAGGTTATCCAACATATGCTTAATTGGAATTTACAGTCATATGCCACTGACGGGAAAAGGCAGGTTACGGAGCTAAAATTAATACCCCTTTTCCACTAGCCTCAAAATCCCAGGTTATTGCACGTGAGCGCACATCAACCTGGGATTCTTATTAGTGGAAATAGGTCAACCCGGGACCAGTGTTCTGGGAAACAAACCCTGGTAGCCAATAGGGTTTTACCCAGGTAGGACTCAGTGGAAACCGGTAACCTGGTTCATCTGTCCTGGGCCCAGTTTCCAGCAAGGTGATGTCCTGGGTCCCGTTTCCAGCATGCGGAGATCGGCACTTGGAGAGGTCATCTGCAAGTGTTGCTGGAACAGTTTCACTGCACATGGGTGCAGGGAGGGCGGCGCCAACCCAGGAATAACCCGGGTCGGTGTCACAGTGAAAATGGGCTGTTCTGAGTCTGACCTAGTTTGGAAACATGTTCCAAATCCCAGGTCGGACAAGAGACAAATGTAAAAAAGGTATAACTTATTGTTTGAGTATGTTCATATTTCACAGCACTTTAAACTGAAGTTTTGTTAAAATCACTTAAATGGGATGCATGCTTTCCAACACTAGAGGGAACCTCAAAGCAAACTGCATTGCATGAACTCCACAGCCAACTCACACCAAATTAGCTGAACTATAGAATTGTTACCAATCTGCAAGACCACTAAAGAACTGGTTTTAAAGAAACAGTTAAAATAGTTAAATGCTGTAAATAGGATATATTTATATATATAAATAAAATGAGCGATTTAGCCAAAACCATTAGAATATTTCAGCTTTTGTGACTGGAGCTGCGAAAATAGTCACCATTAATTAGCCTTCCTTAATCTCTCCGTGGCCACACCAATGGTCTCCCAATGATACAAAGTAGTGTCATCTGCTCCTCTGAACTACTCTATCCACACCACACTACAATCTTGGACATTGCTCTCAACATGCCTGCAAGCAGAGCCGGCCCTAACCAATTTTAAAGCCCTAGGCAAAATTTTGTCTGGTGCCCCCTAGCACAGTCGTTCCACCTCTGACCCAGCACACAGCACCCATCACCTAGCAGCACAGATCACAGCAGGAGCCAGCATCACCCATAGCAATCCCCATCCACAGAGCTGTAACTAGACATTTTGGAACCCTGTGCCAGCAAAAGCATTGGCACCCCCATATTTTAAACAGGGACAGCGCACGCTACCCAAAAAGGAGGAGTGGTCTTGCTGGGAAGAAGTGCAGCCACACAGTAGTACCACCTATTTACATTACGCCACACAGTAGTGCAACGTTATTCACATTACATCACAGGATATTGTACCTTATTCCACTTACGTCACAAAGTAGTGTCACATTTCACGACACGTAGTGGTCCCTTATTCACATTACACCACATAGTAGTGCCCTCTATACACATTACACCACAGTAGTGCACCTTATACACATAATGCCACAAATTAGTATGCCCTTATACACTTCTCACAATATCATCATCATCTATTAATGGCAGAACTATCTCCTCTAGCCCCAAAATGCACTGTCTTGGAGTTACCCTGGACTCCTCTCACCTTTAAACCACACATTCAGTACCTCTCGTAATCCTGTCGCTTCCATCTCCAAAATATTTCCAGAATCACACCCTCTCTCATCATGGAGGCAACCAAGACCCTCATACACTCACTGGTAATCTCTAGATTGAACTATTGTAACCTCTTATCTGGCCTCCCTGATTCCCACCTCTCGCCACTCTAATCTGTCCTCAATGCTGCTGCTTGGCTCATCTTCCTCTCCAAACATTCTACATCTGCCTCCCCTCTCCTACAAGCCCTACACTGGCTCCCCTTCCCCTACAGAACCCAATTCATGGCGCTTACACTTACGGTACTTACAAAGCCCTCACCCAATCCTCTCCCATTTACATCTCGAATCTTATCGCACTGCACACTCCTGTCCGCCCACTTCGATCAACAAATGCATGCAGTCTCTTGCAAACTGATTACTTCCTCCCACTCCCGCCTCCAAGATTTTGCCCGTGCTGTTCCTTACCTCTGGAACTCTTACTTTCCCTAGAAGACTCTCCACCGCTCAAAAAAAAAACAAAAAAAAAACACTTCAACACGGGCTCTCAAGACCCACTACTTCATCAAAGCATTCCAGCTCTCATCCTAACCTGCTGCTCCATGCTTCTTAGTACCAGTCTAGCCCATCTGTGTCACCCCTGTCTGTTTGCTCTTCCCCTTTAGAATGTAAGCTCCCACAAACAGGGCCCTCTTCCCTGATGTGCTTCTCTTTGCCTCACTCATACAATCGTCTACTCCTAACTCCCCACAAGGGCACCTAAAACTTGGTTGCCGATGCCCTGCTGCTTATTTGAGTGTTATGATCACTACTGCCCTATGTCCTTGCCCTGCTTTGTTTTGTACTGCAAGTCGCAGTTTTCTTGTTTGCTCATTTGTTATGTACTTTGTAAGGCGCTGCGGAACACTTGTGGCGCCATATAAAGGATAATACACATGTCACACAGTAATGCCCCTTACACATTATGCCACACATTAGGTTTGCCTTTATACACATTATGCCACACAGTAATGCTGCTTAAACAATATACACATACCATACATATTATTACACCCAAACACTCCTCCCCAAATACATTGCACCCCCTGCACAGTACTCACCCGCCCATCACCTCAGCGTCAGTCTGCCCTTGGACTCTGCAGATATTGGAGCCGCCATGCTTGAACTGTGTGTCTTCTTGCATACAGGCTCAGCAAAGGCCCATGGGACAAGGAGCTGCTGCAGCTGGGCATGCACAGCAGCTTTCCTCCAGCGGCCATTTTTCTTACTTCCCGCTGCCCCCACTGTCTCAGCTCCGCGCTGCTGCCAGCTGTATGAGTTGCTGCCCGATCAGAGCAGAGAGGTCTGATCACTATAGGGCAGCCAGAGCAGACCATCCGCCCATCCCAGTCCCACTGCTGCCCGCTGTCAAGCTGGGCAGGCCCTAGGCTTGGAATGCATACCGCTAGGCATTCTAAATGCCCTAGGCTTTTGCCTAATTTGCCTCTGCCTGCAAGTTGCAACATTTTGCTGAACACAAAAGGAGGAAATTCAGTTTAAACGTCATGCCTTGCTCGGACTTCAACCTGGATAATCAAACTTCTCATTCATATTCTAGCAAGCCTAAAAGTCTTCGCTTACAGTTTTCCCTAAAGGCTTAACATAGCCCAGCAGCCTTTAATGACACAGGGCCCGATTACAGATCGCAACTATTACGCAAGCAGATGGCCGATTGTTACGTTCTGTGCATTAATCGCAGAGTAGACACTACACAGATCCATTGCAGAGTGATTGACAGAAAGTGAGTGTTTGGGGGTGGTCGGCAAAACGCAGGCGTGCCAGTGCGTTTGAACTCAGTTACAGGGACATGCATAAATTAGCCACTGCGATGCCATACGCAGATGGGGCTTTCACTGCGTGCGATGAGGTTAGCAATTCCTGAGTAAGGTCATACCTTGTGCAACGGTGCATGAGGCTCCGATGGTACTCGGTTATTGTTGGTTTTGCAGACTTGCTAAGTATTACGGATGTGTGTAAGGTGAAGTGGGCGTCCTTAGGTTAGGCTGCGACAGCATTGCTATAGCAATCATTAGCATATTTTCACAGTGAGACTACGTGCGTAAACCGCAGCTGCGATCCGTAATGAATCAGGCCAAACTCAGCAGAAGGGGGCTACATACAAGGTACAAAAATAATATTACAATGCATAATCCATCACTTCTTTCATCCGCCCACCTTACAACTCATGCAAACCCATTTTGACCTCCTGCATTGTCCCTCCGCCACCACAATGGCTCTTGCCATCACCACATTTTCCAACCATTCACATTCTCAAGAAAGACCCATTAATAAACCCATCCTATGCCCATTTCTCCTACATTTTCAAATGACTGTAGTTCCTTGTTACTGCACTGATCATTTTTCCCTGACTGTGTACTCACTACTAGACTGTCTAACCTGGCTTTTGTCCCACATTCTCCACATTAACTGAGCTTACAGAAGTAGCGAATAGCCGACACACATCAAAATCAATAAAAGTGAATATGCCTGCCTACTAATTACGAAGTTCCTTCCTTGCATCTGACATTTAAACCAATAGTGAATACCTCAATTCCTTTGGCATCTGTAATGTTGTGCACATTCAGATGTTCATACATTACAAAATCCACTTTCTCAGTGCACCCAGAGTTGGTCCTTCATTCTTCAGATCAAGGAAAATCTCCACTGTATGGGCCTGATTCAGAGTTGTACGCAGTACACACCTATGCATCTTTGGACATAGCTGCTGCGAAAATATGTAAAAGCAGTAGGAGGAGTCTGTAGTAGAAAGACGCCCGTTGCCTTCTTTTGGGATCCGCTGCATCAGATCATCTGCGTGATCAGTCATCTGAGTAACCCTAAGGTGCCGCCGCACAGAGTGCCCTTGGGCGGAACTGGTTGTCCACCGCATTTCTTTTTGCTGGGATGCCCGCTGCTATGTATATTAGCAGCGGTGCGCCCAGCTCCATTCCTTCACTGCAGCCGTGCCCTGCCGGCTGCCTGCCAGTCTCAGCCGAGCACTAAAGCCGCATCCATGAGCAATATCGTTAAGTGTTTCCCCTCCACTGCCAGGCTCAATATCGTTAACGATTAAACATTATAGCATCTCTCCTGTCCAATCTTCACATAGTGACAAAAACAAAAGAAAAAAAAAAAAAAAAATGATGGGGCACAATGCTCTTTCTGGCACAGGGCACCAAAATGTCTAGTTACGGCTCTGCCTAAGGTTACTAAGGATGGTCGTGTATTCCACACTTCCGGGGCCAGTGAAGCTGCATCCAAGGACGCGGCATTCCCAGAAACAGGGCCAGCATGCCCTGTTTTTGTTTTTATTTTATAACACTGGTAGTCGCCGTCCTTACCCCTAAACGGCCGCAGCATGTCAATCATACTGCTACTTAGGGGGCACTGCGACCATCGCCACAGATCTGCACATGAGCAGTACAGGTCCTGTGAAGGTCGCCAAACATCAGAGATGTATACAAACCAGATAGGACTTGATTCACAGTTGTACGTAAACCATGTCCTTTCTTTACATAAGGTGCCAGCAAATTGATGAACCATACCCTTACAATTTCGTACTTCCTTTGGCCCACCTAGATGTTCAATCCCAACCATAGTCTCCTTGTTGCCTTCTGAAATTCTTGAATGACCTTGGAAGGTGTTAAACTCTCAAAAACCTTCGCTCCCATTTTAAAAAGGACCCTCCAAGGCTTATATTTACAAAGTGTAAACTGCGCTTCTCAGAGCTAAAAATTTAGAGCAACATTAACATTAAGTATAAAACCCGGTCTGCTTACAGCTGGGTACACACACTGCCGACGGATCCACCGATTGGCTGCTGTGTCGGCGGATCCGCCTATCAGGTAAGCTATACAGACTTACTGATTGGCCACTCCATGCATGTTCGGAACACGGTGTTCCCCGACATTACAACTGGGCAGGCATAGGAATTTGTCTGCCCAGTTGAGCTGTCACCGGAAGTCCCTGCAGATATATCGGCCATCTGCTGTGCTGCAGAGCAGATGCGATATGCCTGAACGACGCCGTTCGCAGACATATATGGGACACACACCGGCCGATGTGCTCACGATATATCGATATATTGCCCAGTTTGTACCCAGCTTTACATTGAATGTCAGAGCAGCTTTAAATATTCATCTCCAACCCACTGAAAAGCAGCAACTTGCAAAAGCCACCACTCGGGAGTAACTAGGTATTTGAAGGCCCAATAGCAAACGTATGAACGGGCCCCTATGTACCACCCAATGGTGAAAAATTTATATAAAACATGTAACTTTGACAAGGAAGATGGCCCCCCCTAAGCTCTAGCCCCATAGCAGCTGCACCCCTTGCACCTATGGTAGTTACACCGATGCCGCCACTTCGTTAATATAGCCACAAGTCTGCAATCAAACTCTCCTCACCCTCTAAAAGCCATTTGAAAAATACCCGACTTATATTATCAAAGAAGCCCATTGCTTTTTAATAAAAAAAAACAAAAACAAACCTATGTGTAAACGTTATAGAAATTAACTAAAACCGAAATATTAGTTATTGGACCACACAAATACAGAGACTGCATTATGTCAAACATTACTTTATGTTGATTCAGGTTAGTTACAGGTAATACCAAACCAGAAAGGTAATTCTTACATTTTGAACCATCACATTGTAATTTCATGTAAGAGTGCAGTTATGCACATGGTTTTGAAGTAAATAAGAATTTGTCAACAATGGAACAAAAAAAGAAGTCAAAAACCTCCAAATACTATTTTAGCTGTGCAACGTGTCCATTGGTGCAAAATAAGAGACTGTAGCTAGAGCTCCATGACAATGCCATTTGAGCCCAGAAAGAACAGGATGTGCCACCAAGTTTGGCACATACTGCCATTATTCCTGCTTAGAAGTTTTATTTTTCTCCCCTTCTAGAATATAAAATGATCCAACAGTCATTTGTGCCAGTTTGGCATTAATTCAACTACTGAGTTCAGGGCATTACTCGGTCTCTAGTGAAGTCTTATGTTTTCTGGTATTCGACAAGGATTGTAGCATTGCTGAATATTAAACGGTAGAGTTCAGACCACAGTAGAAGAACAGAGTGCTTTGTATTTGCAACGTCGTGCGTGGGCAACAAACCTCAGAGACAACTTGCCACAGCTCGCACAAGGGTAACTAACAGTTATAGTGATTGACAAAGACACAACCTGCTGCTCTTCAGCTGTTATCGAACTAAGTCTCAGCACTAAGTCTCTGGTCCACAGAGGCAAAACAAAAACCTTTTCCGGAAGGACCTTAAAAAACACACGTCGGTGACATGTATAAAACAAACCCATTTCTGAAAGCATAGATGACACATAAAAGAACCACGCAAATTAACGTGCTAAGTGGGAATTCAATTAGGCAATAAAGCAGAATTTTTTTTGCATGCAAATTCCACTTATCGCGTCTGAGTGCACCGGTTTTTTTTCGCACAATTCCAAAAGTCGCAAAGCGGCATGTGTGAATATTCTTCCTGCTTTTACCGGCGATGAGTATAGGTGAAAATGAGGAAAGCTGCGTGTACCCCAGATAAAGGCAAAGTGATATAGGATAATATAGACGTGCATTAGTGTCGCTAATAAAAGTATTAGGAGTTCTTAAATGGTGTCAAATGGCCATTTTTTCCATATTTATAAAACAGTCAAATAATTATAGAAAGCAAGAGTTTTTGGCAAAATAAATGTTCTACCTAAATTGGGGGGGGGGGGTGCCTACAATGTCTAAATTTGTCATTTAAAGACCCTTCAAAATACACCTCTAAAAAGGTTTGTACACACCTGACATATCTGCAGATGATGGTCGTTCATACACACTGAACGGCCATCATCTGCTTGTGCCCTCGGGTCCCGGCGTCCGGGGGCCAGGACCCAGCGGCCGGTAGGTATGTCAGGGAGTGTCCCGCCCCCTCCTCGCGGCTGCTGCTGTGTGTTTGTAGACATATCTGTACATCGGCTGTGCAGCACAGCCAATGCGATAAGTCGGTGAACGGCGTCAATCACCGACATATCGCGGGTACACGGTGGCCGACGGGCAGCAGATACATTGGCCGATCAATTGATCGGCCAATGTATCTGTCAGGGTGTACCCAGCATAACACACCTGCAATCTTAAAAAACACCATTCATACCCACATACATGTGCCACATCATTTAACCCATTTTCCAGCACTTTGCACATTCACTCCAATAAGGACATGTCATTATTGGCCAAATTAAGCCAAATAAAAAATTATTTTTACCCAATTGGTCATTAAGGAAAGTGTCCCAGTGGTCCTGAACCAAGTCCCGACATTTTTAGCCAATAGGTGTTTTGCAATCTTTTTGTCTACTCAGGTGGTGGTGAAAACTTTCGCATCTAATGGTACGGAAAATTCACACACGCGAAATCACATCTAATAGAACCATGCAATCAATACAAATCCGCACGAGAAAACGTTTTTTTTTCCCCCTCAGCAAAACAGCTTATCGCGCCTATTTGATTTCCCCCCTAAAATTCCTCAAGTAATTTTTTTTTTACTAAATGCATTAATGGAGATGAACATGAATATTTGTAATCAAGTTTGGTCAAGGAATATTTAAACTAAGACATATAAAAAAAGAGAACTCCTTCAACAACAAAAACAATTGAATAATAAATAAAAACAAACAAACCAGAAGTATCCATTGTGATTAGTATCCATTAGATACAATGGATATTTAAATGACCTGAGAACAGCACATGGCAGCCCCCACTAGTTGATACAGCAAAAAAAAAAAAAACAACTACCCAGAAAAAAAATAAATTAGCAGTATAGCATGTGCACAAACTTCACCAAATATTAACAAAAACAGAGGCAAGGGGGGGGGGGGGGGGGGGGGTTGGGAGATTTAAAAAAAAAAAAAAAACTTATTATAGGAGTATAAAATGTGAAGTGTCTCGAGCAACTATTGGCTATTTCTGACTTATAGTCAACACACAGATCTAGAATTATTCCAGAGATGGACACTTACAGCATGATCACTGTACTATAATAGTTATCAGGAATCATTCACAACCATTACTTGATGTGACTAACCCTAACTAGCTAGAATGTAAACAAGTAACAGCCTAAAATATAGAAGCTTGCAAACTCTACATAAAGGAATAATTCCCACTCAACATTATTGCAGGTTTATGAATGAAAGTTCCAAGGCAGCCGCAGAAGAAACACCACAGGTGGCTCATAGACATTGTACATTGTCACACACACCAGTCGTTACCATTGCACAATGACCATTCCAGCGCGTACTCGCCAGTATCTAGAGATGTTATCACACTAAACATTGTTCTTTCTGAAAATACCTGTTGTGTAGACTAGCAACAAAACTTGTGTTTTTAGCACAGCGACACAAAGCAGCCAGGCCAGTCCATGTGTAGAGGGAACGCTGACCTTGGACTGAAGTACAGGCTGGAGGGGCCCCAGCTACAATCACACAGAGCGCTCAGACAATACACGGACTATGGGATTTGGACGCTGCAATTTACACAGTAGAGGAATTGTTTCAAAACATGTTGACTGCAAAGATGCATCCAGCTGAGGCTAATACTGGGCCACTTTCCCCACCTGCTGGAAAGCAAACCCCTCCTGCAGGCAATCTTATGGCAACTTCAAATATTTCCAAAATCCCTGTACAGGAGGATTTATGTCATATTAGAACAGGACAAGGATGCGGGACCTTACTCCATCAGTGATACTTACAAAACCATATCCTCTGGATTTGCCCGTCTGTCTGTCTGTAATGACCACGGCTTCATCAATATCCCCAAAAACCTCAAAGTATTTCCTGAGGGATGAGTCCGTAGTGTGATAAGGAAGCCCCCCGACGAAAATCTTGGTGAAAGTAGTATCTTTCTGCACCGTGTGCATGGTGGCTGGTCTTCACATACACGTATTACACATCCAAATCGTCCCAGAGGTTTCCTCTTCTCACAGCTTTAACTAAACTGCATAGGCAGACAAATAGGTATAAAATAGAGACAGTTCTTGAATAATAGTAAAAAAAACTAGCAATAGTTAAAGGACTAGTAGCTGTAGCAATGGCTGATGAGGTAGTTGGTTGAACTTTGTGTTGTACAGCAGATATCAAGCAGTGGGAAAACAATTGCAAGGTTTCCCCATACACCAGTTGTACAGCAGCTCTGCTCCCTGTGAGCTGTGTCGGCTATATAATACAAGCTGCTGCTAACACATTGCACTAAGCTTTGTACTCAGCCCCAGCCCCGCCCACCTCAGCCCTCCCTCCCTGAGGAGAAAAAAAACATACCAGCTGAATCATGGGTATTGTAGTCCCCGTGAAAATGCTTTAAAACAACTAAAACCCTTCACTGCAATTATATCATTAAACAAAAATGAAAACAACGCAGATTCAACTGCAAAGTACACAACTATATATATATATATATATATATATATATATATATATAATACATTAAATGACAAAGGTGCCCCCTGGTGCAATAGAGTGCAAAAGTTACCTATGTGAATTGAATACAACTTAAAAGTGAACCCGTACCATATGAATAGAATAATTAGGCTGGAGGTTGCAAACTTATGACATGTGGCTCTCCAACTTTGGTGGCCAGGGCATGCTGATACTTGTAGTTCTACTCCAGCTGAAGCACTTCAGACAATCATGAAACATTCAAGCAAATATTACAATATGGGTCCGTGTACTTAGCAGAGCATACCTGGCCAGCAGACTTACATTAGGCTTTCTGTATACATACATAACTTGTGAACACATGAAAAATGAGTGATAAGAAAAGTTGATTTATCCTCCTGCTGCTGTGAAACGCTACCATTGCAAAGGATTGTGGGACAGGTAGTACTGTTTAATGTCAGTAGTGCAGCAACTAAGGTAATTTGGACTACATCTCGCAGAATTCAATGCACCACATGATCAATATTATCTACTTTGTTGCTTCCACACACCCTGGAGGTTCCTATATAGTTTTCAGGCTTATATAATAAAGTGCTAAGTATAAGGAACCAGTTTATATGCTGCATTTTAATACTGAAAAAAGGTGATGCTCTGTCTATCTGTGGTGCAATTAAGGGGAAGGGTGCTGGAATAAAGTAATTTGCAGGGATGGAGGGAATACATACGATTTGTCAACAGCATACTGTAAACAGGAGAATGGTTGTAATGTTATATAAAGCATTTTAACCGCATCGGAATTATAACTTTAACTCATAGTTGCCTACTTTCTGGCTGCCAGCAGGGGGCGTAACTACTCCATTGGCGTAACTACTGTAGGTGCAGGGAGTGTGGCTGCTATGGGGTCCGGCCCGTCTCGGCGGCCCGGCCCTTCCCCTGCACCTATGGTGCCCCGCAGGGCCAGCTCTACCATTAGGCAGTTTTAGGCAGCTGCCTAGGGGCGCCAGGATCTGGGGGGAGCCAAAGAGTTTGCCCATCACAATATTAAGGATGTGTCTGAGACATTCTAGTTGTACTAAATGCAGGTGGCGGCTGTGGAACTAAGATGATGCCTTCTCACTTTCATTGTATAGGCTGCAGTTTTGCCTAGGGTGCCAAGAAACCTTGCACCGGCCCTGGTGCCAGGCCAGCCATGGTGGCGGCCTTCTTCAGCAGCGTGCTGTGGGGCACAGGGCAGGCACGTCTGCCCTCCTGATCGCCTCCGCCGCTGAATGAAACTGGAAGGAGGCATGGCTGTGATCAAGGGATGTCCCAGCAGGCTCAGCATGGCTCCTCCCAGCATCAGTCAATGTGGAGAGATGGAGCCGACTGGGAGAGGAGATGTGCCTGGCCTGCCCAGCACAGCACACTACGGAAGGAGGTCGCAACCACGGAGCGGAGGTAAGTCACAGAGGGAGAGGGGGGGTGAGTGACGGGGGCGTGGTGGGGGACCTAGGGGCATTGTAAAGTGTGGTGTGTGGCTACTATGACGCAGGATCGCATCATCAGCAACCCGGACCGTCTACTTTACTCAGAAAGTGGCAGCGCCGGGTGGACACTGCAGCCTCTGGGAGACTTGAAGCACTCCCGCGGAGCCGGGAGCATTCCGAGCAAGTAGGCAAGTATGCTTTGAGCATGATAGTATGTAACTCATTCTTGCTAGTTGACGACTTTCTGTCTCTTCCCAGCAGGGCTATTGTAGCAGGATGTGTGGGCGGCGTGAAGAGCGTGGCGGTGCGGTCTCATCTCGTGGCCCTGCCCCCCGCTAATACAGTGCTGAGATCACATGCATTGTAAAGCTGGGGGCGGGGAAATGATGACGCAATACGCGTCATCAGCCTCCGCGAACCTGCCACTTGTGCTTGGTAAGTGGGCGGCTGTGGAGGGTCCAGGCGGGTAGAAGTCGGCTGCGGGAGACTTGCCCACTCTTAATAAAGAATTGCATTTATATTAAGTTGATGTATACTGATCAGATCAATTTAGGAAGTATAATATCCTATGTCTGTATTATAATTGTATTTTGATATGGCTAGAGGTCAGGGCATGTTGGCAACGCAGTGTATATATAATCACAGAGCTGTATAATCATGTACAGTGGTAAGGTTATGTTGGAAGGTTTGTTATACAATGGGGGCTTGGCCACGATGTGCCCTTAAAAAATGGCACATCATGACCAGCAACATAGCTAGCTTTTCCTCTCACCCTATCTAGGGGTCAATGTAATAGCCTGTGAGATGCAGGAACCGTTAAGTTCCCGGTGAGACAGACCAATGTTTTAAAGGGGCAATCATTTAAAAGGTAAAATCAAGTTGTTTTTGCCTTTTTAATTATTGCCCCTTTAAAACATGCTGTGCCGGTAGAAACTGCATTGTCCCATGGCCTGGAAGTTTAGAAGGCATGTACCATTCCCCACTGCTCTGCACAGTAAATGGATGGTTAAAGGGGAGCAGAGTGGGTAGGTGACATCAGCACTTTTCACTAAAAATATAAACTGGGAAGCTAAAGAAATATTATTCTGCAGCTCTCATATAATTTTTGGTTTTATTCATTATCATATTATACAGATGGAAAAATAACAATATAATATGTTGTGGAGTGCATAATTATTTCCAATACACAGGAACGATTTCTAAAAATTGTTCTTTTGCTTATTTATGAATTTGTTGCAAAAGAATAATCTTTTAAAAACCACTTTAACACAATAAAAAAATAACATTTTGTGAAGTCTGCTTTTGATGTTCTTCCCTTCTTGGCTCCAATTCAGTGTTGGCAACAGTGGGTCACATTTTTTATTCTCCTGTTTTACTTTTCAGTGTCAGAACTACATTTACCATGATGCTTTGCAATCCTCTGATAGCACTTTAGAAGTGGTGCATTGTTGTTGGGAGGGGCTGTGTTGTAAATGCCGGGGAGGGTGGGCCTCTGGCAATTTGACTAAGAAATAATACTTTTGCAAAGCAAATAAACCAGCAGCAACCCGCCACAAAAAGCCGCTGAAACACATTTGTTCTCTGAAAAATACACAGCAAACACGATGCCCTGATACAATGGTGATTTATGAGCAAGGCGTGACGAGTTCCCTGTTTCCTAGCAAACAGATAAAGTGAATAAAAACAGCTTTCAGGTGGCAGGCACAGTTTGTACAGCTACTAATTTATCTATGCATAATAGGGCACCATTTAACCTAAAGAATATTTTTTACTTGGTACAATAATGTGTTTCATTAATTTCATTTGACAATTTATTTCAGGGGACGTTGATGATTGGTAAGTGCCTTTATTCTGTACTAGACATATTTTATAACTGCTCTCATCTTTATTATTAAGAGGTATCCTAGGAGCCAACAGGTGAATTGATACAGGACATGTACAGCTTATTCCATATGGCCACCAGGCACTTCATATTCCCATCATTATTTACTTTTATTGGGTTCATATAAATCTTAGCATAAAGGGGATGATTACATATCTGGAACAGCACATCGAAGGGAGCAACATCAGTACTTTTTCCTCACTTCCCATAGAGGCATGCAGGAAATGTAGCGATGTTGAGGGTGCTAATAGCAGAGACGTAGTGACAGCAGGTGATGGTGTAAACCAGGCCTGGTCAACCTACGGCTCTCCTGGGATGGCCACTTTTCCCGGTGGTCATTCCAGGAGAGTAGGCAAGTATTATGTGGTGTCAAATTACAGCACCTACAAATAATACCAGGAAAGCTGTGGGGCCTTCAAATCTCTCACACATTCAGTTCCCTCCATATCTATATCACATGCAGCAGAGATCATGCCTAAGCGTTGCACACGGATTCCCTTGGTTGAACAGCTGCAAACATACCATTCTGGAGCTAAACTAGTCACAATAACCACACCGCCAATTTTCCCAAAGCACGCGCTGGTCTGTCCGAAACATTCCCATATTCATAAATCCAAAAAGCCCAATTGGTAAGTCATAACCCTTGCAGAACTCAAACTTGCAGAACGACACGCGGACAACAGGGCTACTGGTTGTCGTGCAATAGTATTGTTTTTTTTGTTTTAATGGAAGCCATTTTGAGTGTACTGACCAATATTCAGCCTATCAACGCACTAGGAAATATTAACATTACTGAGGCGCAAAGTGCCACATGCCTCATTGATGTCACTTGCTCCTGGTGTTTGATAAGTGAAGTCCATATGTGTAATATGTTTATGTATTACTTATTAACATTTATTTATATAGCACTACAATAATCAGGGTATTGACAGTCAGAGGAAAGATAAACAATTATAATAAACTGCATTCTTACGAAAATATCCGGCAGTGTAAAGTCGATGGTTGCGCTTTGATCTCTGTTGAGGTGGGTACGTGTATATTGTTGTAAAGCACACTAAAATGCTTCAGCATAAAGTAATAGTACATGTTACTTTTTCCATTTAAAATGATGCGTGGGTGTAAAATGTCCAGAAGAGTTAAAGCCAACACAGCTTTTGTCTACCCACAGGACACTGACTGGCAGTAATTTCAGCAAACCTCATGTGCAAATCCTTTATTGTGTAAATGCATTCATTTTCACACCTTCCTCTTTACACTGTGACTGATCCCTGCATACGGCAGTCTGTAACACTGGACTCCTCACAGTGATAAGTTAATATAAACAGCCCCATCCAGCAGGAAACACTTTCTGAGGTATACACAGTCACACATCATTGGCATGAAATTACATAGCACAGTTGGCTATTCACAGCTAATGTAGACTTTTGATGACTGAAGAATTACATGAAATAGAAAGCATACTTCTCGCTATCTCTGCTTCTGTGTAACAGTAGTTCCCAAACTCGGTCCTCAAGGAACCCTAACAGTCCAGGTTTTAGGAATATCTATGGCTGAGCACATGTGGGTCGGGATGCATCAAAACAGATTTTGCGGTCAAATCTGCAAAAATTCAATTTTCTGAGGTTTGGCCGTTACCGCGAATGAACCAAGATCCGGAATGCGATACCTTCCAAAGCTAGGATGCGGTGGGCGACGCCATCTTTAGAAGATGTTATCCAATAGAAGCCTATGGGCTGTTACGGTGCCTAGGCAACCGAGTTTCCCATGTGTTAGGTGACGCACATACGCTGCGCGTGTGTCACTCAGCGCATGTGCGGAAGGACTCCCAGGTCCTAAACATGGGAATTCTATTGCAAAGGATAGCTCTTACTGGGAAAGAGCTGTCCTATATGATTTTCTTCAAGCATATGGCGTTAGTAAACGCTGTTATGCTTACAATGAGTGTCGGGATGCATCGCATTCAAAACATGAATCGTCATGCCCATGGTTATATCAAGATGAATGAGGTACTAATTAAGTCTCCTGATCTGTTATGCTGCCTTGGGGACTGAGTTTCGGAACCACTGGATTACTGTATGTCATGTATTTTAATGATCTAGAGTTGTATGAAGTTTTCCCTTGTGACAATGGATTAGTGTTCATTATTTACTGACTCAAAGCCCTATATAACCAGTGTCCAAGGTACCTGAAGAGCTTCTGATCCCTTACTGCCCCGCTCGCTTACTGTGATCTGTAGATGAAGGACTATTAGCAGTAGCTAGAATCTCCCTAAATTCATTTGGGGGTTGAGCCTTTAGTTTTGTGGCTCTGACTCTCTGGAACTCGCTTCCTTGAACAGTTCGAGAAGAATCCGCTCTAGAATCCTTGAAATAAAGACTGAAGGCTCACCTGTTTACTCAAGCATTTCACTAATGTCCCTTTAGTTCCTAATAAAATACAACCAAAATACTTAGTTCTCATTTTATGTTAAGTTTATTTTGTATTTTTTTGTTAAATGGAAATGGAAAGCACTTTGAGTCCTGCTGGGAGAAAAGTGCTTTATAAATAAAAGTATTATTATTATTATTATTATTACTACTCAAAAGTGTCAGCACCAAGTGTTTTGAGTGCTATGAAGGTAAGCATTATGGGGTCAATGTGCTAGCATTGCCTTTATCTCTGCGCTATGAGACTTCCTGCACCGCCACTTATTGGAGTGATGCAGGATGTCTTAGCCCTGCAATGTCCTAAAAAGTAAGTGACCAGAAAGGATCTACGATAAGCCACCCCTCCAGTGACCTCTGTTATGCCTGTTGTACATGCGTGAGATCTCACAAAACTACAAATTCTTTTTCAAGACCGATGGCACATGTGCGAAGATGTCCTTTGGTAGGACTGGTAAGTAACACATACTGTATCACCAATCTTA
This sequence comes from Taudactylus pleione, assembly GCA_031769625.1. Taxonomy (NCBI): domain Eukaryota; kingdom Metazoa; phylum Chordata; class Amphibia; order Anura; family Myobatrachidae; genus Taudactylus; species Taudactylus pleione. The sequence goes on from JAUIMM010000068.1 coordinate 9,251,160, forward strand.
GATGGTGCTACGCAGGGGCTGGCTGGCAAATTTTAGCCTGGGGGGCAAATGCATGCAGGCGACCCTGGCAGAGGAGTAGCGTGTAGCCAGGGTGCCCGAAGAACGTGCGTGCTACGGCGCCGCCCCCCCTCAAGTGTTTCAAGGAGGAGGCGGGTCCATATGGGATTAATGTAAGGTAAATAAAGATTAGGGGCAGCCCCCTGTCATAGTGCCCATATGCAGTGCCCCCGTGTGCCACAAGAGAGAACACCTTTATGCAGGCCTCCAGTAGTGATCCCCCCTATGCAATGCCCCTTGTGCCCCCAGTAGTGGTCCCCCCTGTTCAGTGCCCCTTGTGCCCCCAGTAGTAATCCCCTTATATAGTGCCCCCAATAGTGGTACCCCCTATGCAGTGCCCCCAGTAGCAGTCCACCCCCCCATGCAGTGCCCCCAATAGTGTTAACCCTTATGCAATGTCCCTTAAATAGTGGACCCAGTTGTAGTCTCCCCCCTATGCAGTACCCCCAGTATTGCCCTTTATATAGAGCCCCCAGCAGTGGTCCCTCGCAGTGCCCCCAGTGGTAGTCCCCCCCCCTATGTAGTGCTCCTAGTAGTAGTCCCCTCCACCCTATGCAGTGCCCCTAGTAGCAGTCCCCTCCCCTTGTAGTGCCCACAGTAGTAGCCCCCCCTGTAGTGCCCCCAGTAGTAGTAGTCCCCCTTTGTAGTTCCCCCAGTAGTAGTAGTCCCCCCCTTGTAGTGCCCCCAGTAGTAATCCACCACCCTGGTAGTGCCCCCATAGTAATCCCCCCCTGGTAGTGCCACCATAGTAATCCCCCCCCTGGTAGTGCCCCCAGTAGTAGTAGTCCCCCTTTGTAGTTCCCCCAGTAGTAATCCACCCCCCTGGTAGTGCCACCAGTAGTAATCCCCCCCTGGTAGTGCCACCATAGAAATCCCCCCCCTGGTAGTGCCCCCATAGTAATCCCCCCCTGGTAGTGCCCCCAGTAGAGAGAGCCTTTATAAAAAACAAAAGAAGGGTTGTGGGGAAAAGGCCTAGTGCTACCAGCACGGGGCAGGTTCTTTGTAGGTGGGCACTTTTTAGAACACTCTTTAGTAGAATTTCTAATAGGAGGCTTTACACCCCTACTGACAGCTGCATGTTTTATATATATATATATATATATATATATATATATATATATATATATATACAGTCAGGTCCATAAATATTGGGACATTGACAGAATTTTCAGATTTTGGCCTCTATTCACCACCACAATGGTTTTGAAATTAAACAAACAAGATGTGCTTTAACTGCAGACTTTCAGATTTAATTTGAGGGTAATTACATCCAAATCGGGTGAACGGTGTAGGAATTACAACGGTTTCTATATGTGCCTCCCACTTTTTAAGGGGCCAAAAGTAGTGGGACTATCAACTCAAAAGCTATTTCATGGACAGGTGTGGGCTATTCCCTCGTTATTTCATTATCAATTAAGCAGGTATAAGGTCTGGAGTTGATTCTAGGTGTGACATTTGCATTTGGAATCAGTTGCTGTCAACTCTCAATATGAGATCCAAAGAGCTGTCACTATCAGTGAAGCAAGCCATCATTAGGCTGAAAAATCAAAACAAACCCATCAGAGAGATAGCAAAAACATTAGGTGTGGCCAAATCAACTGTTTGGAACATTCTTAAAAAGAAAGAACGCACCGGAGAGCACAGCAACACCAAAAGACCCGGAAGACCACGGAAAACAACTGTGGTGGATGACAGAAGAATTATTTCCCTGGTGAAGAAAAACCCCTTCACAACAGTTGGCCAAATCAAGAACACTCTCCAAGAGGTAGATGTATATGTCAAAGTCAACAATCAAGAGAAGACTTCACAAGAGTGAATATAGAGGGTTCACCACAAGATGCAAACCATTGGTAAGCCACAAAAACAGGAAGACCAGATTAGAGTTTGCCAAACAACATCTAAAAAAGCCATTACAGTTCTGGAACAACATCCTATTGACAGAGGAGACAAAGATCAACTTGTACCAGAGTGATGGGAAGAGAAGAGAAGGAAAGGAACTGCTCATGATCCAAAACATACCACCTCATCAGTGAAGCATGGTGGTGGAAGTGTCATGGCGTGGGCATGTATGGCTGCCAATGGAACTGGTTCCCTTGTATTTATTGATGATGTGACTGCTGACAAAAGCAGAAGAATTAATTCTGAAGTGTTTCGGGCAATATTATATGCTCATATTCAGTCAAATGCTTCAGAACTCATTGGACAGCGCTTCACAGTGCAGATGGAAAATGACCCGAAGCATACTGCAAAAGCAACCAAAGAGTTTTTTAAGGCTAAAAAGTGGAATGTTATGCAATGGCCAAGTCAATCCCCTGACCTGAATCCGATGGAGCATGCATTTCACTTGATGAAGACAAAACTGAAGGGAAAATGCCCCAAGAACAAGCAGGAACTGAAGACATTTGCAGTAGAGGCCTGGCAGAGCATAACCAGGGATGAAACCCAGCGTCTGGTGATGTCTATGTGTTCCAGACTTCAGGCTGTAATTGCCTGCAAAGGATTTGCAACAAAGTATTAAAAAGTGAAAGTTAGATTTAGGATTGTTTAGTTTGTCCCATTACTTTTGGCCCCTTAAAAAGTGGGAGGCACATATAGAAACCGCTGTAATTCCTACACCGTTCACCTGATTTGGATGTAATTACACTCAAATTAACTCTGAAAGTCTGCAGTTAAATCACATCTTGTTTGTTTCATTTCAAAGCCATTGTGGTGGTGAATAGAGGACAAAATATGAAAATTCTGTCAATGTCCCAATATTTATGGACCTGACTGTATATATGTATTGGTTAGCGCCTATTAAGCGCTTCTTGTGTTTTTTACTGTGAGGGACTAAGGCTGAAGCAGCGGCAGCCAGAAGTTCAGAACAGATGAAGGAGGTAACTAACGTTAGCGTTTGGGATTGTGGGGGGGGTGGCCCTGTCTTTTTTGACAGTCCCGGGCCCCATCATTTCTGATGGCAGCCCTGGATTCAGTTAAGGGCAATGCTGAATTCAGATTCCATATGATCAGAAATCTGCACGTACACAGGACCCGTTCTGCGCATGTGCAGAATGGGTCCTGTGTGATCGCACGCAGCCCCTGCTATGCCTCAGCTATGCCTCTGCCTGACTGACATGCAGAGGCATTTACATGGAGGTGCGGAGACCGCCAGCTTTTGCCCACAAATACTGCACAGCTTTATTTTTACACAATTTAGATGTCAGTTTGAACTCACCCCTCCCACATCTAAATCTCTCTGCACATATTACATCTGCCCCACCTACAGTTTAACATGGTTTTACCAAGGTGCACAGTTAAGGTTACACACTGCAGATAAATATCTGCAGATCTAGTGATACACTGAACGACCATCATCTTTCAGGCAGTCGCGGGTCCCGCTGGCCCCCCTCCCCGCGGCTGCTTCTGTATGTGTACAGGCGATCGGCTGATCACCCGTACACACATGCCAATGGACAGATGCAGCACAGCTGACGCAATATGTCTGTGAAATACGTAGTTCACAGACATATCGCTGGTACACACTGGCCGACGAGCACTTGATATATTGGCCGATCAATTGAGTCTTGCAGCCCAAGCAGCACCACAGGACCAGGTAGAACGCACAGCAGATGAGCGGAACGTCACTTACTGCACATCATTAAGGTACTGTTTAAACAGTATTCTACCCTCCGGGTAGCGACCACCACTCATTCACCTGGAGACTATACTTACCATGGTACATACACAGAAACTTTAAGGCACACAGATGCCCAGCAGCTCTGTGAAGATACAGTGACTTTCTCCTATACTACAGGAACTGTTTAAACCTCAGACCAGAGGTCACCATTGTTCAGTTCTGTATCCACTGTGGAAACTTTTTTACCTTGCACCGGCAAGGCTGAGTTTTATTTCTCCAGTGAGAACCATTTGTAAGCAGCAGCTTCCCACAAGAGAGACCGTAACGGTGTTTGTTCCCCTCACCAGTCAGGCTCATTCTGGCAATACTAGCAGCCGCACAGCTCCAGCACAAGCACGCTGCTTGGGATTTATCGGCACCTCACCAACTACACGGGACCATAGTGCAGCTATCCAGTAAATCACTATCCAGCATGTCGGGTTGAGCGGACAAGCCAGTCATCCGTGGATGCGGTTCTATATACCGCCACAGCCAGACTCCCTCTCAGCACAAGACGGGACAATTAAAAACCTGAACTGCAGGTAAAACTCATTCTGTCATTTAGTGACACTCCATTACAGGTTCACCAGCTTTACTTATAAGCAATATGCATGCTGCTTTTCATATACGTATAGACTGGATCTCCTCTATACAGGAACTTTTCACTTTGCTGCTCATTTTTTATGGTTCACTTTCGGGACTTTTTAACAAATGTATCATATTTAATGTGATTACTGCCGGACCATTTGTCCGATGTTGCTTATTTAATTACACATTGTAGCTGAATTTGGATATTAACACATGTCCTATTAATTTTGCTTTGTATTAAATATCCTTTATTTTACATTTGAGTTGAGTGCATTCACCTGCTATTTTCAGGCTCTGTGGTTGCCATTTTTATCCATTTATTTATATTTAAGTGAGAGTGACTATCTCACACAACTACACTGAGCCTAAGGGTCATATCCAATATGCCCCAAACACTGTTCGGGCGCTAATTGATCCCCGCGATCAGCGAAAAACGGGGATTTTCAGCGGATAATCCCAGATTTTTGCCGATATTTTTTTTATCCCTATCCTATTAATTCAGGCGAATTAATAGGATAGTTCGTCCGTTAACACAGAGGAGCCGCGATAAGCTTGCGGCCCTATGTGTTCTCGCCTTTTTTGGGGTGAAAAAAAACACTTATCGTGGATTATTTTTTGGGACACATCACGCAACCCCCCCCCCCCCCCCGACAAGTACCGTCATCATGCCGACTACGGGGCTAATTGGATAGCCCCAAGTGAGCCCTGAGCGAGCTAATTAGCCGCGGTAAAATTACCGCGGCTAATTTTATATGGCCCTAAAAGTTCGTTAACTCTCCAGCGCTTGGGGTTTTTATTTGGTTATATATAAGTTGTATAACTATTCCCAATAAAGATACTATTCAGCTATTCCAGTTCTCATCAAATTTTTTATTACACTCACACAAGCCACAGTTAGGGGTTGAGCGCAGTGGACTTGCTATACGATTCTCCTATTAGGTCAGGGTGACCTCAATACCTGCAGCACTCCCTGCCACAACTACCAGCATCCAGTGCGCAGGATACCCTTTTATTCCCTAAATATACCTCCTGAAAAGTTAAAAGCAAAAATAGTGTAATACAGTACGCCCTATCAATAGCAGCAGTGGCTTCCCTCCCCGCGGTGTCACCCGGTGCGAGGAGGGATGCTGTGCGCCCGGTAAAGACGCGCACTACTGAAAAGGGGGCGTGGCTTCGCAGCCCAAATCCTGTGGTCCCGTGCTTATTAACGGGAGGGGGGGGCTGGTGCAGGAGGTGCGGACTGAGTTGTGTGCAGTGCTGGCTCCCTCACAGTGTCAGGAGGATAGTGTTGAACTTAATACTACAGTATTACTAAGGAGGAGTCTGCACCTTGGTGACATCCGGGTGCGGCCCGCACCCCCCCTTGTGACGCCACTGGATGGCAGTATATTAGGTGGATTATAACTGCATATCATAAAATGTAAAACAGGCTCATCACTTGTAAGCAGTTTTAGGATATGTTTCAAACCCTCATATCACAGGGGTACTGTCATTAAAGACCTTCATGCATCTGAATATAGAAAGCAAATGATAGAGTAAAGCTGGGTACACATTAGACCCGGCCAACGGCAGATGTAACGGAATGACATATTGTGTGGTCCGTGCACACCACAAAATCTGGTGAACGACTACACGATATGTCATTCCCCCACCTCATAAAACTGCATGGGGTCGCCAGTCAGATCTTCAGGTTGAGCAGCATGTAAGGCAGATCTAAAAATGTGGTGGACGACCCCAAGGGAGCATGCATAGTGCAAAAACACTGGACGATATTTTGTTCCGATCCATCGGAAATCAGCAAATAGTTTAAAAAAATGAATTTCGGGGAATTCAATTTGCCCCGAAAATTTTTGGGGGGGGCGAAAAACTATACTTTTTCCCCATTTTTTAGCTTCGGGCAATTCAATTAGAGCCTGTTTTTTATGCCCGAAAAGTTATCTGTTTTTAGGAACATACACATAGAATCCGTGATAAATTCATGGACCTATGTGTTTTTACTGGCGGCTTCCCGAAAACAGGAGATTTTTTTTCGGAGCCTGATGATGTCCCAAAAAAGAATCCCTGATATGTGCTGCCGACGCCTGCACTTCGGGGCTAATTGGATAGCCCTGGGGGATCTATTAGCATGCAGTAATATACTGTGGCTAATTGAATTCCCCACTAATACTGAAAAAGTATAATTTTAATAGTTAAAAAAGCATAACAAAATGCCCATACAGAATATCAGACATAGACTCATCTCAGATATTTGGGTGACAATAACGGAGGGTATTCTTGGCCAAAAATGTCCTCCGGAACAGCACAGTAGACTGAGCATGTGCTGTACTCTGACTAAGGATACATGAGCGCATGCTTTGGCCTTTTCTCTTCATCTGTGAAATGGGCTTTTCTGGGCAGTTACAGCGCAGATGCTCCCTCAGCCAAACATTCTGCATTACACATAAACAACCAAAAAAAAAAGACTTTGGGATAAAAATCTATGTGTTTACTAGAAGAACGTTATAAACATTCTCATCAATTTAGGATATTCAGGATCTTCTTGATGATCTTTATCAGGTGTAAATAAACATCCAAAGAAGATAAAAGCAAAAAATAGCATATAATTCGTCCTAAAAATGGATGGATAAGGTGGATTTATAACTGCTTACCATAATATATAGAACAGGCTCCTCAAACACTTGTAAGTAGTGTAATGACTTGGGGTATTTAGCTCGGAAGATGGGTGTCAGTGGTGCAGTGTTTAGTGCTCAATGAGGGCCTGTGCAGATTTTCCAGGTAAAATAAATCAAGATGGTACTTAAATGTCAGCATAATCAGGAAACAAAAATAACAAATGCCTAGCCCAATCAGGGCTACTAACTCACTTCCTTGAACCCTTACTACCAGAAAACAGCTAATCTGCAAAATCTTTCTCACATTAAATGCCCAAATCTTGGTAGCTCCCCTCTGCCACATACAGATCTGGACTGGCCTTCTGGCCCACTCACAATTTCAGTCTTAGCCCTGCATCCTGCAGGTAACACAGGCTCTGGCCTGGCTTAGCTGGCTGCCATTGATTCACAAGGTTCTTGTCAGAGGTTCTAGGGATCTCCCTGCATCCTTTAGGTCTAACCCTGGTGACCCGGCCTTTCACTCTGACTGCAGTCCCCATGGACTGTCTGACTGCTCCAGCCCCACCTGGGCTCTGTGCAAAGGGTAGACATGAATCCTGAACACACACTTTTTTTGTTCTGTGTGTGGGTGGATCCCTTCAGCCCCACACTGACTCAGCTGCTCACCAGCGCCCTCTCTGGTGATACTGCTACAGTAGTTTTGGTACAGAAAGGGGCATGATCCCCTCTGTCTTCCTTTATGACAGGGTTGGGGAACCTTATTTCTGCCGAGGGCCATTTTGATATATATAACATTATTTGCGGGCCTGGTTTAGGCCACGCCCCCTCCGCATGATGTCACACGGGGACGGGGCCACAATCACTGAAGGGGCAGCGGTGTGACCATCTGAAGAATTCTATGGACGCTGCATAGATTCTGGCTGCAGTGTGCCATTCTAGGCACCCTGCTAGCCAAATGAGGCTAGCAGAAAAAAGCTCAGAGGGCCAGACCAAATGATTCTGAGGGCCTTATAAGGCCTCAGGCAGGAGGTTCCTCATCCCTGCTTTATGATATTAAGTATGTATGTGTTTTCCTTTGCCATAATGTAACCCTTATTAAAGTGTACTTATAACCTATACACATTGGAGGAGGCCATTTTGTGGCACTAATTCATGACTGTGCGACCTAGCAGTTCTCTAGGAACCAGTATTATCATAGAGAGGAGCAAAACAACTGGAACCACTGCCTCAGTGATGTCTGATTGGTGAATTGCTAGACCTCATTCACATTCATTTTTGTTTTTAAAATCTCTTGATGATGTAACATGTGAATATTGGTTCAGCCCAAAAATAGCTGCCTATAGGCATACCTGCCGACTTTCTGGCTGCTCCTTCCGGGAGGGAGCAGCCAGATCGGCAGGACAGGGGGGGGGCGTGGCCGGTACAAGGGGGAGTTGCCGGGTGGGTGACATCACTTGAAGGCGTGGTGTCAGTTTGGCCCCGCCCCCGCTATGCAATGGCGATAAAATAGGCATTGTGTAGCAGGGGGCGGGGCAAAAATGACACGAATCGCGCCACCGCCCCCCCCCCGCTGCGGGGGTTGCAGGGGTCATTGCGGAGGGGTAGGAGGGTTGGGCGGCAGCCGGGAGAATTGCCTGCCTTTCCGGGAGGTCGGGAGCGGCACCCGATTTTTGGGAGGCTCCCGACCAAATCGGGAGGGTAGGCAAGTATGCCTATAGGTTATAGCCACATATTATTTTAATTGGAATAAATGGAGCAGTATGTCATAAATCAGTGGAAGTAAATCATATGGAAAGTTTTGCACATTATTCTGAGAGTGGTAATACATTTCTGAAGTGATTGCCTTATTTAAAGTTAAGTTGATTAATGAAAGCACCATCCAGCAGAAATGGTCACAGAGTTACAGAGAAGTCAGCTACCAGCAGCAACCAAATGAATATCTCTGCCCTCAGTGCTGTAGTCCTTCCGTCTAGTAAGGGATAGAGCTGAAAGAATTAGTGGCCTGTTTTATTCAAATAAAAGCACGGCTGAGCACCACAGAGCAGCCAGCAGCTGGGAGATTTTCTCATGACTGAACTCTCACTCTGAATTTAATGGGCCGCTCCTTGTGGAACACTTCCCTGAACCAATTCCTTTTTTGGTAGCCTGCCGGTGCATTGCATGTAAACAAAATAAAATTAAAAAAGGCCTCATCCAGCTATTCATCAAAGAGCTGTCAAACTCCTGGCGATGTGTGTATTTTAGGAAGAGGTGCATACACCCGACTAACCTCCTAAAATCCAGCTGCTTTGTATCGCAGCCCATAAATAAGCAGCCAGCTTTATCAATTAGCCTGTTTATTATTCCTGGGCCAGAAGCAAGACACTCTTTTAGAAATCGGTTTCTGCAATCAATGATTGCTAGTACAACTATAGAACTGTCTTAATTTGTTTTTATCTTTTAATTCATGGTTAGCTGAAAAGAAGGTAAAGATGGAAAATGCAGTTGACATTATATGATATTTCTGCCTTGCTAGTGTCTTTATCTCCTCTCAGAGGTCATCTATCCATTATACTGAACCATGGTAACTCCACAATATAATTGGGTGCATTGGCCTAGTGTCAAAGGAAATGTGACATCATTGCAGATGATTTTGATGTCATTGGGGCTATGACCACAGAGTAGATTTACTAAGGCTACTGAAAATAAAAAGTGTAGGTTCTGCCGTAGCAACCAGATTTGAGCTATCATTCTAGAATGCATTAGATACAGTCAGGTCCATAAATATTGGGACAGTGACAGAATTTTCAGATTTTGGCCTCTATTCACCACCACAATGGCTTTGAAATGAAACAAACAAGATGTGCTTTAACTGCAGACTTTCAGATTTAATTAGAGGGTAATTACATCCAAATCGGGTGATCGGTGTAGGAATTACAACAGTTTCAATATGTGCCTCCCACTTTTTAAGGGGCCAAAAGTAGTGGGACTATCAACTCAAAAGCTATTTCATGGACAGGTGTGGGCTATTCCCTCGTTATTTCAGTATCAATTAAGCAGGTAAAAAGTCTGGAGTTGATTCTAGGTGTGACATTTGCATTTGGAATCAGTTGCTGTCGACTCTCAATATGAGATCCAAAGAGCTGTCATTATCAGTGAAGCAAGCCATCATTAGGCTGAAAAATCAAAACAAACCCATCAGAGAGATAGCAAAAACATTAGGTGTGGCCAAATCAACTGTTTGGAACATTCTTAAAAAGAAAGAACGCACCGGAGAGCACAGCAACACCAAAAGACCCGGAAGACCACGGAAAACAACTGTGGTGGATGACAGAAGAATTATTTCCCTGGTGAAGAAAAACCCCTTCACAACAGTTGGCCAAATCAAGAACACCCTCCAGGAGGTAGATGTATATGTGTCAAAGTCAACAATTAAGAGAAGACTTCACAAGAGTGAATATAGAGGATTCACCACAAGATGCAAACCATTGGTGAGCCACAAAAACAGGAAGACCAGATTAGAGTTTGCCAAACAACATCTAAAAAAGCCATTACAGTTCTGGAACAACATCCTATGGACAGAGGAGACAAAGATCAACTTGTAGCAGAGTGATGGGAAGAGAAGGAAAGGAACTGCTCATGATCCAAAACATACCACCTCATCAGTGAAGCATGGTGGTGGTAGTGTCATGGCGTGGGCATGTATGGCTGCCAATGGAACTGGTTCCCTTGTATTTATTGATGATGTGACTGCTGACAAAAGCAGCAGAATGAATACTGAAGTGTTTCGGGCAATATTATATGCTCATATTCAGTCAAATGCTTCAGAACTCATTGGATGGCGCTTCACATTGCAGATGGACAATGACCCGACGCATACTGCAAAAGCAACCAAAGAGTTTTTTAAGGCTAAAAAGTGGAATGTTATGCAATGGCCAAGTCAATATCCTGACCTGAATCCGATTGAGCATGCATTTCACTTGATGAAGACAAAACTGAAGGGAAAATGCCCCAAGAACAAGCAGGAACTGAAGACATTTGCAGTAGAGACCTGGCAGAGCATCGCCAGGGATTAAACCCAGCATCTGGTGATGTCTATGCGTTCCAGACTTCAGGCTGTAATTGCCTGCAAAGGATTTGCAACAAAGTATTAAAAAGTGAAAGTTAGATTTAGGATTGTTTAGTTTGTCCCATTACTTTTGGCCCCTTAAAAAGTGGGAGGCACATATAGAAACCATTGTAATTCCTACACCGTTCACCTGATTTGGATGTAATTACCCTCAAATTAAATCTGAAAGTCTGCAGTTAAAGCACATCTTGTTTGTTTCATTTCAAAGCCATTGTGGTGGTGAATAGTGGCCAAAATATGAAAATTCTGTCAATGTCCCAATATTTATGGACCTGACTGTACATTCTAGCTACAATCTCATTGGTTACTATGGGCAACACGTCTTTTCCTTAAAGAAGCTTTCGTAAATCAACCCCCATGTCATTAAAGGAATACAAATATGAGAGTTAGCAAAATGGTGGCAGACACAATTCCTCCCTGTGTTTGTTCATAGCCTGCACAGAGGGGTAACAAACTATGGGAGCGATTCAATTGTTTGTGCGACCTGCCCTGCTCTGGTCGCAGTGACTGGAAAATGCATGGGAAGTAGTCCTCGCTGCAGTTATGGCACGCGGGGCACTCACTCCCAGCCCCGAAGGCCTACTTGAAGTGCATTTCTGTTTGCACCTCAGGAGAGTGCAAGTAGAAAGCTGCAATAACTGGGGCCTCAGGGCTGGGCGACAAAACAATGGAATAGCTCATCGTCACTTTAGACGGGAGCTACAGGTACCTAAAACTATTAATATGTTCAGTATATGCATTTCCCTGGGCTAAGCAACAATTAAACTGTTTATTTTTGAAGTTAAAACATCTTTAAAAATAAAACCAAAATGAGCTCTAAAGATCAGAAATGTACCTTTATCTTAATACAGTTTAATAATATATCCCTAATTGCTATCCCTCTTTTGGAAACTTATTCCAAAATATGCACAACGTTATACATATCTCTCAGCCGCAAGTAGATCTTAGTTGAGGATGAAGTAAAGGATATAAAACTTATTTCCAAGTTTAAATAGATGAAACTTTCACTGTTTCATCAGCAGATAGGAAACTTCAGACATTTTGCACAATCAAACCCTTAGCAAAAGGAGATTTAATATATACATTTCAACTGTAACTTAAACAGGCTACGTCCTGTATGATATCAGCCTTGATATACAGTGATGGCTATGAAATACCGGCGGCTGAGGTGCCACCGGTTCAAATCCCGACCCTGCAAGCTCGACTATTCAGAATCCTGATGCCGGCTGATAAGTAGGCTTACCCTCCCCTGGTGGTGTCTAACCCTAAAACTCCTGGGGTGGTGCCTATCCTTAAGTCCCCCAGGGGGTGCCTAAACCTAAACCCCCCTTCCCGCACCCTAAACCTAACCCTCTCGGGAGGGTGCCTAACCCTAACCTCCCCCCCACCCTAACTCTAACTGTCCCTCGGGGTGCCTAACCCTAAGTCTCCCTAGGGGGTGACTAAACCTAACACCACCCCACGGCTACACTTACCTGGTGCCGATGTCTTATGATCGGGATGTCGGCTGTCGGGATTCCGACACCGGTATCCTGATTGTAAGGGGGATAGTGGCATCAGTATTTTGCCCGGTGGCGGTATAGCGATCGCCGGCATCTCATCCGCCGGGTCATACACTACATACCGATATACAGTATAATGGCCAAAACTATTAGATAATAAGACAATTGTCGGATATGTTGGTAAACGTTGACAGAAAGTATACACAGTAAAGTTGGAAGTTATCCATAAAAATTAAGTTTCACCTTCAAATCTGAACTTGGCGGGAAGAAACTAATTGAATCTGAACCTTCATCTCTAACTTACACTAACGGTAGCAGTGGTGTAGTAAATTGTGGAGGGGAATCAACATTTTAGTTCTATATACAGATGTGTCTTCATACACCTAGCCTCAATACACCATGCTGCACGAGACACCTGCCGCTAGTGACCCGCCACATCTTTTACAACTCGGCTTGAGCTGGTTGTCTTTTTCTATCGAAAATGCATCTTAGTCACAAACGGATGTGACAAACCGCTTCATGAGACTGCTCTGATTAATTTGATATGCGTATATCTTTTTGCAAATTAATTTTAGTTGTCTTAGTCCATTTGCAACTAAGACGCACTTTCTAGCAAAAAAGGCACACATGGTGATAGCCAAGATGCACGGGAAATGGCGCACCAAGAAGGATTGTTTGGTACAGCACATAAAATGGCTGCCCCTACTGTGTGTATAGGTTATGGACCTGCTTTAAACTACAACATTTAATGTTACAGCAGGTTTGGTCCCTGTAGAAGGACTACAATTTCCTACTGTCCTCTCTGCAACTGGCATGCACAAGAATATATACATTTGTGGCACTATATAAATACATATATTAGAGATGTGCGCCGACCCCCGTGTTTTGGATCTGGGTCTCCCCTGGTTTTGGATCTGGATTGGTTTTGCCAAAACCTCACGTCCGTGTTTTCTTTCCGAGTTTTGGTTTTGGATCTGGATTTTTTCTTAAAAAAAATAAAAAAAATAGCTAAAATCACATAAAATGGGCCTTTTTTTGTTCCTACAGTATTAATAACCACTAGTTTCCAGTCAATTTTGACCACCTCACAGCTCACGATATTGATTTTTTCATCTAGTTAAAGGACCAAAAGGTTGCATTCAGCTTGCTGGCTCAAAACTGATTGATATAATTATTAATAGAGTTGAGAACTGTGCAAAGATGATGGTTGGGATACCCTTGAGGGTTGAAGAATTGATAGTTGATAGTTGGTGGAGCCCCTGGCTGTAAAATTGATAATAAATTAATTAAAAAACAATTCATTGGTGCAGCCCCGGGCTGAATAATTAATAATTTAATTTAAAAAGTAAAAAACAATTCATTGGGTGCAGCCCCTGGCTGAATAATTAATAAAAAGAAATTCATTGGTGCAGCCCCTGGCTGTAAAATTGATAATAAATTAATTAAAAAACAAATCATTGGTTCCTAAACCAACCATAGCATTAATTTAAAATGTCAGGCAGCAATGCCCCAACCAGCACATAATGTAAAGATAAAAGGTGCAAGATGAAATAGTCCTTGGGCCCTCCCACCCACCCTTATGTTGTATACGAAACAGGACATTTACAGTTTAACAACCAATCATTTCAGCGATAAGGACTGCCAATTATGGCTGAAATTATTGGTTTGTTTGGACCCCCATAAAACAAGCTGCCAATGTGCATTGGACATGGAAATGAAAATGATCCCATACACAAACTGGCTTTACATTACTAGTTGTTGTCGTCCTCGTCCTCGTCATCCCCATCAGTGTGTACATCCTCTTCTTCACACAATTCGTCCCTGCTGGATCCACCATAGGCGCCTCTGTAATTTTTTGATGTAATTGTTGGTAGAGGGCTTCCTCGTGGAATTTGTAATTCATTTTAATGAACATCATCTTTTCCACATTTTGAGGAAGTAACTTCCTACGCCAATCACTGACAAGTGCCTATTAGGATGTTATCTCTGAAATAGTCCTCCACCATTCTGTGAATGGAGACCGTATCACACATAGTCACGGCAGAAGACATGTCACTAGTAGGCAGTTCTCTCAGGCCCGACCAGATGTAATTTTTTGGTGAACGACCTGCATGACCAGCAGGCATTCTGTAAGGAAAATGTAGTTTTTTCCAGGCAGCTGCAGAAACTGAAGGAGGAGATGATGGCGTTTCAAGTGCGACTGCAGCTGATAATCTTTATACCAACAGCTCTTTGCATAGTTTTAGATTTCGGTCTGTTGGAAAAAACTTAGGACTTAAATCTAGGATCCAGAATGGTCACCAAAATATATTTTTCAGATTTCAATAGATTGACGACTCTTGGATCCTGGTGAAGTGAATCAAGGGCTTGATCCACCAGTCTGACATACCTTGCGCAATCGCTCCGTTTCAGTTCCTCCTTCAGTTTCTCCAGCTGTTTTTGCAAAAGTCTGATGAGGGGAATGACCTGACTCAAGCTGGCAGTGTCTGAACTAACTTCACGTGTGGCAAGTTCAAAGGGATTGAGGACTTTGCACAACACGGAAATTATTCTCCACTGCGCTTGAGTAAGGTGCATTCCCTCTCCACGGCTTATGTCATAGGTCGTTGTATAGCCCTGGATAGCCTTTTGCTGTTCCTCCATCCGCTGAAGCATATAGAGGGTAGAATTCCACCAAGCTACTACCTCTTGCTTCAGCTGATGGCAGGGCAAATTTAACAGCACCTGCTGGTCATGCAATCTTCGACAAGCATTTGCCGAATGTCTAAAATGTCTGGATATTTTGCGGGCCACCGAGAGCATTTCCTGTATGCCCCTGTCATTTTTAAAAAAATGTTGCACCACCAAATTAATTGTGTGAGCAAAACATGAGACGTGTTGGAATTCACCCACATGTAATGCTCTCACAATATTGGTGGCATTGCCCGAAATCACAAATCCCGAGGAGATTTAGCAATCATTTCCCTGAGTTTTTCTAAGAGGTTCTTAGTGAAACCAGTTATACAAAGAGTAGCCTGCCTATGTATCAGCTGTCTTTTGGTAGATGTTGCTGCTGCTGTTGCTGTTGTAGGTAATACACCTACCCAATGGGCTGTCACAGTCATGTAATCCTTAGTTTGCCCTGTCCCACTTGTCCACATAACAGTGGTCAAGTGGACAGTGGGTACAACGGCATTTCTGAGGACATTAATAAGGTTTTTTAATGTCCTTGTACAGACTTGGAATTGCTGTTCTAGCGAAGTGGAATCTAGAAGGGATCTGGTAGCAAGGACACAGGACCTCAATTAACTGTTGAAAACCCACAGCAGTAATGGCGGATACTGGATGCACATCTAATACCAGCATAGCTGTTATGACGTCAGTAATCCGCTGTGCAACTGGGTGATTTCTGTCATACTTGTTTGCCCTTGCAAACGATTGTTTGACAGTTAATTGTTTTTTGGAGGATACACTACAAGTAGTCTTCCTCCTGGTCCCCTTCTGGGTTGAAGATCCACTCACAGCAACAGCAGCAGCAACAGGCGTAGTCATCACAGATCCTTCTGAGGAATCACGGATAGGAGAGGAGTCAATCATGCTTCAAATAACAAGATTGGATGCAGCAGGACTACTCCCGATGATGAATGAGGATGTTGATGATGCAGGTGTTGGTGTTGGAGATTGAAGGCGCTTGGATCCTACAGAGAGGGAGCAGGTAGGTGAGACTGGACTTGTTACATTTTGCGTTTTGGAACTTGGCGACATACACTCTGATATTTGATGAATGAGCTCCCAAGTGACGTAACAAGGAGGAGGTCCCTAGGTGGTTTAGGTCCCTCCCTCTACTCACTCTTGCTTGGCAACGGTTACATATGGCTTGACAACTGTTGTCCAGATTGGGGTGGAATATTTCCACACGTGAGAAGTGGATTTTTTTGTTTCTTGCCCCAGCATGACAACAATGGGCTTTGGCTTATTCAATCAATGGGTAACAGCTGTTGCCTTAGTTACACAAAGGACATCCTCGGCATCAACATCCTCATCACCAACATCTTCATCATCAACATCCTCAACATCCTCATCATACTTAGCACCTTCAACTACCAAAATATCCTCCTCCTCCATGTGCAATTCCACAGAAGCATCCTCACGGTTGACTGCCCTTCCCCACATTTACAGAGGGCACACAAATGTTGGAACTTGGAGGATCCTCCAGTACACTAGTATTTAGGTCTGGCTCACACATGGCAACCGCGGACACACTTGCACTCTCCTCGGGGAATTTGATTTCTCAAGGCACACAGTTGGTTTTTCCGGAGCTGTCTTATCTTATCAACTTTCAATTTTTTAATGGTACCACCACCACCACCACTACTACTACAAGCAGAAGGGCTATCACAATCAGAACCAGCAGTCTTCATAAAGAAAGGCCAAGGCCTTATCCTTTCCTTGCCACTTTGTGTAGTGAATGGCATGTTGCCAATTTTTTGTTTACCTAAAGGCAACTTGCCTTTCAATTTTTTTTCTTAACTTCAGTAAAAGTAGCTTTACCATATCGATGGCGTGACTTAAGCCCTGGGGCATGGGCCTTCATAGAGGATGAGGAAGTTGATGGCCTTGCACTGCTGGCGGCAGCTACAAGATGTGGTTCTTGACCTTGCTCTCCTGTCATGTGACAGCCCTCCATATTTTCTGCGGTCTTGAAGTAGTGTCACAAGCACCAATAGTGTAGCCAAGGTGCGGTTACAAAATTCACACACGTGCAGTCATGCGCACACAGAAAAACATTTTACAAAAAAATACACTATGTTTTATTTTTTTTGCCAGTCCACAACTTGGGCCCGAAGCACCGATTGATGACGACTGGAGTCAGGCAGCACTAGGTTGCAACTTGCGTTGCTGGTTGTATCTTGTGTGGCTAAGCCTAACAATCACACACACACAGAACAAAATTAGCGCAAAAAAAAAAAAAAGACACTATGTTTTATTTTTTTGCCGGTCCACAACTTGGGCCCGGAGCACCGATTGATGACGACTAGAGTCAGGCAGCACTAGGTTGCAACTTGCGTTGCTGGCTGTATCTTGTGCAGCTAAGCCTAACACGCACACACAGAAAAAAAAATAAAAAGACAATATCATTTATTTTCGGGTTTCCAGAACTTGGGCCCAGATGGATGCAGTAGACAGCACAGCACCAGCCCAGATGGATCAGCACCAGCCCAGATGGACGCAGTACACCAGCCCAGGACACAGCAGAAAGCACAGCACTAGCACCAGCACCTCTCCCAGCCCTACACTACCCATCCTCCCTGTTCAGTCTCCACATCCGGAGTGAAATGGCGTCCACCGCGTGGTCCCTTATATACAAGATCATAGAGACGAAAGCTCGCCAGTGGCGGGATTTTCGACTGTATGGTTTTGCTTCGGATTGAGATCCGGGGCCGGCAGAGGAACCAAACGCACATTCGGTTCTCGCCCTGGATCTCAAAATTCGGGTGGGTTCGGATCTCTGAGATCCGAACCCGTTCATCTCTAATATTATATATATATATATATATATATATATATATATATACACACACACACACACACACACACACACATTATTTATCTTACAGCTTTATGACCATAGTGAAGTATCTGAAATTTCCCATTTTACAAAGCAGGTCTGTGACTGTATGACAAATGTTCCTATCAACACCAGCTGTTATCAAAGTGCAAGACTGTCCATTATTTAAAAAAACACACTCATTTTGAAAATGTCAGTAGTCAGTTCTGCCTAACACAGTTTTACAAGTCGCAGTTACAACTTGAATCCTTCTAACAGGTTGCCCAGACAGGATGGGGTTACTACAGTTGTTCCTGTTGCTAGGCAATCGGCACGCCTCAGGAAGTGATGTATTCCACAAGTGCAAACCTGATTGGGACTTCAGCTGTGCTGCCATTGGCTCATCAACTTCCATACGGCTTTCCAGACGCACCAAGCAGCTCCCATTCTGCCATCGGCGCATCAGCTTCCAAGCCGCACCAAGTAGCCCCCGTGCTGTCATCAGCCTTCATACGGCTCCCAAGCCACAGTCAAAACCTACATTGTTTTCTAACAGCTATTGCCGCACCATCGGCACTATAACCGCATCATCGGCTCCCAAAGCCATTGCCAAATCCTAGACTGTTTACACCATCGGCACATTTGCCGCATCATTGGCTCCCAAAGCCATTGTCAAAACCTAGACTGTTTAATAACGGCTATTGCCACACCATCGGCACAATTGCTGCACCATCGGCACTATTGCCGTACCATCGGTACAACTGCCGCACCAACGGCACATTTGCCACATCATCGGCTTCCAAAGCCATTTCCAAAGACTAGAGTGTTTACTAACGGCTATTGCCGCACCATCGGCACAATTGCTGCACCATCTGCACTATTGCCACAACATCGGCTGCTGTGCTACTTTAAACCACTACAAGTCATACCATTGGTAAAATATCCACTCTTCTTTTCCTCAAAGCCTTACTATCACCTGCATCTGTTCCAACTGTACATTTAATCTATTGAATTCCCTTGTACCTCCATGTGAGCCGCTACTACCCCGAGCATAAGTCCAGGTGGCCGCCTAAGTACCGATGAACGTATCCAAGTTCTAAGAGAACAACGGGCAGTTGTTATTGGTGAAGATCTCACTATCCGGGTTCTTGTGGTCTCACATGGAGTAGGCATTGGGATTCGTAACATTATAGTCGGCCTGCTTACGCAGGTACACTTGGATATAGATACAGAAAGAGTCGTGTCGGACTTATAGCTTCTGCTATCATGGAGCAGGGACAGAATCTTGGCCAGGTGCTTGCAGCCCAGATCCAAACTCTCACACAGAAAGTCCAGGTCATGTCCATCAGGTCATGTGAAGTTTAAGACACCTCCTCTCCGGTTATCGGTGGGTTTTTTACACTCAGAAATTTTGTCTTTTTATCTCCTTCATTGTCCCTTGGCTCCAGTCATTCTTGGTTTTCCATGGCTTAGGGATCATAATCCCGTGATTGATTGATTGGCAATCTGGTGAGATAATCAGATGGAGTCAGACCTGTCAGAATCGTTGCTTGACCATGCCTATTTGGTCTGTATTAACTACGGTTGCTGAGACGCCTCCAACCATTCCGCTTCAGTACTTGGATTACGCTGATGTTTTCTCCAAAAAACTTGCGGATGTTCTTCCTCCACATAGATCTTTGATTCCAGATGCCAAATTACCCAAAGGCCGGTTGTATTCCCTTTCAGTACCGGAGGAAAAAGCTATGAGAGAGTACATCGAGGATGCTTTGGCAAAAGGATTCATCCGTCCCTCAAAATCACAACTGGGAGCTGTTTTTTTCTTTGTGGGAAAAAAGGATGGGTCTCTTCGTCCCTCTATAGATTACAGAGGACTCAACAACATTACGGTAAAAAATTCATATCCATTACCTCTCATTCCGGTACTGTTTGATCAGCTGCATCAGGCTAATATCTTCTCCAATATTGACCTCCTGGGGGCATACAACCTGATTCAAATCAAGAGTGGGGACGAGTGGAAAATGGCCTTCAGTACCCATTTCGGACACTATGAGTATCTAGTCATGCCTTTTGGCTTATCTAATGCCCCAGATGTTTTCCAGGACCTGATTAATGACATTCTTTGTGAGTATTTGTGGTCGTATATCTGGAAGACATTCTCATTTTTATCCCAATTGCTGAATCAACATTATCAGCACGTACGTCAAGTTCTTCATAAATTGTGAGAGAACCATTTGTACGCCAAGTTGGAGAAATGAGACATTGATGTCACTCAGGTTTCTTTTCTGGGATATACCATCTCATCCCAGGGATTTTCAATGGATCATGGAAAAGTCGAGGCTATACTTAAGTGGGAACACCAACTTCCCTTAAAGCCATCCAGCGGTTCCTCAGCTTTTCTAATTACTATCACCGATTCATTAAATCCTTTTCCAGCATTGTGGCACCCATTGTAAATCTGACCAAAAAAGGAGCGGATAATTTAAATTGGCCAATTGAGGCAATCTAGTCTTTTAAAACTCTCAAAGTCGCTTTCACTCAAGCACCTGTTCTTCGACATCCTGATCCTGACCTTCCTTTTATCGTAGAGGTAGATACCTCTGAAGTAGGAGCTGGAGCCATTTTGTCACAGAAAGACCCGACAGATAGTAAGTTGCATCCGTGTGCATTCTTTTCTCTGAAATTCTCCTCTGCTGAATGCAATTATGATGTGGGAAATCAAGAATTGCTGGCTATTAAATGGGCTTTTGAGGATTGGCGACACTGGCTGGAAGGTGCCAAACACCGAATATTGGTTCCTACTGACCACAAGAACCTGTCCTACATTCAGTCCGCAAAAAGATTGAATTCCTGACAAGCACATTGGGCATTATTTTTTACCCGGTTCAATTTCCTCATCTCCTTCCGTCCTGGTTCCAAGAACATCAAGGCTGACACCCTACCCAGGAGTTTTGGACCAATTCAACAGACATCCAGGTCAGACGAAGCTATCATTCCTGACGCTTTTTTCCATTGTGCCCTCACCCGAAAACTGCCAGATCTTATTCGGGCATGTCAATCAGAATCACCTCCGGAGAAGCCTTCTGATCAATTGTTTGTTCCAGAGAAGTTTAGAGGAGCAGTTCTTCTGGATTTTCACACTTGTCGAGTCTCTGGTCATCCAGGCATCAGTAAGACCTTAGAATTACTCTCCTGCTCTGTTTGGTGGCCGTCTTTGACCAAAGATGTGCGTGAATTTGTCTTGGCATGTAAGGTATGTGCCCGTAATAAGACACCTCGGACAGCTCCTTCTGGTCTGTTACTTCCACTTTCCATACCTAGCATACCCTGGACCCACATTGCCATGGATTTCATCGTTGACCTCCCAATATCTGCTCGATGTTCCGTTATCTGGACAGTGGTGGACCGGTTTAGTAAAATGGCACACTTCATACCATTACAAAAACTTCCTTCTGCTAAGGAACTTTCCAGTCTGTTTCTTCATCACATTTTTTGGGTACATGGCTTACCGATGGATATCATTTCAGATCGAGGATTACAATTTCTGGCACAGTTCTGGAGAGTGTTCTGTTCTTCTCTAGGCATTGACCTTAGTCTTTCTTCAGGTTATCATCCACAGTTCAATGGACAAACAGAGCGTGTTAATCAGTGTCTGGAACAATATCTATGCTGTTATGTTTCCAAGTGTCATAATGACTGGGTATTTCATCTGCGCTTGCTGAGGTTGCCTTTAATAATTCATGCCATTCTGCATCTTCAGTATCCCCATTCTTCTGTGTTACAGGGCAACATCCGAGGTCTAATGCCTTCAACTCTGGATCATCAGCCTTTTCCTTTGTCTCTCGCTCCGACATATTTGGAGTAAGGTTCATCAAAGCCTCCGGAAGGTATCTCTCCGCTCAAAAAGGTCTGTTGACAAACATCGGAGATCGTGTGGTTTTAAGAAGGGTGATTTGGTTTGGCTCTCCACCAAAAACATCAAGCTCCGTCAACCCACGCAGAAGTTGGGTCCCAGGTTCATTGGCCCATTCCAAATAATTTCACAGGTGAACCTGGTAGCCTTCAAACTTCAATTACCCAACTCTCTCTGTATCAATAATACCTTCCATTGTTCCTTGCTCAAACCGGTCTTCTCTTCAGTCAAGTTCAAACCCAGGTTTTCATCCAGGCATGCTTCAGTTATGGTCCACAGTCAGCATGAGTTCATAGTGGAGAGAATCTTGGACTCTAGAATTTCCAGGGGTCATCTGCAATTCTTAGTCCACTGGAAGAGCTAATGGTCTGGAGGAACGTTCCTGGGTTCCTGATTTTGCATTACATGCTCCCAAGTTGAGAAGATGTTTCTTTTGTGGATTTTCCAGACAAACCAGGTTCTGGGGGTTCTTCAACCCCACGTCAAGGGGGGATACTGTTACAAGTCGCAGTCACAACTTGAATCCTTCTAACAGGTTGCCCAGACAGGACGGGGTTACTTCAGTTGTTCCTGTTGCTAGGTGATCGGCATGCCTCAGGAAGTGATGTATTCCACAAGTGCAAACTTGATTGGGACTTCAGCCTATTTATACTCACTGGACTATTGCAGCTGTGCCGACTATAGCGTGTCTGTGAGTTTCATCGGCTTTGCTGAATGGTCAGTTTGTTTGTTTCTCCTCGTGATACAGCTCATCAACTTCCATATGGCTTTCCAGCCGCACCAAGCAGTCCCCATGCTGCCATCGGCTAATAAGCTTCCACATGGCTTCCTAGCCGCACCAAGCAGCCCCCGTAAGCCATTGCTCCCAAAGCCATTGCCAAAATCTAGACTGTTTACACCATTGGCACAACTGCCACACCATCGGCACTATTGCCGCACCATCGGTACAACTGCCACACCATCGGCACATTCGCTGCATCATCAGCTCCCAAAGCCATTGTCAACATGGACATTGTGTCAACATGCAACATATGGGTCTCACATCTACATTTACTTAGTAAAGAGAAAAAGGTGTGGTAAGCGCACGGTTCAAAACTACAGAAACACACCCACCCTTGATGAAGGCCGTGATTGTCCGAAACGCGTTGGGTATGTGACCAGACATGTGACGCACACAGACTGTAACAGAGAGCAGTGCACTTTCCTGGAAAGGCTGGTGATCTGAGAGCATGTGAGGTAAAAGGTGGTGGGTCATGGGGAAAATGAGGCGAAAACTGGAGGATAGAGGGTCACATGAGGGAAAAGCTGGCAGAAATTTATATTTTCTTTGCTTTTTGAAATCTAACATTAGGAGACACCTATTGTGTGGACATCAGTGGAGTCTGGACAAAGTTGTGGATCAGATATTAGTACATCAGAAAATCTGGACTACAGCATTACCAGCCAACCAGTCAGGAATTATTTTACAAAAGTCAATTGTGCTAGGGGCTGGTAAGCTGAAGCTTTGCCCAAGGCACAGAGTAACCTTGCACTGACCCAGCCTTCAGCTAGAAATATAGTCATGTTAACAAGCAGAAAGTGAGGCGTCATCAATTGATCAATACTAGCTTTCAGCCAAGAACACAGGGTTACCTATTCTGTCACTGGTGCTGTCAACAAACAATATAACAACAGACAACATGTTACTTTTAGGGAGGGTGAGGGGAAGAGAAGTGAAGAAGGTAAAGGGGGGGGAATGAAGGAGGTGTGTAGGCTGTTAATGTAATGGCGATGTTAGAGGCAGTGAATTAACAGTGCAAGAGATTCATTTATTATTAAATCACAGAGAGAAATTTAACAGCCTCTGGAAGTTTAATTAATAAGCAGAGAAAAGTAACTATTGCAGCCACACGGTATTTCTATTATAAACAGTGCCATATAGTTGGAAAATCAATGGGCGAGGACTGATGGCACATAAGGGTCATCTGATGGAGACCTATGGCACATAAAGGCTATGTGGAGGTGTCCAATGGCATTATAGTGGCATGTGGGGAGATCTGAAAGGCATGGGGCATATGGAGACAGAAAATTCTGATGCCCACCACTCTCTTTATATGTTTTATGCCAATCATCCTCCTTATATATGTTATGCCAATCACACCCCTCCCATCCCTCTTATAATATATTTTATAACACTATCCTCTCCTTTAACTTTCAATAAATGTTTTTGTTTTCTTTTATATGCTGCCGCCGGCTGTGGCTTAATCTTCCTGGTTGTCCGTGGCACAGTGTCACTCCAATTCTCTTCCTTATAGGACTCCTCACAGGGCCACATAACCAGATGAGATGCCATGATGTCTCTCCCCACAGAGTGTGGGAGTTAAAGCATACCAGGGACACGAAGAAGGGAGCCGCTGTCAGAGACAGCCGGG
Source organism: Taudactylus pleione (assembly GCA_031769625.1). Lineage (NCBI taxonomy): Eukaryota > Metazoa > Chordata > Amphibia > Anura > Myobatrachidae > Taudactylus > Taudactylus pleione. The sequence continues at coordinate 9,275,533 of JAUIMM010000068.1, forward strand.
GTTGGGTGCACCGCTAGCATATCGTGCATCGCAGCAGGCGCCCAGCAATTCAACTTTCATAGATGGCTGAGCATTATGGACTGGGGCAGCAGCGGTGCAGACTCTAGGGCATCGTGCCCTGGGTGATGGCACCGACCTTCCTATGACCATGCATTGAATTAATATTGATCTATATGCCTTAAAAAAATGATTAAAATTGTCATAGTTACTCTCCCTGTATGTGTAGAAGACTAATGAATATCAAGAAGTATGGGTCATGCTCTTGTATCCCACCAACTTCCTAGTGAAATGGGTGGGGTGCGTGTTGACACTGTTCTTGGTGAATTGTGTCAATGCAGTCCAACCAGCTCTGTGAGGCAGCGTTTAATTGACATTGTGCAGAAGTGGCGAGCCCATGATGTCATTCGCATCACCACTCCCCTCTCTACCTGTATCGGAGACTGAAAATCACGTCTGGGGCCCAGCCAGCAGTATCTCTCTATCAGGTCCTTTCCAGCCTAAATAAATAAATGACATTTGGCAGCAGTAGTACCTATCTAAAGCAGACAAGTAGATCTAGGTAATTAATTCTATCTGGTGATTATGATCAAGAGTGAAAGGAAAGGGTCACATGGGTGGTATTGGCTTCCTTGAGAATTTGTGGCATTAACGATTTGTATGGGTAAAAGATATAGGCAGCACATGAAATGCATGTCGCTGTCCTTATTAATGTAGAAATAGGCTTCTTCAGACCTAACATTCTATTTATGGAATTGGGACATGAGATAAGAAGTGACTGCATCACTTTCTAACATACTTGTTGGGCAACAGCAATGGCTATCTGAATTGTCCCACCTAAATTGGGGCAGCTAGGAGGGATGACCTCTGGGACCAGATTCAAAATCTAATGAGGGCCCCCTTTACTAATATAGCCGCAACACCCAACATGATATCACTCCTCTGAGACTTCGCAATTGGAAAATTCCCTGCAGCTGATGAATGTCAGACATACCACACAGTATCCTTTCACTAACAGCACAATTTCACATGAGTCATATACATAGGTAATGTTCGGAAACATTTCTCATGGAACTGATTGCATAATAGCCAGGAGAGCAATCTAATAGACTTCTGGCTTTATCCATTCCACTTCAGTGCAAACTCTCTGCTGTATCACATATTTGCAGGCTCTCCAGAAGGGGATAGCCAGGTCGGCACAGCGGGGGAGTGTTTCAGCTTAGGTGGGCTGTGCGCGATTGCATTATCTTGGCCCCATTCCCGCTATATAATGCCGAGATTGCAGGCATTGTAAAGGGAGGGGGCTATGATGACGTGATTCAGCATGAATTGCGTCATCGGCAGCCCAGAGTTAACACTTTATTCGAAATAGTGGGTGGAGCCGGGCGGATACGGTGCAGCTCTGGGAGACTAGAATGCTCTTCTGGGTGGCAGGAATTACCACCCAAGACTCGGGAGCGTCGGAAAGAGAGAAGGCAAGTAAGGTGCATCGTCACACTGTTTGCCCAGTAGTTACATGAAATAGTGTACACCTTTGTGTAGAGGCAAACAAAAAGTAATATGACAGTGTTACATTGTAATCGCTAACTGAAATCCAAGCAATAAATTACATGACAATGAGAGGCTCATTCATCAGGCACAAGTTTCCAAATAAAGCTAAAACCGCAGAGTATGGAAAAACAAATAAAGTTGTTTTTTTTTTTTTTTTAATAAAATGTAGAACAGATCTTTAGAAGTTTTATTACAGTTTATTATCAAACGGTCTATGTTGACTGCACATAACTAATATGTAATCCACTACTACCATTTCATTTATGCCTGACAGAGGGGACTCTGATTATAAATGCTGTAATGTCATTTTCTTGTGTTTCAGTTAGTCAATAAAGTTTCCACACACAGTACAGGACAGACATTTTGCGGAATAAACCCATGCTCAACCAATCCATTCACTACGAGCTGCTGACATCATAAAGGCTGATGCAAAATGAGTACTCCAACAGTTGGAGTATTTAATTTTCATATTGTGCATGACCAGAAATTGAAGGCATGCACATGTGTAATTGCAGAGTAGAACGTATTACAGACAAAGCACGCCTTACGGGTGGAGAGGTGAAATGGGTATGAGAAGGGGTGTTCTTAAGTTCATTAAGGACGTGTTCACCCAAATACAGCTCATGCAGACCTATTGTGAGCATATACGATGATGGTGGGAGGCGTTGGTTTTGCACCAGATATAGGACAGGAACAAATACATACTGATTATGATAACTTTGGAGACGTACACACACTGAGATTTGTCCAGCTTTATGTAATTGTAGCAGCATTTAGATGCATCATTTGTGTGTAATTTGCATGCATTTTGCCACCAACCCTTCATTAGGTGCACAGTGAATTGAGATGCTGCATTCACATGAATATTAGTTCAGTCCGCAAACTGACTACCTCCACTAATTTATTGTTTTCATTAGACAAAGACAACCATTAACTCACATTTGCAACACAATGGGCAAAATGTAATAGGGTGAGAGTTTAGAAAATGTGAGAGCTTTCTTAGACTTTTTAAACTCAGCCAATGTAATAGAGGCCAAGAACAAAGTAAAAGAGCAAATTTACATGTCAGTCTAAAAAAGGTCAGGGTTTAAAATCTCATCCAGATTTTTTACCATTTTGAAGATAAAACACGAACAATGTGAGATTACTGCAAAACTCTCACATTTTCTAAACTCTCACCCTGTTACATTTGGCCCACTGTTACGGTTTTATTTACAGTGGTGTGAAAAAAGTTTTCGCCCTCTTTCTAATTTTTTCGATTTTTGCATATTTATTACTTATTTGTTTCAGATTTTCAAACAAAATTTAATATAAGACAAAGACAACGACAACATGAGCATACACAAAATACAGTTATTAAGTTTATCATTTCATTTATTGAAGGAAAAAAGTTATCAAACACCAACTGGCCCTGCGTGAAATAGTACTTGCCCTCTTAATTCAAACAATGAACCAGATTTAATGGGCTCAGACTAGGCACAATCAGGCTTGATTACTGCCAGTCCTGTTGAATGTAAACATAGCTTAAATAGAAACGTTCCAGCAAAGTGAAATTGGCTACAAGGTCTCAACAAGCAGCACAGTATTCCACGATCAAAAGAAATTCCAAAAGAGATGAGAAAGAAAGTTAGTAAATTATATTAGTCTGGAAACGGTTAAAAATTGATTTCTAAAGCTGCGTACACACTAGACGATATATAGGACCATTTGTTGTTTTGAGATGAATTGAAACAACATATCGTCCTCATCGTCTAGTGTGTATGCACTTTTGCGCGCACCCGTGTGTCATTCCTCGTATCTTCTCTTCTGCTGTACTGCCCAGCAGATGAAAAGATATCTTCAACGATTTTGAGTAAATCGTGAAATGTGTATGCCCAACCGGACGACCAGGCAGCCAGATCGTTCCGATCTGGCCTCTGAAGATATCACCTCAGCCACTCCCATATCCTCCATTTCCTCTTCCTACAGTCGGCTTGTTTTTATACCCTATAGAAAGTACTGCCCATTATTTAAATTTTCAGAAATCATTAAGATGGTCGTTAAGACGGTAATTGATCCAATGTGCAAATGATGCAAGATATATGACGTTTGGAAGATTACATCGTGTGTACGCACTATATCACTTCTTCTGGGATGAAGGGAAATCAGAACGGCCATCACGTCATTTGAACATTTTCTAGTGTGTACCCAGCTTTAGGCTCTGGGACTACAGTGAACCAAAGCGAGAGCTATTATCTCCAAATGGAAAAAACTTGGAACAGTGGAAAAACTTCCCAGGGGTGGCCAGCCAACCAAAATTCCTGCAAGAGCTCATCACATTTCATCCAGGAAGTCACAAAAGAACTCAGATATCTAAGGAACTGAAGGCCTCAATTGCATCAGTTAATGTCAGCGTTCATGATTCCACCGTAAGAAAGAGTCTGGACAAAAATGGTATCCACGGGAAAGTTGCAAGTTGAACATCACTGCTTACCAAGAGAAACCATAAGGCTTATTTCATATTAACTGGAAAACAAATTTACAACCCCCAAGCCTTTTAGGCTAATGTTCTGTGGACTGATAAGTCAAAAATTTTACTTTTTGGAAGAATTGGTAATGTTACATGTGGTGTAAAGCTAACACAGCATTCCATACCATATCATATCATACCATAGTGTGGGGATGCTTTGCTGCTTCAGAACCTGGGCCATAATTGATAAAATTAATGAATTCAGCTCCCTAACAGAAAATTCTGAGGGAGAATGTCCGATCATCAGTCTGATCTGAAGCTCAAGCCCAATTGAGTTATGCAGCAAGACAATGATTCGACGCACAAGAGCAAGTCCACCTCTTATGGGCACAAAAGAAACAAAAATGTATATTATGGAGTGGCCTCTTCAAAGTCCTAACTTGAATACAATTGAGAAGCTGTGGCAGGACCTTAAATGGGCAATTCTTGCTCGAAAACCCTCCATTGTGGCTGAATTAAAGCAATTCTGCAAAGAAGAGGCGCCCAAAACTGAGACTGATCTCCGGTTATTGAAAGTGTTTGCTTGCAGTTGTTGCTGCTAAAGGGGGCACAACCACATATTACATTTAGGGGTAAATTTACTAAGATTTGTGTTGGTCCCGATTCGTCCCGTTTTTCAATTCGGATAGGATCGTTCAAAAACTGCAATTTTTTAACCTAAAAAAATCGTGAATTTACTAGGCTTCCGGTTCTGACAGGATCGTTTTGTTTTATGGTGTATTTGATCGATCCTCTCCGTGTTGAAGCCCCAAGTTCCCTGCCTGACTTTCTCTCCCAAACAAGCAGCCTGCACATATCAGTGAAATATGTGCAGGCTGCTTGTTTATAGTTTTATTTTAAGAATTAATTTTTAATGAAAAAATTTACGTCGGGTCTAACCAGCCCCGGACTGGTCAGCCAGTCCTGGTTCCAAAAATTACGGGGAACAAAACGAGTAGAGTTCCCACGTAATTTAAGAAACAGCACCTGGCTGCAGGGCCTGTGTTGGTTTTAAATATAGGGGGGGGAAATGTGTAGGGGTCCCCCTATATTTAAAACCAGCACCGGACCCAAACCGACTGGGGTTTAATGTCACAGCCAGGAGACCTTATTACCAGGTCTCCATGGCCAAAGCATTCTCACCACAAGCCGGTCAGACCAAGCTGGGGATCTCAGGGGAGGTGGGGACCCCTCCAAAATGGGGTTCCCCCTCTCCCTAAATCCCATGCTTTGTCTGAAGCCTGGGGCTATTCCCCGTACCCCTGGAGCGATGGTGATGGGGGTAATAAAGTATTAAATAGTATAAAATTGTTGTATTTTACAGTGGAACTACAGGTGCCAGTATACCTGCCCTTTGGCACTTGTGGAACTACAGGTGCCAGCAGGCGGCCGGTACCCGTGCCCCCACTGTAAAATAAATAGTTTTAAAAAAAGACGCAACACACACACACACACACACCGTACATAGTATACATTTTTTACACACCTACCTCAATCACATATACTTACCTGCTGCCAGATGTTCGCATCCACTTGTCCCATGTAGAATCCGTTTGGATGTACCTGCAAAAAAGATCCTATACTCACCTCCATCCTGGTGCCATTCTCCGTAGCATCCACGATCTTGGCAAAACAAAAAAACGTCTTACGCGAACCATGCCGAACATGTGTAAGTATATGTTGTTACATATACTTACACCTCGCGAAATGACAGATGATCTAAATCATCTGTTATTTCTCACAGGCTGCTTTACATGTAGCAGCTGCTCATTGGCTGGTTCCTCGTGAGTCCCTAAAAATTTACCCTAAAAACACACTTTCCATTATTAAACATACACAAATCACAATGATTTGTGTATGTTTGGATGGCAACTCGCAGCTCAGGAAGTGGTGCATTTGAAACTACTATTGACTCCCCGATTTGGCTGTAAAAACGTCCGAATATAGTAAAAGGAATAATGGTAATTCCAGATTTAGGCAGAAATGAATGAAAAGTACTTCCGATTTGAGCCGATGGTGAATTCATTTCTAGTGAAAAAAAAACGGCCAAATTTGCTGCATTAACTCACCCGATTTCAACTTCAACCCCAAAAGATGAACACATCACCTGACTTTAATTATAGTAAATTCCTGATTTGCAAAAAAAGTGATATTTTCACCCGAAATAGCAATCTCGGATCAACACGAATCTTAGTAAATTTACCCCTTAGGGTGCAATTCATTCTGACATAGATGATACAGGTATTGGATAACTGTTTCCTCTAATAGAAGAAGTTATCATTTATAAACTATTTTGTGTTTACTCAGGTTGTCTTTGGGCCTGATTCATAGATAAACGGTATTGCACAACTGCTGCATCTTTGTACGCAGAGGCTATGCAATACTGTACAGCTAATATGCTAATGCCTGCAGGAGGCATCTAAGGACAAAAGAAGCCTCCTGCTGGCATCGCAGATCCAAACGCTGCATCAGAAGAATCAAGCATCAAATGTCAATCAAGATGATTGCAGCCATTAGCCATTATATTAAGTCTAAGCTTACTCAGACTGGCTGCTGTAACTGCTCAGCCTGGCCTCGACATACCTACGAAATGGGGGTGAGGCACCCCATATGTAAGACATTCGCCGCCGGTTTTGGGGCAAATGCGAGCGATTTCACAGTCAGTGATCGGCACATGCACAGTACAGATTCTGTTCATGCCCCGATCTTTAAATATCGGTGATGTACCCAAACCATCAGGTTTGCCTACAACTCTGGCTCCCCTTCCCTTCAGAACCCAATTGGAGGTTTTTTGTTTTTTTTAATTGTTATTCATTGAGATCCTTTTAATAAAAACTGAGATCATAATAATCAAAATCTCACTTATGCAAATGATTATCAGTCAAAAAAGGTCTGTTCCTTATAAAATGAAAACAGAGATTGTGATCCATTTATATAATTTAACATAGAAAATGAAGCAAAAAAAAAAAAAAAAAGCGGTAAAGTAGGGTGAATAATGAAAGAAAAAACAAAGAGGGCTAAAGAAGAGAAAAGGAAAAAAAAGAAAGATCCCTGGGGCAGGTCCCAAAACTGAAAATAAATAGTTACATATATACATATCCTGTGAATATACCTAGATATTTATGCATATGCCAATATAAATGACTGTTAAAGGGCAAAAGGGGAGGGGGCAGATTGAGAAGCTAATCATGGACTCTAAATTTTATCAAAAGATTTAGAAGAATGGTTAATAATACTAGTCATATATTCCATGCGATAAGTATACCAAATGCAAGATAAAATCCAATTGAAGGTTCTTACACTCACTTACAAAGCCCTCTCCCAATCTTCTTCCATTTACATCTCTGACCTCATCTCCCTTCACACTCCCACCTGCCCATTTCTCTCAACAAATGCACACCGCCTCTCCTGCCAACTGATTACTGCCTCCCACTCCCGCCTCCAAGATTTTGCCCGTGCTGCTCCTTACCTCTGGAATTATCTCCCTCTCCCTAACAGACTCTCCACCTCTCTACAAATCTTCAAATGGGCTCTCAAGACCCACTACGTCATCAAAGCCTTCCACCTCTCTTCCAAACCCGCTGCTACCTGCTCCTTCCTGTTACCCCATCTGTGTCACCCCTGTCTGTCTACCCCTCCCATTTAGAATGTAAGCTCTCGCGAGCAGGGCCCTCTTCCCTCATGTGCTTCTTCTTTCTTATACCATCATCTACTCCTCACTCCCCACAACGACACCTAATACTTGGTTGCTGACTCCCTGTTGCTTATTTGAGTGTTATGATCGCTAATGCAGCAATGTGTATAAGCCATGTCCTTGTCCTGCAAGTCACTGGCCTATTGGTCACTTATTTGTTTATGTACTTTGTAAGGTGCTGCGGAACACTTGTGGCTCCATATAAATAAATGATAATAATAATAATAATAATAATAATAATAATAATAATAATAATAATACTAACAATAAAAGCCTTTTTTTCCAATTTTGTTTGCAGAACTGAAACAATTAAGTGTAACAAATATGCAAAAATAGAAAAAAAAAAAAAAAAAATCAGAAAGGGTGCAAAAACTTTCCCACCACTGTATAAATAGACCTACGCACTCGTTGCTCAAGTACAATGCCTATAGGAGACATCCCTACATAATGCCCTCTGCAATACCATCTGTCAATCCTTGGCTGGATTATATACCAATTTGCATTTCATTCACTAGAACATATGTCACATATAGTACAATCCAATTGTAACATAATTTCTGCAGGGCACAATGTACTCTCAATAACTTTATGGACTGCAATGCACACAGATTAAGCCACTCCACACACATAGGTTATTCTTTTTTCTTTGCTTTGTGCTAATTCTTCCAGCAATGACCTATATTTGTATGAAAAAAAGTTCAGGAAAGTCTGACGCCACCTAGGGGTGTACTTAATAGTAATGATAAGGGTATAATGAAGTAACCTCCTGCAGTAAATCAATCCGGCGGACCCTTTTGGACTGGACTGTTTGAAAATTTGATGACCTAAATCTCACCAAGAGCAAAATAGAATGTGCTCAGTGGTGTAAGAAATTCCTCCCAGGAACAAGGCTGTAGATACTCAGGTGGCATAGTAGATAGCATTGGAAATCCGTGTTTGTGAAATGTAAATATTCTACCTGGTTCAAGAGAGATTTTCTTCCACAAAAACTTACAGATGGTGTAATGGTTAGCATTATTACCTCACAGCACTGTGGTTGTGGGTTTGATTCCCACTATGGCCCTAACTGTGTGGAGTTTGTATATTCTCCCTGTGCTTGCGTGGGTTTCCTTCACCACTCCAAAAATATACTGGTAGGTTAATTGGTTCCAAACAAAAATTAACCCATTAGTGTGTATATGTGTGAGCATGTGGTAGGGAATATAGATTGTAAGCTCCACTGGGGCAGGGATGTGAATGGCCAAATATGCTCTGGAAAGCGCTGCAGAATTTTTTTTATTATTAACAGTTTCTTATATAGCGCAGCATATTGAGTTGCGCTTTACAATTGGAAACCACATTAATAGAGCAAAACTGGGTAGTAACAGATAGACAAGGGTAAAAGGGCCCTGCTCGCAAGCTTACAATCTATAGGGCAATCTTACAATCTATAGCACAAGTTTATAATCTATGTGAGTGCTGTATAAATAACTGGTAATAAATAATGTACAGGCAAGTTAAAGCTATTCTGATTAATATAGCTCTAGGCTAGGGAAATTAAATTGAGAGTTACATTTTTCTGACTTACAAAATTCCCATATTTAAAGCAGACATATTTGTGGATTATCAAGGCAGAGCAGTGGGCTCAACTGAGAGGGTCCTACATTTTACATGGAAATATGTTGTGTTTATATGACCATTAGGTCTATGGATGGAATCGGTATGATATCCCGGCTGCCGCATGGCCAGGAGTTCGAATCCCGGCAGCCCGACAAAACAGCAGAGCCCGTCAGCGGAAGCCTGACAGCGCTGATTGTGGTAAGGTAAGTATCAACTAATCTAACCTAACCCCCCTAAGGGGTACCTAACCATAACCTTAACCCCAGTGCCTAACCATAACCCCCCCTTCCCCGCTGCCTAAAACTAATTCCCCCGGGGGGGGGTGCCTAACCCTAAGTCCCCCGGGGGTGCCTAACCCTAACCCTCCCTCCCCCTAGCCTAACCCTAATCCTAACCTTCCCTCCCCCTAGCCTAAGCCTAACCCTCCCGGGGGAATCCGGCAGCCGGCTTCCCGATTGTATACCCTATGGATGAACCATAATATATCTATTAACATAATAGTTCCTTATACCTCAGAAAAGTAATCATAATCTGCTAACACTCAAATTTATAAATACACACACAGATTTTTCTATGCTAAATTATATATGCCCATTATGGGTAAGTAAAAAAGGGGAAATTAAATTACACTCAAAATCAGACTATAAATAAAAGAACAGCACACAGCTGGGGTGGTTGGTTTCCAGGACTGAAATTAAATGTAACCAATTACATTGTGATCACAATAAATGGAGAAGCTGATTTGCAAGAAAATCATACTAGGAAGGAAAACAAATCACAATATTTGAAACATTGGGCCTGATTCAGACCCACTCGCGAGCGGCTGTCCGCTCGCAAGTGGGTCGATGTTATGGACTGAGCATGCGCACGACGGAGGGAGCTCCGTCGTGCGCATGCGCCAGACGCGACGAGCGAAGGAAAGTCCTTCGCTCGTTGTGTCCGATCAAAGGGGGCGTGCTGTCAATGTTGATTGACAGCACGCCCCCTTTGGTGGGCGTGCCTCCCTGACGGGGGCGTTCCCACGGGAACGCCTCCCGTCATAAGCCGGCCCACTGACATCACTAGTGATGTCAGTGGGAGTGATTTTGGCTCTGATAGAGCCAAAATCACTCCGGAGCTTGCGGTTGAAAACCTCAACCGCAGGCTCCGGCTCGCAAATTCGATGGTCGCGATGGTCTCGACCATCGCGACCATCACAATGCACGCTCGTATAGCCTGTGGGTGGTGACCCACAGCTATACGAGGGTCCAGGAGGACGCTCCATGAAAATGGAGCCCGGCCCTCATTCAGAGCGTGCGCTCTGCTCAGAGCGTACGGCTCTGAATGAGGGCCATAGCTTTTAATACATTCTGTAGAAAATGTATTAAAGGGCTCTATAGTTTTCAGTGTGTTAAGAAGCAGGTGTACCATTTATATTCCACTATTAGAACATTAGGCTAAGAAAATCAGTCAGTATGCTGCAGTTTAATTGGAGTCTCCATTGTATTGTACAGTATTGCATGAAATAAGAAAGTAGGAACATTGTAGGATCTATACTGCCACCTTTGGACAAAACAAGAGTATAACAGATTCAACTTTTCTTGAACTGGCATAATTTTAAAAAGAAGTCCAATGCCAATTGTATTCATATTAAAAGATTATATAAACCTATGGCTACTTGTCTGGTTTTAATTATGTAAAAATGTGTATTATATTTAAAAATTTTGGTGGATAAAATGGGACAGTTCTGGGAAAATTAGAGTGCCCTGATATGCTCAAACTATAGCTGGCACCTGAATAAAACTGCTGCTACATGACCGGATGATTGGGAGAGAATGATGCAGTCACAAAGGCAGAACAGATTCCTTATTAAAATAAATTATAGACACCATGTGACAATGTCATATTCCCCCTTCTCCACAGGCCAATCCAAGATGCTTTTCTTTCCATGCACAATTTTTTTGCCACTTTCTATGATGTAATAAGTGTGACTTTCAATGCCATAAAGATCAAAAAAATCATTACACTGGTCTTATTATTCCTAGAAATAGTACAATTATTACCATTAATTTATTTTCTCTAAGTATTCAATGACACCTATTCACAAATAATATGAGATATGGTAAGAACTTACCTTTGTTATCTCTATTTCTACTAAGTCCATAGGGTTCCACAGGATACCTTGGGGTATAGGTGATGACGACAGGCATCTGGCACCATAGAGTTAAGTTTTCAGCCTCCCAGGATGCACTAGGGTCCCCCTCCTATACCCCGCCCCCAAGCCAAGGCATCTCAGTTACGTACCAAGCCATAGGCCGGAGGAGGAGAAGGAAGAGAGTGAAAAAAGATCTGGACACACACAAGAATCACATTCTCACCAGAGGGAGACGGAAAAAACGGTGACCAGAGTAAAGCCCATCTGCAACACAGGTGCGACAGGGCGGGAGTCTTGTGGAACCCTATGGACTTCGTAGAAATAGAGATAACAAAGGTAAGTTCTTACCATATCTCATATTTTCTACATCAGGGTCCATAGGGTATCCACAGGATACCTTGGATGATGTCCCAAAGCAGTATCCTTCATGCTCCTGTTCTGAAATGAGAATCCGCCGCCCGAAGGAAGCATCCTGAGAGGCAAAGGTGTCAAACGCGTAATAGCTCACAAAGGTATGGACAGAGGACCACGTGGCAGCCTTGCAGATCTGGACTGCAGAGGCACCACGTCGAGCTGCCCACGTAGGACCCACAGACCTAGTGGAATGAGCCCTCACAGAGGATGGAACCGGAAGGCCTTCATGAAGATAAGCTTCTGAAATTGCCATACGAATCCAACCTGCCAAAGTTTGCTTTGAAGCAGGCCAACCCTTTTTACGGAAGCCATAGAGGACAAACAAGGCGTCCGACTTCCTAAACGAAGAAGTGTGGTCAACATAAATCCTTAAGGCCCGTACAACGTCCAAAGTGGCCTCACCCACTGAAAGATCAGGAGAGTTAAAAGCCGGCACTTCGATTTCCTCGTTGATATGGAAACGTGAAACAACTTTGGGAAGAGATTCAGGACGAGTGTGCAGCACTGCCCTGTTCCCATGAAAAATCAGGAAAGGGGGTATACAGGAGAGAGCCCCTAAGTCAGAAACACGTCTGGCCGAAGCAATGGCCAGAAGTAAAATTGTTTTAGCTGTCAGCCATTTAAGGTCCACTGAGCCCAGTGGTTCAAACGGCGGTCCCTGGAGAGCCCTCAGGACCACAGCTAAATCCCAAGGCGCCACCAGTGGAACAAAGGGCGGCTGAATTCGAAGAACACCGTGCATAAAGGTGCGCACATCAGGGATTGTAGCAATCCTACGATGGAACCAGACGGACAGGGCAGACACCTGCACCTTCAGAGAAGCAAGGCGAAGCCCATTGTCTAGTCCCGCCTGTAGGAAAGCTAACACTCTAGACAGACGGAACTCCCGAGGGGCATAACCTCTCGGTCGACACCACTGGAAGAACGTATGCCACACACGATGGTATGTCCTTGCAGAAGATGGTTTCCGAGCTCTTAGCATAGTTCGTACTACAGAGCTGGAAAACCCCCTGGACCTTAACATGGCCGTCTCAACAGCCACGCCGTCAAAGACAGCCGAGTCAGGTCCAGGTGAAGACAAGGACCCTGTGACAGTAGGCCCGGTCGTAGCAGCAACTGCAGAGGAATGTCCACGGACAGACCCGGAAGGTCTGAGAACCAGTGCCGCCTGGGCCACGCGGGAGCTATCAACAGGAGCGTCCCTCCTTCCTGTTTGAATTTCCGGATTACCCGTGGAAGGAGGGAAAACGGAGGAAAGAGATAAGCAAACCGGAAAGTCCACTGGACGGGCAGAGCATCCACCAGAGATGCCTTTTCGTCTCTTGTTCGAGACCCGCACACCGGCAACTTGTTGTTGTGCCGTGACACCATGAGGTCGATCTCTGGAAGACCCCACCTGTCCACCAGAAGTTGAAAGACGTCCTGGTGCAGAGACCACTCCCCCGGATGAACGTCCTGGCGACTGAGAAAGTCCGCCTCCCAGTTGAGGACTCCCGGGATGAATACTGCTGATATGGCCAGGAGATTGTGCTCTGCCCAGAACAGGATGCGGAACACCTCTACGAGTGCCGCTCGACTTCAGGTTCCCCCTTGCCGATTTATGTAGGCCACAGTGGTGGCGTTGTCTGACTGGACCTGCACGGGGTGACCTTGGAGAACCCGATGTGCCTGCTGGAGAGCACTGAAAACCGCGCAGAGTTCCAAGATGTTTATTGGAAGCTCCTTTTCCGCCTGAGTCCATCTGCCCTGGAACAAGTGTGGACCCGCGACTGCTCCCCAGCCCCGAAGGCTGGCGACCGTTGTCAACAGGACCCAGTTCGCCACCCAGAATGGATGACCCTTGTTGAGATGGGTCGTCTGCAACCACCAGGCTAGGGACAAGCGAACCTCCGGAGTGAGTACCATCGTCTGGGACTTTAGACTCTGAGGCAGTCCATTCCATTTGGACAGGATCAATTGCTGCAGAGGTCTGCAGTGAAACTGGGCATATTCCCCTATGTCGAATACTGACACCATGGAGCCCAGTAACCTCATCGACGAGTGCAGGGGCACACGGTGACTCTGCAGACAACTGCGCACCCTCAACTGTAAGGCAGAGATCTTTTCCCCCGTCACAAAGATCCTCTGCTGTCTGGAGTCCAATAAGGCTCCGAGGTGCAGAATCCTCTGAGACGGGATCAGGGTGGACTTTTGCCAGTTTATTAACCAGCCATGCCGTTGCAGTACCGCAATCGTCAGATCCAAGTGGCGTAGAAGGAGCTCTGGAGATCCTGCTACCAACAGAAGGTCGTCTTGGTACGGCAACATGCGGACTCCCTGCAGCCGCAGGAAAGCCTCCATGACCGCCATAACCTTGGTGAACACACGTGGTGCTGTCGCCAGGCCAAAAGGTAATGCCCGGAACTGAATGTGATCGTTGCGAATTGCAAACCTGAGGAACTGTTGATGGCGCAAAAGAATAGGGACATGCAGGTAAGCGTCCTGTATGTCCAACGACACCATGTAATCCCCAGGTTCCAGCGCCAGGATAATGGACCGTAGGGTCTCCATCCGAAACCTCGGCACCCGCAAGGACTTGTTGAGTGCTTTGAGGTTGAGAATCAGACGGTACGACCCATTGGGTTTCTGCACCAAAAACAGATTGGAATAGAAACCCTGGCCCCTCTGGGAGAATGGAACAGGCACTATAACTCCAGCCTGGATCATAGTGTGCAAAACCTTACGCAGTTCCAAGGCTTTGTTCCGGTCTAAGGGAAGACCGTGGTGAAGAATCGGGATGGGGGCCTGTGCCGAAAGCAGAGGGCATACCCGTGAGAAACCACCTCGTGAACCAAAGTGTCTGTCGTAGTTACCGACCAATACTGGGAGAACTGCAGCAGGCGGCCTCCCACTTTGGGAGCCCCCAAAGGGGGGCCCGGACCGTCAGGCCGCAGGTTTGTCATCAGACTTAGGGGGCGGACGTCTGGTACTCCAGGCCTGTTTCTTGGGCTTGGCCGATTTCTTGGGGCCAGCCTGTCGGGGAAAGGACTATGCTTTAGGCCTACCCTGGGCCCTGTAAGGCCGAAAGGACGACGTACCCGAACTGGAAGGGACCGCAGCAGACGGGAGACATGCAGACTTGGCTGCCGCCAGCGTGGCCACAATTTTGTCCAGATCCGGACCAAATAGGACTTCTCCATTAAAGGGCAAAGCTTCCAAGCCCTTTTTGGAATCAGCGTCCGCCTTCCAGGATCGCAACCATAAGGTGCGACGAGCAACAACAGCTGCAGAAGAAATCAGAGATGCGAGGGTACTGATATCCAAGGCCGCTTCATTGATGTAAGTGGCCGAATCCCGGAGATTGCCTACCAACTCGGCCCGTTCAGCCGAACAGTCGGAATCCATAGACGCCTCCAAACTATCAGCCCAGCGCTCCATAGCATTGGCTACCCAACATACTGCCAAAGCCGATCTGGATGCCCCCCCGTGAGGGAATAAATGGACTTTAAGCAGATCTCCACCTTACGGTCCGTAGCATCCTTCAAGGAGGACATGGAGGGCATTTGCAATGTGGCACTTCGGACTAGGCATGTCACATGAGAATCCACCTGTGGAGGGGATTCCCACTTAGAAAAATAATTGTCCGCAAACAGGTAAGCCACCGTTTACCAGGGTGTTTCCACTCCTCCTCTAAATGGTCTACTAACTGACCCGAAAGAGGAAACACTGTGGCGTCACCCTTAATATCCTTAAGAAAAGGCATATTTGGACTTGGACACAGGAGGATCATCATCCTCAATAACTAAAGCTGTGCGGACTGCCCGAATAAGGCCAGGAATATAAACCTTGGACTTAGAGTCCGACTCTTTAGTACGGAGAGGTTCCTGGTCAGATAGATCCAGAATCTCCCCATCATCGGTCGTCACGTCATCATCCTCATAAGAAGCGGACAGAGACGCCACCGGCCGCTTATGTGGCCGCAAAACAGACTCCCCTTGCAACACGTCCGACAAATGCTGTACAGAACTTGTCAGTGAATTAACCCACGCAGGTTCCTGAGACCTGGGGAGTGGAAATAGGGAGACTGTGGGGTACCATCAGTTGTCTCGGGAAACCCTGCATGGGTGACGACACCACTGACTGCTGGGACAATCCCATCTATGAAAATGCAGGTGGCGGAGCTAACTGGCCCACTAGGGTTGTAAGCGCTTTGGCGAAATAAGCCCAGGGCGGTTCCTGTACCGGAGCCGTGACAGTAATTGGCCACGCCAATAAATAACACTGCCTCCACGTTACCCTCCCCCTCCGCTATTGGTACTTTGCACGTAGTACACAGAAGCTGGAGAGGAAATTCACTCTCAGACATGATGGTAAGTATGTGACCCCTCTCACTAATACTCGTTAGTTTAGTGGGAGAACCACCCTGCAATCACCGCAAGGGCTTTAGCAGAAGAAGAGCAGGGACAGTGAAATGGCTGACAGTAGAAAGTGAAAGTACAGGCAGCAGATGCTAGCAGAAGTCACATACAATGCAAAGAAATTAATCCCTGCACTATCAGCGCTGTTCCTCAACTACGCAGACACAGAGCCTGGTGGGACACAGCGCTGCATACACAGACCTGTTTCAATGGAGGAGAGGTATGCCGGGGGACGCAGACCGCGATGCCATCGATCAACGACCTGGGGGAGGAGCGCTGCCACAGGGCCAATCGGCAGGTGCAGAGAGGGCTGTGTGCAGCGGGGGAGGCGCCGGCTGTGTACAGGGAAGGCGTGCTCCCCTGGCATGCAATTAACCCCTGGGACGCCGCAGCGCTACCGCTCAGCTGTGGTCCGCTGTCCAAGGGGGTAGTGGAAGTGCAGGTTAGTTACCTGGCTCCACGCTGCAGCCAGTCCCCAGGGAGCCCCCTGCCTGGGGACTCTGGACCATGTATCAGCAGGGACCCACCGCTGTCCCCTTGAATCCGGCCATGGTCCAAAACATCTAGGGTCACCGCTAGCTGTGACCCCAGATGCTTACCAGCATCCCCGGATCAGTACCGGCGTTCTGGTACCGGCGGGGTATAGGAAAGACAGCATGGACGTCAGTAGTGACTGTCCATGCTGTACTTCCAGATGTGCAGCCACAGCTGCCGCGAAAAAAAAAAAACTATCCTTAGACCCCCTCTAAACAGGTGCTCCTACTCCGAGCCGGGCACCAACGAAACTGAGATGCCTTGGCTCGGGGGTGGGGTATAGGAGGGGGACCCTAGTGCATCCTGGGAGGTTGAAAACTTAACTCTATGGTGCCCGATGCCTGACGTCATCACCTATACCCCAAGGTATCCTGTGGATATCCTATGGACCCTGATGTAGAAAGGTAAATACATTAGCCAGCTGAGTAGAAAGAGACAAACTAAACACATGGGCAGGCATATATAGCGTCACTCCTACATCCCTTTGGTATCTTTAAAAAACTGTCCTACAAAACCTACCACATATGGCTTACATGGACTATTTCAAAGGAAATAAAATTTGACTAATTAATATTCAAACTCCATGCAAGTCATCCATGAATAGGACATACCAAAGCAATACATGAAACAGAAGGTGGGTAAAAGTGCAAATAATTGCAAGAAAATACTTTCATTAACCACTTAACTGATGATTTTTCCAGAAAAAAAACAGTCAGAAATTGTCGGGTCCGCAGTAGAGTCCGGGGAGTCAGAGGAGATCCGTTCTGCACATGTGTAGAACAAATGTCTGCTTCAAAAACACAGTGGGGAAGTGCGGTCACACCTTGTCTGCTGAAGCACAGCTGGCTGCATTCGGATCCCATATGACCACGTCAGTTAAGTGGATATGTAACTATTTAAAGCATATTCCTTCCAAAGTGAGCATCTGCAGAAGATCTCACATCCAGAAGATAATGGCTGATAAAGACATGAAGCGATGATGACTCCTTACACCTCAGAGAATGTAGTATTTTCACTCAATGGTCAAACATTAAATAAGCTACCAGGATCAATACCTTTAGTGTAAGCCAGAGGTTCCCAAACGTGGTCCTCAAGGCACCCCAACAGTTCACGTTTTAGAGATATCCATAGTTGAATACAGGTGGTTAAATCAAATTGACTGAGATACTAATTAAGTCATCTGTGGTCAAGCATGGATATCCTTAAAACCTGGACTCTTAGGGTGCCTTGATGATAAAATTTTGGGAACCTCTGGTGTAAGCCATGAGATAAACATCACATAGATGTCCAAGGGGCTCAGATGTTAGAGCTTCTGACAATAGTTTAAGGTCCCAACCTGCCTCAAAAGGTTTGTTATGAGACCTGATTCTCTTTACTGCTTGAAAGTGTTGCATAAGTTTTTATGACACCAAAATGGTGTCCAGAAAAATACTAAGTGCAGACACCTGAACCTTCAGGCTGGTGCAGGGGTTCCCAACCACAGTCCTCAAGGCACACTAAAGCTGGCCACACATCAAAAGATTATCTGTCCAACCAGCCAACTAGTTGATTGGTTGGAATGAAAATCTGGTAACGTATGGGAGTAAATGATCAGCAATTTGCTCCTAAATGCCAGAAACCAGATGAAAATGGTCATTCAGACAAGTTTGTTAAATGTTTGATCTAAATTTGTTCAAACAACAGTTTTTGTCCATTTTCTGGTGTTTTTGAGCAAGTTGCTGATTGTCATTTGCTTTCATACCTTACCAGATTTTCATTCCAACTAATCAACAATTTGGCTGGTTGGACAGATAATCTTTAGATGTGTGGCCAGCTTTACAGTCCTGGTTTTAAGGATAGCCATACTTAAGCAGAGGTGACTTAATTAGTAGCCCAGTTAATTTGATTTAACCATCTGTGCTGCAGCATGGCTATCACTAAAACCAGGACTGTTAGTGTGCCTTGAGGACCGAGGTTGGGAATGACTGGGCTAGTGAAAGCAAACTATATAATCCAGGGGTAGCCAAACTCTGGTCCTCGAGAGCTACCAACAGTGCATGTTTTCCAGGTCTCCTCACAGAATCACAAGTGTAATAATTAGCTCCACCTGTGGATCTATTCAAGTGAGTAATGAATACACATCTGTACCAGCTAGGTGGTCTGGAAAATGTGAACTGTTAGTAGCGCTCGAGGACCGAGGTTGGCTACCCCTGGTCTAATCCATTCTGACGAAAATCCAGATTCAGTTGAATGGCAGCAGGCTCTGATTAAACAATTTAATTTTACACTATAGAATCTTCCACATCGTTTGGTTTCTAGCTTTGAGCACCGCAATAACCTTGTCAAAAAACCCTTTGCTTTTTAAGCAATGACCAAAGGACAGTATATGGATTGGGACACAGAATTGGTCCCACTCTTGTAGATATAGGTTTCTTCTGCCACAGTATATTAACCATCCTGAGTCACCCTGGGACATATGATACCAACACCCAGAAAATGATTTATTTAACTTGTTCAGGAGGCTCACACAATATTTCTTTGGACAGTCCACATATAATGCTCAGCTATAGATTTACCACATGCTCCACACATACAATTATCAATTTCTTCTCTCCAGCAGGCTAAAATAATTTCTCCATTAAAGCATTCCTAGGATGGGGCTTAGGTACATTGTGCTAGAGGCGGATTCAGGCTGCACAGCTGCAGAAATCCTAACCTTTTGAGGAAGCAACCGAAAAGGTTTGGAGGCGGAGAAACACGTAAAGGAGTCTTTATAGACCATATCGCTGCAGCCACCAGCCAGGTTCCTCGTTGTCCTCATCTGATGATTTTTAGCAGATTGGAATTCATTACCCTCTATCAAAGCTGCGTTATAGCAGCAGCTGGGAGGATAAGATTTTGCATTTGTACATCATCGATTTAAATGACTATTATGGATTGGTAAGTATATGTTAGCTTCATCTATTTATATTTAATTACTACAACAATGTAAAACAGGGATGTGCATTAATTAAAAAGTCAACTAAAGTGGGACGCTATACTTCTCTAACAGGACAGTTATATTTGGGAAACTCTCCAACTAACCAAGTGACAGAAAATTATACTAATATAGTTTTGAACATGGACTTTTATATTATATGAATTGGTTGAAGCTAATATTTTAATATTATTTTGCATAATATTGTATTGTTTATTTTTACCACCCAGTGATATATTAAAAATTATATATATATATATATAATTTCCTGTAAAATTTCTGACAACCAGCGCTTCTAATATATTATTTTTATTTCTCATTTTAAGGGTTAAGTATTTCCTTAATTAGGTGCTGCAAGTTTTCACCATCTCAAACCAGGAGAAAAAAAACAAGTTAAATCCCTATTTTTGACTAGAAATGTGGGGACTTTTTTCAGAACCCTTTGGACACGCCCTCCTAATGATAAATTACCCTAAACATTTTTGAAAGGGAAAAACAACCGGTCAAATTTTTAGAGAAAGAATATTGGTGAAAATGGGTTTAACGTATTGGGTCTGGTATTTCGGGGGCGATATTGATGCGTCATGTGTTTTAAACATCCCACGAGGTTCCAGCAGGCGCTTTTTTAAGTTTTTAAAAGTGCCATTTTAACGTACCCCAAATTTACGTCGAACAGTAATTTCCTGAAAAAAAAAAAAAGGAGAGTTATGGTAGACTTGCCTTTCTACAGGCTGGTTGATCAATCTTGTACCAACAAAGGTAATGGTAACTGTACCTACAGATGGCAGTGAAGGACCTCTGGACAGCGTGCTAAGAGCAAGAGGTCGTCCAAGTATGGGAGTAGCCAGTTTCCCTGAAGACGCAGGTGGGCTGCCATAATTTTGGTAAAGACCCGCAGAGCTGTAGCAAGCCAAAAGGGGAGTCTTGAATTGGAAATGTTGCTTTAGGACAGCAAACCGGAGATACCGCTGATAGGAGGGCGCTATAGGTACATGTAAATAAGCATCCTGAATGTCCAGAGATACCATCAAGTCCCCAAGTTCCATAGCTAGGACAATAGAGCGGAGGGTTTCCATACAAAACCTGGGCTCCATGATAAACTTGTTCAGAGACCTCAGGTTGAGGATAGGCCGATGAGACCAATTGGGCTTCTGAACCAAGAAAAGGGTGGAATAATAACAGTTCCCACGCTGTGACTGGAATAATTACCCCCACGTGCAGCAAGGACTGAATGGCCTTCTGGAGGAACAGGGCTTTGCTCGGGTCCAATTGAGGGCCTGTGTAAAAGAACTGCTGGGGAAGACGTCTCAGGAATGAGAGGGCGTACCCATGAGAGACCACTTCTTGTACCCAGGCGTCTGTGGTGGTCTGAAGCCAGAATTGGACAAACTGAAGAAGTCGGAATCCCACTCTGGGGTCCCCCAGAGGGAGGCCCACCCCATCAGGCTGAAGGTTTGTCACCGGATTTAGCAGCTGGACGTCTAGTGGCCCAGGCCTGCTTGGTTCTGGGCTTGAAGGCCTTTCTGGATGCCGACTGCTGACGAAAGGACGGACCTTTAGCTTTTCCCTGGGGATGAAAGGACCTAAAGGATGATATCAGAGGCCTCGGTGTAGATGCTGAGGGCAGAAAAGCAGTCTAAGAAGCCGCTAAGGTAGCCACAATCTTGTCCAACTCTGGGCCAAACAGGATCTCCCCAGTGTAAGGCAGTGATTCCAAGACCTTCTTAGTCCACGTCGGCCTTCCATGAATGAAGCCAAATGATACGGACGGGCTACTTCCGAAGTAGCAGATGCCTTGGAAGCCAGGAGACCAGTATCCAAAGCCGCTTCTCCCAAATAGGAGGCTGCATCCCTGATGTGGAAGATATAGGACAGCTGCTCCCGGGAGGCATCAGAGGGAAATGTGTCCTCTACAGCATCTGCCCAGCTCTCAATGGCTTTTGCCACCCAGGCAGTGGCCATTGCTGGACGAGTAATAGCTCCTGTAAGAGAATACACAGATTTGAGGCAAGCTTCAATCTTCCTATCCGTCGTGTCCTTTAGGGAGGGATGCTGTAGGGATAGGTAAAGTAGAGCTTTTAACTAGATGTGTCACATGGGAATCTACTGGTGGGGGAGCTTCCCATTTAGCGCAATCAGCTGCTGGAATAGGGTAAAAATAAACCAGACGTTTTGGGGGCTGAATCTTTTTACTTGGCGTATTCCATTCTTCGCTCCTGAGCTCAGACTGAGGAAATTCCGGGAAAACCACTTTCTGTCTCTTAAAAAGTGGCTGTTTTGTTTTAGGAGAGGGCTCAACATCTTCTGTCTGAAGAATTGATTTGACATAAGCTGACAGAGTGAGAAAAACACAGACGGCAGCGCTAGCATAAGTCACATATAATGGGGAAAATAAATATAACTGCAATGGGCACTAAAATCAACTACACAGACCGCAGTAGCTGGTAGGCTATAGCGCTACATAACAAAAGATAAAAGCAGCGCTTGAGAAAAGTGTATAGACAAACAAATTACATATAAAATATTAAAATGCAACAATTAAAATAAATGTGTTGGAGTAGTACATCAGTGTGGGACCATCGCTAATTAAGGACAATCTTGGGACTTCTTATCAGCCGATAATTCTACCATATTCTCCTGGCGAAACATTTACCATTCTAAGACTCATTGTCCAGTGGTTGCATTTAATTCATACTATATTTTGTGCCTCACAGTTTAATTACATGTATGCCTTTTCAGGATTCATCCATTGTTGTTTGAATATTTGGTCTATTTGTCTATACTCCTTTATTTTAATTGTTGCATTTTAATATTTTATATGCGATTTGTTTAATTAAATGTCTATGCACTTTTCTCAAATGCTGCTTTTTTCTAGATTAACTACCTCGGTTTTGCAGCTGCTTGGGGTAGTAACTTGTCACAGCACCCTTTACTATATTTATTTATAGTCCTTTTGCTACAGTGCTACATAACCTGGCTTCTAGGAGAGGCATGTGAGGAGACTAGACCCAGCGTTCCCAGAGAAAGCTGTGGCTGCCGTTTAGAAAGTGGCCGCCGGAGGTCTCTGAGGGGGCAGGGGGAGGAGCAGCTCAGACACAGCAAGACCACAGTGGAATGGTGCTCTGAGCTGGGGGAGGTGGTGCTCTGAGCTGGGGGAGGGGCCACAGAAAAAGAGAGGTGACCTCCCCTAAGATGACATTAACCACTGGTCCCCTGGCCTCTTGCACCAGTAACGTTAGCCCTGGTGGTCTAGTTGAGTCCCGGACAGACAGATGTCCACATCAGTACCTCTGGTCTGTCTCCAGCGACCGGAGGTATGACTGCACTAAAAGCGGATTCCCGTGAGCAAGAACCCGCTTTACCTGTCCCCGTGTCCCGGCTGCAGTTTGGGGTCGACCCGAGGAGCCTGCAAGGAGGTCCCCCGCTGAAAGTACCAAGCTGAGGGCTGGAGTTGCGGCACCGCGGAGGGGTGATGGAGTAGCACAGGGGTTCCCAACCACGGTCCTCAAGGAACACTAACGGTCCATGTTTTAAGGATAGCCACACTTGAGCACAGGTGACTCAATTAGTACTTCAGTTATTTTGATTTAACCACCGGTGCTGAAACATGGATATCACTAAAACCAGGACTGTTAGTGTGCCTTGAGGACCGTGGTTGGGAATCACTGGAGTAGCAGCATAGACGTCCGAAGGACTGTCTAGTGCTGCTTGCTGTCTTGAAGGTAAAATAAATAAAATAAAGCTTGGGCTGCTTAAAGCAGCCATACTGTTCTAACGGTGATCCAGCTCCTGCCGGAACAGCAACAAAAACAGATTGCCTCAGGCTGTGGGCGGGGTATA
The DNA here is from genome assembly GCA_031769625.1 of Taudactylus pleione. Taxonomy (NCBI): domain Eukaryota; kingdom Metazoa; phylum Chordata; class Amphibia; order Anura; family Myobatrachidae; genus Taudactylus; species Taudactylus pleione. Next base: position 9,299,137 of record JAUIMM010000068.1, read on the forward strand.
GGTTGGACTGGAGCATCCTGGGATTGCAAAAGTTTAATTGTTTGGTGTACGGTCCTCCTATCCACCACTTACACCCCACTGTCTCCCTGTGGAGCCCTATGGACACTGAAGAAATTAGCTTTCAATGATTTCTTTTAATTTTTTCGTATGCGCAAATCACCGCGAACCGACGCAATTTAAGTACCATAAATACTTTTATTACGCCCAATAATACACTTCTAAACTATTTTCCGATTTAAGTCAGCCATTTTTTTGGGTACAAACGCAATTTCGTGACTTTTTCGCACCTCTCGTTTCTGCCTGTTTTTTTGGCGAAAATCGGACGATTTTGCAGCTAACTGAACCCAGCCCTTTGATGGAGATAAAGTGAACTGTCAAAGTCTGTGTTTGAAACATGACAAGAGCTGGGTGGCTGGTACTTTATCTTCATCCAAGGCTTATTAAATAGACCCCTAGATCACTGCACATATCTTTGATTAGCACCATGTGAGATCTTGGAACATGGCTGCAGGGATAAGCATCCAGCCACAGGAGCATTAGTAAGGCTGGGTTACAAAACCTGGCTTGCAGTCTGCGTTCCAAAATTGCTAGATGGCGAAGCACATTTCCACTGCTCCTAAATCCAATGGTGGTGTGCTTTAACCCACTGCAGCCATATGGCATTGTGTGTGGCGATCTAAGCTTGGTATATACGACTCCATGGCCATGGACCCCCTAATCCATGAATCTCCTCATGAATAGTTCTCTCTGAAGTTGCTTCCAGAGGCAGGCCGAAACTCTTTAATGAGTGCTGCAACTAAGGACAGACTAGGTTTACATTCTTCAGCATTGGCTATTTCTGTGAGCTTGTCTGGCTTACCTCTTTGCGGCCGACCTGTTGTTGCTCCTAGCAGTTAGCAATTTTAAAGTTTTCTATGTAAGGGAAATAATGGAAGGACAGAGACAATGATATAGAAGTTGATATAGTCAGTTGGCCTACTTTTCATCGACATGTGAAGGTTTTTTTTTTTAACCACTCATTTTCCAATCCCCCACCTGCCCCAATTGTCTCTATTGTTCATTTACACTTTTGCAGTAAGTGTTGTAACATGACATTATGGGGGAGATTTCTTAAAGCTTGGAGAGAGAAAATGTACCAATTAATCAGCTCCTGTCACTTTACAGGCTGTGTTTGAAACATGGCAGGAAATGATTATTTGGTACTCTCTCTCTCTGGGCACGATTCTATTCAACGCGATGTAAATAGCTCCGAGAGTGAGCTCCTGGAGCTATTCAATACACCGCGCTGCCAAGTCCGACTAATGATTTCTTCTCTCATCCCTCCGGGGATGAGAGAAGAAATCCGACAAAAGTCCCGGTGCGAGGCTGTTTTCTGCCCTTCGCGCCTGGAAAACAGCCTCGCGCCAGGAAGTTAGGTTGGGGAATGCCCGTTATCGCGCCTAAAAACCCTATTTAAGACGCGAGAACGAGCCTTCCCCGACCTAACATTGCGATGAATTGAATAGCTCCGGGAGCTATGTCCTGGAGCTATTTACATCGCGTTGAATGGAATCGTGCCCTAAGAGTGCATACACACGTAAAGATTTTCTGTGCAACCATCCAACTAGTTGATTGGTTGGAATGAAAATCTGGTAAGGTATGAAAGCAAATGATACTCAGCAATTTGCTCCCAAACGCGAGAAAATGGACAAAAACTGTTTTTTGTTAAATGTTTAATCTAAACAATTTCTTCAAACTTGTGTGAACGACCATTTTCATCTGTTTTCTGGTATTTAGGAGCAAATTGCTTATCATTAGTTACTCCCATACGTTACCAGATCTTCATTCCAACCAATCAACTAGTTGGATGGTTTCACAGAAAATCTTTACATGTGTACCCAGCTTAAGCTTTGATAAGTCTCCCCCTATATGTGGACCAGTGACGTGTGGTGAGGTTAATGGCTGGGGAGGCACTGGCTAGTATCAGAGCCATATTTACATACAGATACATATATGAACCTGAGGGTTCATGTGGGCATTATACAAAGATACAGCAGTATATAGTGCTGAAAATTTGGTGTGTTTTGATCAGGGATGTGTGGAAAAGGTAGACAGGGGAGGCAGTGCCTCACCTGCCATACACTTTTTACACCAGTTTTGACTATAAAAAAGATTAGTATAATACAAAAAAAAAATTATATATTTTCTTTACATTTTTCTTATACATTTTTATAGTAAAAACTGGAGTACACCCAAGTATGATTGGAAAAGCTGGCTCACCTCACCTCACTGATGTCATCAGCTGAAGTCCAGCTTTACAAAAAAAATAAAAAAAACCCTCATTCAATACCCAGTTTCTCATACATCAGAATAGAATTAGCTGCAATTGCTACTTATATTTTAATAGACATGTGTGCCATAGCTGTACTAAACGACATAACCTGCAATGTTGTATCTTATCCGCCCCATTATCACTATATTACCAATAGAGGAGTGCACAGACGCCTGTTATGTTAACATGGCTAAGGAGAAAGTACTTTAATAGGCACTTTTAGACAAAAAAATGTGTTATGGTAAAATGTACCTTTGTTAACTCTTTCTTCGAAGTCCATAGGGTCCACAGGGATACCATGGGGATCTATCACAGAGTGTGGCACACATACTTCCAGTGGTGTGCTACCAGAAGTTTTGACCCTCAAGTTTTTAGGGTCTCTAGAGTCCTACCCAAGAAAAAGTTAAAGGCAAGTTTTACCATAACAAAATTTTCTTCTTCAGGGTCCATAGGGATCCACAGGGAAACCATGGGGGATGTCCCATAGCAGTATTCAAGGGTGGGGACGCTCCAGAACTGAGAAGAGAATCCGGCATCCAAATGAAGCATCCTGAGAGGCAAAGGTATCGAAGGCATAAAACCTAAGAAAGGTGTGGACAAAAGACTACGTGGCCGCTTTTTACAAAGCTGTTCAGCTGAGGCGCCATGGTGAGCTACTCACGAGGGACCCACAGAGCGAGTGGAAAGAGCAGTGACAATAGCCGGAACGGGAAGGCCTGCCTGTGAGATAGTCATGCAAAGCCATCTGGCCAATGTTTATTGGCTGGCCATCCCTTCTTGTGAAATCCATAGAGCACAAATAGGGAATCTGTTTTCCGAAGAGAACTTGTATGGTCCATGTAGATCCTGAGAGCACGGACCACATCCAAGGAGGCCTCACCTGCCGAGAGGTATGGTGATTGGAAGGCGGAGACTACGATTTCCTCATTAATATGGCAATGAGAAACAACCTTGAGAAGGAAGTCGGGACGAGTTCGAAGAACAGCCCTGTCCTGATGAAAGATCAGAAATGGGGAGTGACAAGAAAGCGCCCCTAAATCTGACACCCTACGGTCGGATGCAAGAGCCAGAAGAAAGTCTTCGCTGTGAGCCACTTGAGTTCCACAGATTCCAGGGTTTCAAAAGGAGGGCCCTGAAGGGCCTAGAGAACCACTGACAAATCCCACTGCGCCACTGGAGGGACGAAGGGCACCCTGAAGGAAGGTGTGAATATCCGGCATTGGAGCAATTCTGCGCTGGTACCAGATGGACAGAGCAGAGACATGCACTTTCAGTGAGGCCAGGCGGAGTCAAAGGTCTAATTCTGAAGGAAGGCCAGGACTCGAGACCCTAAAAACTTGAGGGTCAAAACTTCTGTTAGAACACCAATGGAAGTATGTGTGCCACACTGTGATAGATCCACACGGTATCCCTGTGGATCCTTATGGACACTGAAGAAACAGGACATATTTTAACCTGGTTTGCCTTAAAAAATTATAAAAATGCAGCTGTAAATACAGAGGTTACATAATTGTAATTACTGCTTGTAGTCCAGCAAGGTCTACATTTCTGTTCAGAACATATTTTCTCTTATTTCCCCACTATTCGTGAAGGCAAGTGAAGACAAAATATATATATATACCCCCAGAAATTTCAGCAAAATGTAACTAACATCATGGGAGATATTGTTAGAGGTTTTCTGATCCATATTTAAACAAAAATTGGAGAAGTACAGTATAGAAAATTAGATTGAGTTAAGAAAGAAACCCAATAGAAAATGTAAGACTTTCTACCTCAGAATGGACAGATAGATGTATAAATAGGGCAAAATCCAGTCAAAATTGCCCTATAAAAACAAGGATGGACTATATAAAATACTGACTCAATTTAAGATGGTTTTGGAGATATCCATGTAATGGCTCAAGGGGGTATTTTCTTCAAGTTGAGAATGCTCTGAAAGATTAAAAACTACAAGAAAATGGCTGCCTGAGTCACTGCTTATTGCTCTGATGACATTACATACCAGAAAATGGACAGAATGGGCAGTAGATGCTACTATGTGTTCAGAGAGTAGCTGTCAGAACTGCAAGTCTTTATGTATACACTAATGAAGAATGGGTACCCAAGCTACTAGGCGTGATTTGACAGCAAAAGATGGTTGATGGAGCTACTGGGCATGTAACCATGGCTTAAGCTACAATAACCACAGTCCAATTGACAGTGGATGACCAGGAAATGTTTTTTCTTAAGCAAGTATGTCTTATTTAACTATAATATAATTCAAAATTATTAGGATTTTTATCTCATCTATAGGGTGCCAGACTGTCTGTCTTTCTTCCTCCCACTCATCTCAGTAGGATTGAAGGTTTTGAAATAAAATAAACATGAAGCTGATTAAACCATGAGGTGTTTTCTCTGTGTATTGCCTCTTAGATGTGTTGGAGTTGTTTACCCTTTAAGAATAAGAATACTAGTTGTGGTTTTCTCCTATAGGATTGTTAGGGGAGGAGTTTGGAGTCTAAAACTGGCCATACACTAGACCAACTTTCCTCCAACCATCCAACTAGTTGGTTGGTTGGAATGAAAATCCGGTAATGTATGGGAGCAAATTACAATCAGCAAATTGCTCCCAAACACCAGAAAATACGAAAAAGGTAGTTTAGGCAAGTTGGCTAAATCTGTTTGATTTAAAAAAAACTTGACAGAACAGCAGCTTTCATCTGTTTTTCGGTGTTAGGGAGTAAATGGCTGATTGTCATTTGCTCCCATACATTACCGGATTTTCACAGGGCACATAGTAACATTGGTGTGAGAGGTGGGTGAAGCCACTACTGCCACCAGTCTGCATAGCACTGCTGGTCACGTGGGCCACTCCCGCCACAGGGCCTCTATGCAAAGCAATACAACTAGAACACCTCAAATAAAAAAAAATCTTTACAGAGGCAATTTAATCTTTATACCATATTTGTATAGAATACTTTCTGCAGAAATAACCCTATACCCATTTCATACTAAAAGTAATCTGCAGAGAATGAAAAACGACAGCTTGTTGAGAAATATTTGACTATATTAATCCAAAATCACGTTAAAACAGACTTGAGCCTGGGAGACACAGGCAAAAATGATTAACACATTAAAGCATGGTAAGAAAAAAAAAACCCACCTAAAACAGTTCAGGAAATGCAGCACATGCAATGTAAAAATGTGACATAATGCAAATAGTTAAGATCTTCTGCAAAAAATTACATTTTATTCAAATCTGAAATAAAAACCAATGCAATGTTATTTAGTTTTCCTTCTACATACATGGACATGTTTAAGGCAATTTATCCGCATGCTGAGCCCACGTCATCTCACAACAGTCAGTGTCTCACAGACATTGCTCGGGGCTGGGAAATATAGAGTCTGAAGACATGATAACGCTGTGCAGGCGGTTACTGGTTTCCTTACTTACAAGCTGGTCTGTACATGGGGTAAACAGATATTTCAAGTTCACAGCCACCAAAACTAAAGTCAGTTTTCAGGCATAATGTTTGCTTTCCTGTACCAAACTGAATATTGCAGCACTTGGTAGGTACAAGCCTTGGCTGTGCAGGCAACTTATAGACAGATGTCTTATCTTCCATTAGCCACCTGTAAGACAGAAAAAAAAAAGCAGTTATGTTCAGAGTATTAATACGGTCCAAGTAACATGACGGAGGATTGTAATAGCGTTCCTGTGAGTAGTTCTTGGCAAGATATTTATAAAAGTGAGAGAGATTTAAGAGTTCACTTCTCATGCAAACTATGACAACTCTTAATTTTATCATCATGTTTGTGGGTTACTTCATTGACAAGTTTGGGCTGCTAGAAGGTGGCACTGGTTCTTATGCATAGCTCACAGTCTACGGCCAGTTTCAGATTCCGTCAATTTTAAAATGACTGACAACCGGAAAACTGTTAAAATAATATTTTAAGTAGTATAGCTTGGGAATTGGCATTTCTGTACATATAGCATATACATCAAACGGCTGCCCCACCCTATTAACAAATAATCCTCTACACTTCATGTAGCATGAGGTTATAGAACTTTTAGAGATTTCATACTTCAAAAACACCGGTACGACATGGAGTGTTTGTAGCACTCTACATTGGGCTGATCATCTACACTGAAAGTCAGCACTTAGCGGGCTAGCCTCTGTACTATAACAGGTATAATCTACGTTCTTTTTCAATAAGGGATAAATACTAAGAACTGCTAAAGTACTAATTATCTGTTGGAAGTGAAAATGGCCAAATAACTTGTCCGATCTAATTTGCTTTAGTTTAGATTCAATTCAGCAGATTGCCTTTTGGTGGGCAGGCGCAATAAATGGAGCAAATGGGCCCTTGTTACTTATTAACCAAGTTCCAGAGACAGATGCCAGTTACTGCTTAAAGTATAATAAATGCAATTAAATGGGCTCTGCTGACATATTAGAATCCATCCTTTTTGAATGCATGCACTTATAGGTGCTTTTCTGTATGGTCTATGACACTATAGACTCAACCTCACGCCCCTATGCATCAGTGTTTCAAAGAACTGTATTCACAGAATAACTTTAGACACATATAGAACTTTTATAAAAATTAAATCACAACCTTGGGCGCTCCTTCACACAGCTGCAGAAATAAAATTATGTGACAATTCACCAGATTTGTCTTTATAACATACACATAAAAAATAATCTTACAGTTCCGCGCTTGTCTGTGTTCCAACATATACACTGAAAAGACTCCAAATATCCGCGTATCAGTCCATACATAAGAAAAACGGACAAAAATAAAGAAAAAAAGGAACTCAATAAATCAAAACTTAATTTGTAAGACACCCCAGGTGAGGGTTAAATCGTAAATGATGATGAAGTCCAATATTCAGAGAAGTTTTCACAAAGTCCAAACTCCCAGAGATAGGCACCTCACACGTGACTTGATGATATCAATGATATGTGCTTACATGTATGCTTACTTTGAAAAGCTTGGTAAATTCATATAATGGTTTCTTTGGGTCCAATTTCAGCGTTTCCTCTATTGGAACCTCATGTCCAAATCATTAGGACCCCAGGTACCAAAAAAATAACATATGGAAATCACCAAAAATAGAAGATATAATACTTCTAGGTTTTATTATAAAAACATGAGAAACAGACACATACCCTGTTGTATGACAACATATACTGCGGCAGAAGATGGATCCCGGGTATACCACCTACAGTTATATTAAGTCCCAATAGGTATGTGAAGATCTTAAATGGAGACACTACCAATGCATTTCGACGCTACTGCGGCGTCTTTTTCAAGATATGGGTCTCTGCAATCCAAAAACAGGAGAACTCCGTTATGCTGCCGCCATTTTGAATCCGAAAAGTTTTCGGATCCAAAATGGCGGCAGCATAACGGAGTTCTCCTGTTTATGGATTGCAGAGACCCATATCTTGAAAAAGACGCCGCAGTAGCGTCGAAATGCATTGGTAGTGTCTCCATTTAAGATCTTCACATACCTATTGGGACTTAATATAACTGTAGGTGGTATACCCGGGATCCATCTTCTGCCGCAGTATATGTTGTCATACAACAGGGTATGTGTCTGTTTCTCATGTTTTTATAATAAAACCTAGAAGTATTATATCTTCTATTTTTGGTGATTTCCATATGTTATTTTTTTGGTACCTGGGGTCCTAATGATTTGGACATGAGGTTCCAATAGAGGAAACGCTGAAATTGGACCCAAAGAAACCATTATATGAATTTACCAAGCTTTTCAAAGTAAGCATACATGTAAGCACATATCATTGATATCATCAAGTCACGTGTGAGGTGCCTATCTCTGGGAGTTTGGACTTTGTGAAAACTTCTCTGAATATTGGACTTCATCATCATTTACGATTTAACCCTCACCTGGGGTGTCTTACAAATTAAGTTTTGATTTATTGAGTTCCTTTTTTTCTTTATTTTTGTCCGTTTTTCTTATGTATGGACTGATACGCGGATATTTGGAGTCTTTTCAGTGTATATGTTGGAACACAGACAAGCGCGGAACTGTAAGATTATTTTTTATGTGTAACATATAGAACTTTTATTCTTTCATAACATATAAAAAAATAGTACATACTACTTCTTATTCCGCGGTTTTAATTCTTCTGCTGCATTACGCAGGAATATGTAATTTTTCTTCTGTGGATTGTAGAACTCGTGGCCCTGGAAGGAGAGAGTCTGTTGGTTTGACGAGTAAACCAAGTGGTACGCTCTGAAGAAACATTGCAGGTCTGGGAAGGCAATACTTACCTTGGACCAGTCATAACTGGAGGAATAAGCAAAAATGTTTCCATTGTGGTTGAAGCAACAGGCTGAGATGGGCTGGTCTAGCTGTTCTGAAGTTTTTAGTTTGGTTCGTGCATCCTTGTCCCAGAAGCTGAAGCGTCCGTCAGAGCCGACGGTTGCCAGAGTACCGTGTACCGGATGAAAAGCAATACCGTTTACCTGTACCGGTAGATAGACAGACATGTTCTATAAAAAGCCTATATATGAACTAAAGTTTTTGAATATTTACTGCAGGTGATTCATCATGAGTTATAAAATCACTTGTCTTCTCTGCATGGAGGCCTGTGGAATCTGGACCAGCAAATGTAATAGGCAGATAATAGCCGAGCTTGTGAAAGAGATAAGTGCTGCTTAATTGTTTTCTTAGAAGCGTTCAATTATTTTACAGATGTGTCCTCATGCACGCTGCAGTGACACCAAACAGCCCTTCACAGCGCGCCAGGCCTTGTCTGACTCGGCTTGGCCACAGTGTCTTTTTCACCTAAAAATGTGTCTTAGTCACAAGCGGATGTGATAAACCACTGCACCAGATTGCACCGATTACTTTGATCTGCGACACTTGTACATCTGTGTGTGAAGTAGTCTGAATCTGTATACAAAGCACTACGATGCAGTGGCCGTGCCATTCTTACATGCCAAGGTCAGGTGTGCTTCCTATACACACTCAGTTGCCCACAGATATACAAGTGTCACAAATCAAATTAATCAGTGCAGTCTTGTGAAACGGTTTGTCATATCGGTCTGCAATTAAGACGTATTTTCTGGTGAAAATAACGTCAGACCGGACCTAAATGTTCACTATCGTCAGCCGAGTCAGACGGGACCTAATGGCTCATTATAGTCAGGCGCCTGTGATGCACAACGTATTGAGGCTAGGCGTAAGAGGACACCCCTGTACCATAGAAGCACCCTTCTTCTCTTTTGAGTGAAAAGGTATTTCTACCTAAAATAATTTTTTGCTAATTGGCGTGTGGGGCTTCTAAGTAAATAAATGTACTTACATTAATCAGCTCTCTCATTTTTCTTTGCTGTGGCGAGCTTGCACAAGCTCCTGGCATTCTATTCAGAGCGCCTTCAGACTGCTTTATTGTCTTGAATAAAATGTTAGGAGGTTCTGCAGGCGGGTATGAAATCTTAACTGTTACTATGCAGGGGCACTTGCATAGAAATCACATGGAATGACAGGCCCACCACAGTGAAGGTAAGGACATTGTGGCAAGCAATTTTTTGTGGAGATACTCATCAATAACAGGATTTCATCAGTTAAAACAGGGGTGGGGAACGTCCAGCCGAAAACATTTGGTCTGGCCCTGCAATGTACCCGCAGGCGGGACTCGAAATTCAATAAATCTAGGAGCTTTATTCTGCTTGCCTCATCTGGCTAGCAGGGTGCCTTGAATGAAACCCTGCAGCTAGAATCTATGCAGCAGTTTTGCGTGAAGCATCCTTGTTCTGCCCTTACATCTCCCCTGCTGTAATCACCAGCGATTGTGGCCCCGCCCCTCCGTGTGATGTCACAGAGGGGGCGTGGCCTGCAACAGGCTCGCAAATGAGGTTATAAATATCCAAATGGCTCTTGGCAGAAAAAAGGCTCCCCACCCCTGAGTTAAAATAACTAAGATCAGTTAAAATAACTAAGATTTTCCAAAATTAGGTTTATCAACTTAAAATTGCCTGTTATACTCAAACTATTATTCTCTACCTTAAAAGTGGTATCTGCCAGACAGTCACAGGTCTCACCACCATAGTAGTCTTACCGTAATCTCAGATCATACCCATCAGCAAAGGGCAGCCAACTGCTCACTAACATTCAACCTGTCTTGAGCCACAACACTGTGCAGATGTAACTTCGATATTGATGACAGGCACCCAATTCGCAGACTACTGAGAACAATTAACTTCTGAAACCTCTTTCCATAAATAGCCAAGCCCAGAGACTACTACATACCAATTATACTGCAGCCAAACACTTCTATTGAGTCAAATGTCTACATGTTATTTTTTAGAACACAATACAAAGTTTATGAGCAGAACTTTTACCACTAGTTCACACCAGAAAAATGTTATTTGGATACACAATTCTGAGTTACTTGGAGTACAAGTAATTTTTAAACCCAAACTGTCAATATGACATAAATGTCCAATAATGTCAGACATTTTGAACTCACCGCATAGATGTCCTGTGGAGCCGCAGTATTTGTTCCGTTGGATCGGTGACATTTAAATGTAAAGTTGTCTTTGGCTCTGGAACAGAAAGACTAATTCTATAAATCCCAAAAAAGATGGAAGGAGGGGGGTGGGGGGAAATCGAGACTAGTAAAGCTGCAAGTTTACAGAAATTACTCACGGGTTTGAAGGGTTGATGTAGTGGATGGCAACTCTACCTTCAATGCTGCCCAATGCAAAACCAGTTGGCTTGTTTTGTTTATCTTTAAAAATGGCTACACACCGATGCTGAAAATGAGACAACACCCTATGAATAGGTGAATTTGCTGATAATGTGCACATTTGGTCTGTACACAAACAGTCAAACTAAACAATGCTGGCATCACAGGGGCAAACCTGTATGATAAGTACTGATAGGAAGTCTCTACAGCAATTATTAATTCAGGGGATCTGCCTGATTTTAAACCAACAGACAAAACTGGAGACTGTACCATAATCGCCTTGACCAGTCTAATCCACTAACAGCACCTATAGTTGTTCTCGGTTTACTTTTTTGAGAACTCGTAGAGGCATCACAGTGGGTGAAAATTATAAATCAGGCGAAAATCCTTTAGGACCGCCAATGTGTTGCTCCACCTTGCAATTGAACTGAGATGCCATCATGTCAATATCAAATCCTATATCTCCACAATCTGATAAAACTGTCTGGGAAGACGACTCTCGGGGACGCGCTTTCTGGAATAATCAGCCTTCCAGTTTCCATGGTAACCAGATTATGCTGCCTGGCAACCAGATTTTAACTGGAAGGGAGGAAGCAGATCTTTGTCAGCCCCAGCGGAGATTCGAGGGTGTGCCTGTAGCGTGTAACAGCTGCATAACACCCAGAGCTGTGCTCCTTACTCACTTTGTAATTTTTTTTGTTGGGGGGGGATACGGCAGTGGTCTGGCTCCTACATTTTCACCCTGGCTCCTAGATTTTAGAAAAAAATTGTCAAGCCATGGCCTAAAGTGCACAGCCTGGAACAAGGGAAGTGATCAAAAACAGCTCTTGGGAAAGTATACACGCTGTCCACAACAAAGTGCAGTAAACTGCTTTCTCCATATCTGACCCCTGCCTTTACTGGCATAGCAAAACAACCAAAATGAAGAGTTCCATTAAGGAAGGTAATTTTTCCACCAGTTGCCCATCACACGGGTGTCACATTATCTAGTTCCTGGCCAAATGTATTACCTGATAAAGCAAAAGACTCCAGAGCCCGTACCCCAAGCCTTGATCTATATTGTAGAGTGGGGGGAGCCGAGACTACTGAAGTTTAGCCCCAATGAGACAAACATCTACATAAACAAACATCTCAGAAGGTCAGACCTAGGCACCCTTGACAGTAAACAATCCAAAAGTTGCTGACTGTTTTTCTGCAGCCTTGTTGAGACAGACAAGAGGCTGAAATGGGTCTCATAAAATCACCAGATACTAAATATATGTTTGAATGAACTTGCATTTTCTATCAGTACCGTCATTAAAAGCTGCAGCATTCAGGACAGGAATAGTGGTAGCCAATCACAAAATATATAATTGTCCACATTAGAAGAACTTTCCCATTTTTCTGCATCACCATATAAGTAAGAGATAAAGGGACTTCAGCAACATTATCTGAGTAACAGGTCATTCTGAACCAGTTGGTGTTAAACTGAACAGTAATCCATAAACTAATATGAGAATATAATTGATAGGTTTTGTGTGACTTTACCTGGCCCCCATCAGCAGATTGTCAGTTGCAGCAAGGGAATCCCATTGTGCACATAAGTTTGGACTACATTCAGTATCACAGCATATCAGTATACAAGGTGAATGCATGTTAAATATTACCTGGTGTTTTAATGGAGAATCAATCCTGCGGAACTCAGAGGGCTGGTTTTCTAGCTGGTAAACTATTAACCCTCTCTCTGCTGTAGCTACAACAGCCATTGGAAAGACCTTTGTGAAAGAAATCAAAGTTAAAAGGACAAAATGTAAATTACCTTTGTACATTTGGATAACATTGAATGAAAGGTAAATGTACACAAATGTCTCAATTCTATCTGAAAAGATTAACTACAAAAGCTTTAAACTTGCAGATAATATTCAGAATGTTTATACTAAGTCTGAGCCCACTCCATCCGAATTTAGCATAGTCTATTACAGTACGTCATAGTTTCCTCATCACCCACACAAACTAAATTACTTTGGGGGGGAGGTTAAGTGTATATAAAATGTTGGGAGAGAATGGATCACAGGCCCCGAGTCAGAGTTTACGGCACAGGCCCAGCCACTGCGTCTTTGTAAGCAGACGCAATGCTAAAATATGCAAAAGCTGCGGGAGTAGTCTTCAATAAAAAGACGCCCAATGCCGACTCCTGCGCATGGTAATCTCTGAGCGGAAGATCATTTAATGAGGACGCAGCTGGTTGTCTTCTAAACTGATCAGGTTGCTTTTTTAACTTTACGATGATTAATGTGAATTCCTTTTGCCTCTATTAATAGACCCATTAAGAGAATGTCTCTCAATTGCTAAAAAACATGTTACTATAATATTAAATACTTCAGGGTAAGCAGACAAAACAAGTAAAGATACTGTAACTTTTCTTTTTCATTAAAAACAGACATTCATAGTAAAATACAAAATTCTATTTAATTTATTTGTAATACAATGAATTCTCATGTATTATAAAGGAATAATGCATCAGAAATAAAAGATAAATCACATTGGAGTCCATGACATTTCTAGATCACAAAATGATTGACTTCTAATATCCTTATATTTTACAGCCTGTACCTAGGGCAGCGGGTTACTTACCACATCTGCACAATAACATCTCTCAGGAAGCTGAAGCATCATCAAAGGATTTGGGGAACGCGTGTCCCAAAACTAGGGATGTAAAACATCATTATTCAGTAACCTCTCAGGCTTCAGAAATAAGCATGGTAATTCACAATACAAGTACTCGGTAACTAATTCACGGCCAGCGTGTGGATACTATACTACCAGTGTAACTAATAAAAATGTCTACGTTTTCTTTACATTTATAGTGACAGCTGTAAATACTAGCTATTTTATTATTATTGTTCCTATTTTAACTTGGGGAGACTCAAGGTTTGTTTCTGAGCTCTACTGTATTGCAAGCACTATATCACTCAGAGTCCGGGTGCTCTCTTGAAGCATGAAATACGCATTTCTGTACTACCATTTTTATTTTTTAATCTCCCCTGCTGGGTGACGGATAACAGCAGCACCTCCTCCCCCAGTGGAAACAGCACAAAGGTCTCACTTACAATTTCATGCACTGCCAGAAATGAGCGTCCCTTGTACCCTAGCTGGATCCCTCGGCTGTCATTGACAACTGGGACTAGCAGCATATCAGCACACTCAGAGTAGGGCTGACAGCATTCTTAAAAACAGTACGTCAAAATAAAGGCCTCTGCTCTGCCATTTTAATTAGTAGCATGTAGGAAGATGGCAAGTAGTGGACCAGATACGGAAGGAAAGAGGTCTACCTTTAGGGTCTTGTCCCAGCTTCCAGTCATGATACAGCTGTAGTTTGGTGCCTTTATCCAGTGAACGGTTTTTATGGGCGCATCGTGCTGATAGGAAATAAAACTTCAATATGTTATTTGTCAGTGCAATTTAATCATACTGAGGCAATAATAATAAGATTCTTGTCACTCAAACATATGGATTAAATTAGCCTCGTTATTTTACCGCACGAGGATAAGGGTTGTAGCCTTGTACTTTTATGCTCTAAGCTATTCCAGCACAAGCTCTTTTGGTCGCACGTCTCACAGATAGATTCTGGGATAAGCACCTGGAGCTATGGGTTTACTAGTCCGCAGATGCAGCGATAAGGGCCTACTAAATGCAGATTTCAGTTTGATCCTGAGGAGGTAAGCAGAGATCCATCTTAAGTGCAGCCTGCGGGTTGCAATTGAATAGCCCCGGGCACTGCATCATGGCTAATCCTCACTTCAAGGATAACTGAAATTTGCCCACTAATACTGGCCATACACACTACAATTATCGGGGCGATCCGCCTGATATCGGCGGATCACCCCGATAATTGTAGCGTGTGTGCGGGCGACCGAGGGTTAAATATTGCTCGGTCGGGCATGCAGGATTGTCCAGCATGCCCGTTCGATGCGATATTTACCCGGTAAACTGTCGGCCGCAACGGGCAGTGTATGCCCAGCGCGGCCGACAGACAGACATTTCCTGTGTTCCTTTCTACGGAAGGAACAGGGAAATGTCTCCTCCCCCGGGGGTGGAGCGCGGATGTCGGGCTATACACTGAGATCTCTCTCACAGTCTATGCCGGCGACATCTGCGGCTGGCATGCTGCCAGATAAAATGTCTGTCGGTCTGACAGACATTTTATCTGGCTGTGTATGCCCAGCATAAGTAATTTATAGCAATGTTACAAGTTAATCTGTAGTTTGTTTACCTGAGCAATCTGTATGGACTGGTTACTGTTCAGGTCCCACATTTTGGCAGTTTTATCACCAGACGCTGTGAACACCTTGCTGCCATCCTGTGTATAGAGAAGAGAAGTAAGGAGAAATAGAAGTTATTGTATTGATGATCCAGATATCTAGGAATGGGGTTTGTTCTGCCTTGCCTGAGTTATGTATTTCATCATGGAACATAATAGGATGGGATTTACTCATCTATTATGCACATAGATCATGCAAGTGCCAAAATTTGGATTTTCCTTTGGTAAAGCATTAAAGAACAGTGTTATTATAGCAGAACAATAAAACAATACATAATAAACAAGCACTCTTCAGTTCACATATAGATCAGCAGTTTCTCATCTTGCTGCTCTCGCCAGAAATATGTAAGAAATACATACATCGCTCCAGCAAACATCCAGTACCGGCCCTGTGTGCATCTGCTGGGCTTTGGGGATGGTTTGGCCGTTATCCTGTACTTCCCAACAGCGAACCTGCGTGGAGAATAAGGAGAAGGGATCTGAAATAGCAGTGAAGGTTCAAAGTCTTCCTTTGTCCAAAGATATCTTTAGACATAAATATGTTGTTCATTTTGGTTAACTACCATTAATTTGATTACCAGAATTACACTCTCAGCATTTCCTATAAAACAGTTTTCACTTGGGCCTCCATTGTGAAGGATTTTCTGCAGCATGAAGTAAAGGTTTACATAGGAAAAAGGAGTGTTATGGTAAAACTTACTTTGATTAACTGTTTTTCTTCGAAGTCCATAGGGTCCACAGGGAGACATTGTGGTGTAGGAGAGACCTGGAGCACCAGATACCAACAGCAAAGCTTTTCAATCCCAGGATGCTCCGGTCCTTCACCCTATACCCTGCCCACAGCCTGAGAGCACTTCACTGTTAACAAGCCCAAGGTAGGAGCAGGATAAAAGAGAAGGAAGACTGGTATACTGAGGAATCACACTCTCACACACAGAAGGAAACAAGTGACAAGGAGAAGAAAACCATAGAAGCAAGGAGCGTCAGGGCGAATGTCCTGTGGACCCTATGGACTTCGAAGAAAGAGAGTTAACCAAGGTAAGTTTTACCATAACTCTCCTTTTCTTCTTCAAGGTCCATAGGTCTCCACAGGGAGACATTGGTGATGTCTCAAAGCAGCTGTGCAAGGGCGGGAACGCTCCTGAGCTCATAGGAGAACCCTACAGCCGAAGGAAGCATCCTGAGGCAAATGTATCAAAGGCATAAAACCTAAGAAAGGTGTGGACAGAAGACCAGGTGGCCGCCTTGCATAGCTGTTCAGCTGAGGCGTCACACCAGGCTGCCCACGAGGGACCCAGAGTGAGTAGAATGAGCAGATACTGAAACCGGCACAGGAAGGACATTCTGCGTGCAAGCCTGTGAGATGGTCATGCGAATCCATCTGGCCAGAGTCTGTTTGTTAGCTGGTCATTCCTTCTTGAGGAATTCATATAGGACAAAGAGGGAGTCCGATTTCCTGATGGAAGTACTGCAGTCCACGTAGATCTTCAGAGCACGGACCACATCCAACGAGGCCTCACCTGCCAAGAGGTCTGGTGAATTAAATGCCGGAACCACAATTTCCTCATGCAGGTGGACGTGAGAAACCACATTGGGAAGGAAACCTGGGCATGTACGAAGAACAGCCCTGTCCTGATGAAATATTGAAAAGGGGGAGCGACATGAAAGTGCCCCTAAATCCGATACTCTAAGGGCAGATGATATGGCCAGAAGAAACAGTCTTCACAGTCAGTGCAGTAAGCCACTTGACATCCACTGATTCCAGGGGTTCGAATGGAGATTCCTGAAGTACATGGAGCACCATTGACAAATCCCATGGAGCCACAGGAGGGACAAAGTGAGGTTGTATACATAGAACACCTTGCATGAAGGTGTCAACATCCGGTATAGTAGCAGTTCTGCGCTGAAACCAGATAGACAAAGCAGAGACCTGCACTTTCAGAGATGCTAGGCAGAGGCCTAGATCCAGTCCAGCCTGAAGAAAGACAAGAATTCGAGAAACCTTAAAGACTTGCGGGTCATAGTTTCTTGGAGCACACCAATGGAAATATGTATGCCATATTTTGTGGTAAATCCTGGCTGAGGCCGGTTTACGTGCTCTGAGCATGGTCTGGACCACAGAGGGAGAAACCCTTAGCCTTTAGGAGGGATGTCTCAAGAGCCAAGCCATTAAAGACAGACGGGCTAGCTCCGGATGTACACATGGACCCTGAGACAACAGGTCGACTCGTAAAGGAAGTTGAAGCGGAACGTCTATGGAGAGCCTTTGAAGATAGGAGTACCAATAACGTCTGTGCCAAGCCGGAGCTATGAACAGGACTGTGTCCCCCTCCTGTCTGAACTTTCGAAGCACTCAAGGAAGTAGGGATATTGGAAGGAATAGATATGTCAAATGGAAGTTCCATTTCACCGACAATGCGTTCATGAAGGCCGCGTCGGGGGTCCTGTGTCCTGGCTCCATAAGGAAGTTTGTTGTTTGTTGATGGGTCTTAAAGCCATGAGATCCACTTCCAGAAGACCCAATTTGTCCACTATAAGCTGAAAGACTTCTGGATATAGATCCGATTCTCCTGCATGCACGTCGTGACGACAGAGGAAATCTGATTCCCAATTGAGAATCCAAAGGATGAACACTGCAGAGATGGCTGGGAGATTGCGTTCGGCTCAAGTGAGAATGTGCAACACTTCTGTCAGTGTTGACTGACTTCGAGTGCCCTCTTGGTGATGGAGGTAGGCCACAGCCGTGGCGTTGTTGGACTGTACTTGTCTGTTTTTCAGAACATTCTGAGCCAGAGTGACAGCTTTGCAGATGGCTCGAAGTTCTATCTAGGATGTTGATTGGTAAAACTGCCTTGACTAGGGACCATCAGCCATGGAAGGAGTGCTAGCCGGTTACTGCGCCCCACCCTCGGAAACTTGCGTCTGTGGGGAGGAGAGCCCAGTCCGGGATCCAAAAGGGACGACTCTTGTTCAAGTGTGAAGTCTGTAGCCACCAGGCTAGGGACAGGCAAATCTCTAGGGGGAGGCTCATCATCTGGGATTTGAGCAGATGGGGTAGCCCGTTCCACCTGGAGAGGATCAGGTGTTGTAGGGGCCTGGAATTAAACTGGGCGAACTCCACCATGTCGGAGGTGGACACCATTTATCCCAAGGCCTGCATTGCAGAGTGAATTGACACGCGGCGATTGTGGTGCAGTCTGCATAGTCTGTGCTGGATTGCTGAAATCTAGTCCACTGTTAGGAAGATTCTCTGAACTAGAGTGTCCAGGAGGGCTCCCAAATGTACCATTCTTTGAGAGGGTGCTAGGGAAGATTTTTTTCCCGTTGATCAGCCAACCGTGCATTTGAGGAAAGGCAATGGTTACTTGTAGATCGTCCAAGTATGGGAGCAGTATGATCCCTTGACAACGAAGAGAGGCCGACATAACTGCCATGATCTTTGTAAAGACCCGGGGGGCCATTGAAAGGCCGAACGGCAGAGCCTGAAATTGGTAATGTTGCTGTAGTATAGCAAACCGGAGATATTGTTGATGAGAAGGCGCTATAGGTACATGTAGGTAAGCGTCCTGAATGTCTAGAGATACCATAAAGTCCCCAGGCTCCATAGCTAGGATAATGGAACGGAGGTTTTCCATATGAAAACCTGGGTACCCTGATAAACTTGTTCAGAGATTTGAGGTTGAGGATAGGCCGATGAGACCCACTGGGCTTCTGAACTAAGAAAAGGGTAGAATAATAGCCCTTGCCCCATTGTGAGGAGGGGACCAAAATTATTACTCCTGAATTCAGTAAAGACTGAATGGCTTTTTGGAGCAGCAGGGCCTTGGTCGGGTCCCATGGAGGTCCTGTGCAAAAGAACTGTTGGGTGGGGGTCGCCTCAGGAATGAGAGGGCGTATCCGTGGGAGACCACTTCCCTTACCCAGGCATCTGACGTGGTTTGATGCCAAACCTGGGCAAATTGAGGAAGTCGACCTCCCACCCTGGGAGCCCCCAGGGAGAGGCCTGCCCCGTCAGGCTGTCCACAGACTTGGCAGGTGGACATCTAGTAGCCCAGGCATAATTTGGCCATAAGCTTGGAGGCCTTGGCTGTCTGCTGTTGTGGAAAAGACTGACCCTTAGCTTTTCCTTGAGGGCGAAAGGACTGAGAGGATGACGTCCGAGGCTTTGTGTTATATGCAGAGGGCAGGAACGCCATCTTGAAAGCTGACCAAATACAATGTCTCCAGAATAAGGCAGAGACTCCAGAGCCCGTTTTGAGTCTGAATCTGCTTTCCAGCCGGGCTATTTTCATCTGTCCAATAGTAACAGAGATAACGCTCACTGACCGATGCACAATGATCACGGGATTTAGGTTAAAAGTACAGTCCACGTTACATGCGGCAATGGAGAGGTGAACAAGCCACCACGCAAGGCGAAACGCACGTCCTCAATATCTTGGAGATCCGGCCAGTACACGGACTGGACTCCCACTGAAGTAACCCTGGTATAGTATGTACAGTCACACCCGCAGTTGCGATGCTCTGCATGTACTAGAGCATACTTTTTACTAGGGAGCATATAGCAACCGTATTACTGCTGTGACTGGTTAACATATTTCCTCACTTCTGACATGGTCAGAGAGAATCTCTATCTTATGTACAAATAGTTGCCTGGATGGCTATAATGCTCTTGGTTATTCACATGTATAGCATGTGGAGACATTGTTGTTTGATTATTCCGTGCTAGGATTCTAACACCAGATATATGCCATAAGTTTATGTACCCTGTTCCTACACATAGAATCTCTTAAACACTGGTATTATACTTAAAGTTAATTATCTGTGGTCTGACAGACATCAGCAGAGAAGGTTTGAGTTGAACATGATTCTCTGCATAGAGTTTAAATGTATATAGTGCCTTTTTTCTCTGCTGGAACCACTCCACTACTATGCATGTATGTTAGATAATTTCTATAAGCAGCAGTGTTGAGACTGATGGGAGCAGAATTAGCAGGTTTTTAAATTAGAGATATCTACCCATGTATAGAATGCACACAATGATGTGGATATCTTAAAACTTATCTGAAATGAAATATGCTGTAATCGATGCGCAGAGTTTTTGTCTGCTATAATGACACATGGATTCAGCTGTGAAATATGTATCAATCTAGTGTTATTGCATAGATAAAGTGTATAATTTATGCCATGGTCATCAGGTTGTCACATATTAGAACAATCAGCATGATTCTTGATGTGTCAAATACTGTGAATCTTTAAATCCAATGTTTATAGATTGATAAATTTCTGTGATGATCTATAAGTGAAACAAATAAAGTACGCTTATGCATTACTTTCTTTAACCTGTGTTTTATTTAATAAAGTGGACTTCTCATTTGAGATAGTACTGCAATCACTATTGCTTTATCTGTGTACTTGGGCATTTGTATTCCACTAATACCACAGCTACAGCCATACCACACTGGATATGCCCAATCTCGTCTGATCTCGGAAGCTATGCAGTATTGGGCCTGGTTAGTACTCGGATGGGAGACCACCTGGGAATAACAGGTGCTTAGGTTAAGACACGCAGGAGAATTTCGGGACAGAGTGGTACACAGCATATCATTTGTAGAAATTTTTCCATGCAGTTATTGAATAAGATCACTAGCGTATTATCATCATACAGTGTTTCCAGGACTACTAATATCTTTGCCATACTCCTTATAGGTGTTATATATAGAACACCTGAATAGTCAATATTTAGGTAATTTTATCCAATTATTGTTAATATCTGTCTGATATTCATGTGTAGTGTGGGCGCCCCCAATTTTTATTATACATAATAAAGGCTATATTTTATATAGATTCTATGTGAATCTTTGTTAAGAGTGCCCCAGCAACAAGCCCTTCTTTTTCTCTTTTTTGGTGTGTTACGGTACATTTTGGGCTTTGGGAGCACCACCAACAACGATATATGCAACAATATGCTCTAATAATATGGTTGGTAATTTTTAATTAACTAGTTCTGTGCGGAATCTCCTCCTCTTTTTGTTCCAAATAGGATGTCTCCAGAATAAGGCAGAGTCTCCAGAGCCCGTTTTGAGTCTAAAGCTGCTTTCCAGGAACGTAGTCAAACAATACGGCTGCCACTACCGAAGTGGCATATATCCTGCAGGCCAGGAGAACCGTATCCATAGCTGCTTCACCTAAGTAGGAGGATGCATCTCTAATGGGAAATATGTAGGACAGCTGTTCCCTCGAAGCATCAGGGGGAAATGTCTCTTCTAGGGCCTCTGCCCAACTCTCAATGGCTTTTGCCACCTAGGCCGTAAGTAATAGCTTCTGTAAGAAAGTATATGGATTTTTGACAAGCTTCTATACGTCTATCTGTAGTCTCCTTCAAGGAGGTTGCAGTGTGAATGGGTAAGGTGGCATTTTTAACCAGACGTGTTACATGAGAATCCACTGCTTGTGGAACTCCCCATTTAGTACAATCAGTAGCTGGAAGAGGGTAAAAGGAACTGAACAGTTTTGGAATTTGAAACCTTTTACCGGGCATATTCCAAGCTTCACTCATGTGATCAGATAGCTGGTCAGAGTGAGGAAACTCTGGTAAAACTACCTTTTGTCGTTTAAAAAGTGCATGTTTTTTTTCTTAGTAGCGGGTTCATCCTCTTCTATTTGTAAAATAGGTTTAACAGCTCTCACAAGAGCAGGTATATTTAGTTTAGAGGGTGGCTACTCTTCTTCTGAGACGGAATCAGAGTGAGAGAGGACTGTGTCTTCTGCCTCCCAGATGATATATCAGAATCAGATAACTGTGGACTGGGTAGATAACACAGGACGTTTAGTAGGTAAAGGCTTTTCTTTTTGCAGCATTTGCTGAAGAACCGTAGGAGGTATTAGCCAAACTCTGTACTGGAGTAAACAGTACGTCTAACCATGGGTGAGGCAAAAGATTTGCAGGGAGTACCTGCTGTGGCCATCCCACAGGGGGGAGCTACCACGGGGACTGCTACGTGGTCCGCAAGTTTTGCCAGCATCTGTGAAAAGGCAGCCCAGGGTGGATCCTGAGGGAGAGGGGCCTGGAGCTGTGCAACAATTAGTACAAATACCCTTCTGAATGAGCTCCTCTGTGGCTAAGCCCGCTAAGCAGGACTTACAAGACACCAGAGTAGGAGGAGCAGCATACGGCTGCTTGTTATTCTTTCCTCTGCCAGACACAGCCACAAGAATAATAAAATACACAATCTGACACAGTGCAGCGAACACCCTGCAGTATGTATAATATGGCACAGTGTAGTGTGCAACTGTGCTATAGTGCTGTATGACCTGGCCAGTGGGAGACATACAGGGAGACTGGACCCAGCGTTCCCGGAGACTTGTTTGCTTAAAATGGCTGCCGCGAGTCTGAGGGGGTGGTGGGTGAGGGAGGAGCAGCCCAGCGAACACCAGGACCGCAATGGTATGGCTCCCTGGACTGGGGGAGGGGCTGCAGGGAGAGCGCCTTCTCCCCTTGCTGACGTTAACCACCAGGTCTCCTGGCCTCTACATATGCCCTGCGCCAGTGTATTATATGCCCCGTCTATAGTGATCTAGTGGAGTTGTGGGTCCATCAGTGTCCACATCAGCGCCTCCGGTCTGTCTCCTGAGACCGGAGGTAAGACTGTGCAAAAATGCGGGTCCCCGCGAAAGGGGGTCCGCCTTACTTTTCCCCTGAATTCCGGGCTGGAGTCTGGGGTTCGGGAGCCTGCTAGCTAGTCCCCCTCGGAGCCCCACTGGGAACACCTAGCACAGGCTTGGTGTCACGGCACCGCGGAGGGGTGATGGGGCAGCAGCACAGATGTCCGGACGATAGTATGGAGCTGCTCGCCCGTTATAGTAAAAATAGAAAAAAATTAAATAAAATAAAAGCTTGGGCTGCTTAATGCAGCCCCCTGTTATAATGGTGATCCAGCCCCTGCCCCACAACAACGAAACTGAAGTGCTCTCAAGCTGTGGGCAGGGTATAGAGGGAAGGACAGGAGCATCCTGGGATTTAAAAGCTTTGTTGTTGGTGTCTGCTCCTCCAGGTCCCACCTACACCCCATTGTCTCCCTGTGGAGCTCTATGAACCCTGAAGAAGAAATAGAAAGTATAAAGAACTAACCAATGTAACAGCTTAAGGCACTGGTTCTCAAACTCGGTCCTCAGGACCCCACACAGTGTAGTCATTACTCACTGACAATTTAAAAAATCCACAGGTGGAGCTAATTATTTCACTTGTGATCCTGTGAGGAGACCTGGAAAACATGAGGACAGAGTTTGAGAACCTGTGGCTTAAGGTGTACCCCTTGCCTATACAGTGGAAGCAGACAAAAGTATGCCTCAGAAATGCCACAGATTTCCTAGTTAAATGACTGACTGCATTCACATTCATTCTGGTGCAGCTACACTTTAATGTATGTCACATATTATTCAGGCTATGGAAAACTCAGCAGGCTGTCTATTTGCCTGCTTACTACTTGTTTCATTTCTTTTAGAGCTAGCCAGTGTATCAAGCCTTCTAAAGAGTGGAGAAGTTGCCCATAGCAACCAATTAGCTTCTACCCATCATAGAATGTACTTGATAAACACTAGCTAGAAGCTAATTGGTTTCTATGGTAACTTGGTCACTTTTTATGAAGCTTGACAAATCTCCCTCATAGAGCCGTATTCAATTTTAGCCGAGCCACGATACTTTTTCACGGCCCGGACTTTTCATCTACTTCGCCTGTTTTGTAGGCAGAAAAGTATCGCGCGCTTGCCAGCTTTACCCGGTATTCAATTTGAAAGTACACGAAAAAGGGGACCCGGCGAAACTTGAACGGGCGGAAAGTACTGTCAGTTTTGGGGAAATCAGCCTGACAGCCCCCAAAAGATGCACTGACATGGGGGTTCCCTATGGTACCCCCAGATTTGGCTTGCTGAAGGTATTTGGGGATTTTAAACGGGCTGAATAGCTGCTAAATAGCGTTTTTCTATACGTGGTGCAGAATACTATTCAGGAGTATTTCTTCCAGAAAATAAGTTATCCCAGCAAATTTGGGGTACTTGAAAATGGGGATCAGCATATTTAAAAGTTGCTAAAGTGAAGTTGAAAAAAAATCGTGAAAATCGTGAAAAATCCACCTGCCAGAAGCACCTGCAATCAAACAAACACCTGGGGCATACTTGGGGACCAGCCAGAGTCAAGTTCGCTAGTTTTTAACTTTGTCCCCCAACTTTTTTTTTCGCCCCCAAAATGAAAGTGATATTTTTGGGGTGCTCTTAAGTGTTCTAAAAAATTTTTGGACAGTTTACTTTTGGGGGACTGTCTGAAGGCTGCACGGGGGTTCCCGCAACGTTGCACCCCAAAACCCCAATTCTGCACTTTTTTCCGCCTGCTATTCCATAGGCGAAACTTTTTCGCCTATTACATTGCATTGACTTTCTGCCTAGGCGGAAAATCTTTCAAATTGAACACGGGGTAAAAGCAAAACAGGCGAAAATGACGTCATCGGTGAAAAAGTATCGCGCATCCGGACTTTTCGTCTCAAATTGAATACGGTCCATAGTGTGAAGGTACCAGCCAAGTATCTCACATAGCAAAGAAGATTGTTATATAATGTCTACTTTATGCAACCAAGTGCCAAGGAGAGAGATATTTCTCTAAGGGTCCCTGGCAGTGGCAACTAAACCTGTCAACGATGAAGCTGTCCATAAACAGGCAACTCCGACTTCCTGGCAAAGTTACAGGTTCTATGCCCTGGAAAATATTTAGAGGCATTATGCTGAATACAGAGATCCTCAAGGATTTAGGAAGCAGGAAATTCCCAAATTTCATTTATTCTAAATTCTCAATTTGTTTTAATTTCTATCACAAAATCTATTGTTTTAAATATTTTGCTTATCTAAAAACCACATTCACTCACCTCAACTTTTGGATGTAAAATTAAAGTTTGAATCAGTTATTGTGGGTTTCCATGTGCACCACATCTTGTGCTAGAAGTGGACACTGTATCAGTTACTAGTGTTCGATGTAATCAATATCCTAAAATTTATTTCCACAATACCAGATAGATTCTGATTTCACCAGTTTTCTTTTTAATATAACTAATGGAAGCTGCTTCCCTGCGGCTGTGCAATACCGTACAACTGATATGCTATTGCTGCAGGAGGCATCTGAGGGAAAAAGACGCCTCCAGTTGGCATCGCAGCTCCGAGTACTGCGTCCGAAGACGCAGCATCGATCAACATTGAAACCATCAGTCGGAATGCTTATAGCATCGGCCATCTGAGTAAGCTGAAGCTTACTCAGACTGCCCGCCTCCTGCCACTTACTAGTCCAGGAAATCTGCATCCTTTAAAGCAGACTCGGCCCCGTCAATCCCAGGATACTTAGATGACACACCCCAGTTTCCGGGAACGCAGACCAGTGCCACCGCCTTCCCAAACTACCTCAGCATGTCAATCATACTGTAATCATACTGTGGCTTGGGAGAACGGGTCCTGCGAAGGTGCTTCACCATTGAAAATTTGCGTAAACCATCGGGTTTACGTACAATGCTGAATCAAGCCCTAAATTATTATTATTATTAGTAATAATAGGGAAGAAACCGAAAACACTTGCGGCACATAGAAGACCAATTGGTCCATCCAGTTTGCCCATCTTACATCTGCTTGAATCACAGGGATCTATTGCTCCCTTGGTACAAAATTCAAAGCTATTTATTACATTACAGAGTTCACGCCAGGGCGGCAGTGCGCATGGTGTAAAATTGGGCACAAGCGTGCGACCAAAAAGTGGGCGTGGCCACTTGAAAAAGGGGTGTGTCCTTAAGTCTCATCTTTTCGTTACTGCAACCCCAAAGCTCTCCTTGCAGAGTGAAAAGATGCTGTGTGCATGGCATCTATTCACCCGACGAGAACGGTTCAACTTAACATAACTCTTCCCACACGCGGGACACTGCAGCCCGTGGTTGATGACAGTAGCCGGCTGGCATTTTAGTGCTTCAAAATCTGGAAGGGCGCAATGCCCCGATAAAACAGCCTAGCGGGAACGCTAATTACCCTTCTGCTCCTTCAGTAAAAATAGTGTTCACCAGCATTACGCATGAGCTGTCGAACAACCAGTTTTCAATAAAACCCCAAAAATTATACATTATGCATTTGCATGACTTATATAAATGGAAATATTGTAACTTACATCATTGGCCCAGGAACCAGCAATGAGGAAATTCCCTGGCAATGTTGGGGGGCTGAATGAGAGGCATCCAATACTGTCGTCTGGGGACGAAGTAACCTCTATGTCCTGTACACAACGAAAGCAATGTATTTGAGCAAGATCAAAAGTTCAGCCGTAATCTAATAAATAGGCAGATATTACAATCATACCTTCATGGGATTGTGGTTATCGGTGGCCGAGCTGCCAAACATGCTTGCTCCTCCAGTACCAAATCCTCCAGTAGAACCGAACAAGCTCATTTTGGTCCTATGAAAGGAAAGAGGAGTCTAGAATATCATGTAGACAACCCTCACACCTGAGAAAATGAAATACATTAATAACAGTTGCTTCAGGCACAATATTTAATTTGCAGCTCTTGCGTCTGGTATTATAGTAATGGTACTTACACAACAATACAATACACAATTAACTGAAAGACGCTGTTGCAATTTGTACACAAACTAAACAAACTAAAACTGATACAATGAGAATGTGTGGAAGAGAGTTCACTTAATTCATATTGTTCGGTCTGATACAGACACTGATGGAACGCTTGTGATTTGTTATTTTTATCACAAAAATCCACCTGTCTTCATGAAACGCCCCTATTCACTTATATTTAGCATCGGTCCTCATAGTAACTACAGGAAGAAAGATGAAATGTTCATGTCTATACACATGATTGAATTATGAGGCAGCACAAAATTAATAGACACTGCTTATTTTCAGTACACAATGACGCAGTGTTCCAAATTGGCTGTTTTAGTGGGACGCCCTGTCCGATTTAAAGTGCTAAAATACACCCTGCCTTCCAGTCAACTTGCTCCCTCGCATCTTTTCTGTCTCACTTTGATTGTGCAGTGTCATCGGTCTGTCCAATCTGATTCAATGGCAGGTTGCCATGACAGCCAGGGGCGGAGTTCAGGTGTCAGGCATGCCTCATGCACTTGCCAGGCACAAGGTCGGTGGCCCGGGCACAGTACGGACGGCTCTGGATTGGGCCATGGCGGGAGTGGAGCGGCGCCAGTGACCAGAAGATGCTGTACAGCAACCAGAGCTTGGTATTCAGTACCGGCATTCCCGCTGTGCTTTGGGGGCTGGTGCACCGCTCCCTGTGGAAGCTGCTCACACCAGGTGCAAGTAGTTCTGACTTGACTGCGTACAGCACCAATTGACTGTATAATTCAGTGTGTGTACGATTAATTCTGTTATGTAGATCCAAAACATATATGAAGTGTTCTCCCCAGAAATTGTTTCCAGCCGGATGGCATAAAAAAGTAGCCGGGTGGGGGCCTTCGTAATAAAATGATTTAAACCCTGACCTTATAATGATTTAAACTTGAAATAACATTTTATATATTAATTCTCCTATTATTAGAGGCCCAGTCGTCTGATTATGAAAAAGCTGCAAAGTCTGTAGGAACTGATCCTTTTCATACAGCTCCCAGATACTATCCCCACTTGCAGGCTCCCAAAGTGCCAGGTGGTGCACCCGCAAAAAACAACCTGGGGAGAACACTGTATATGTATAAATATTTTATCAAATGAAAACCTGGAGTGTCTAGATGCCTGTCATTTAACCCCTTGCCGTGATTAGAAAGTCGGGAAGCTTCCCACCGCCACCCCCCCTTCCCCCAGGCTCCACATCTACCCCACTGTCACCGGCCTTCTTCAGCCTCTGCTTCCCTGCTATCACCCCCCCCCCCCAGCCTCCGCTCTCTTCACGTCACCGATACCCTCCTGTCATTGTCAAGGATGGCCAATCACTGATCACCTACCAATGTTCCAAACTGCCCGCCCAAGAATCTATGCCCATCTTCCCTAATCACTGTCACCCCCCTGCCTCCTCTCACAGTGACAGGAAAGGAGGGGAGAGGAGGAAGAGTGTGCGGGATGACATGAGAGAAAGAGTGGTGGTGACAGGGGGGAGCCTCTGCTGACCCACCCCCCTGCAATCTGTGAACCCCTCCACACCCTTCCTCTCCCCTACTATAACCGTCCACCACCCCAGCCTCCACCTCTCCTGCCACGGTCTCCCCCAGACTTCTCTCCTTGCACACACATCCTCCTCTCCATCCCTGTCAACACCGTCGTCCCCCAGCCTCCTCCCTTTACTATCCCGGAGCCTCCTCTTCACCCGTCACTTGACACCAGTATCGTTGCTACCATAACCTCCTCCACCTTCATACCTAGCTCTCTGGAGCGCAGTATCACCGGCTCTCACCAGCTATGCTCCGGGCCCGGCACTGGTATCGGGCGAATCTAAATCAACCGGCGGCGCCTCCCGCGCTCCACGCTTACAGGGCAGTGACGTCACACACCGGCGCCGGTCAGCTCCGTAGTACTGAGTCTGCGCAGCACAGCGTGATACCTGGTCTACTAAAACGTAGTGCACCCTCTGCTGGGCAAAGACGAAATAGCCCAACTAGGATGACTGATGTGTGATAGAGAAAGAGCTCCTGCTTCTCAAATGGCCAATATCAACGTATTCTAGCAATGATATTAAGGCCTCTTATGCACTGGAATTATATACATCATCTTTTTAACCACTTAACTGGATAATATTTTTTCAAAAACATTCCCAAAATGGTAGATTTTTTTATTAGCAAATTATGTAAATAAGAGATATTTAAACCTTCAGGTACTTGTGTACTTTACGGACTCATTGCAGTAAGAACCTAATGAATGTTTTAAATGGTACTTGTGTACGTACACAAATACCGAAAGTTGTCCCAACCTAAAGAAGAAAGTTCTCGCCACAAGGCTATATTCCCCCTCTATGCCCACTTGGATGGTAGAGAATGACGCTGGCTGATGATGTCAGGGTCATCTCCGTGAAGGGGATTTTAGACATTACCATGATGGATAATAATAATGAGTGTAGGACACTTGGGTTCTCTCTGAAATGAGTCTGTAAAGTACACAAGTACCAACCTTCAATATAATTTGTTAACAAAAATGTTAAAATCAAGTTTGAACAGCTATTAATTACATATGATAATTAAAAAAAATGACAATTTTGGGGACGTTCTTGAAAAAAATTATCTAGTGATTAAAAAAAAAGCTGGGGATAGACGGAGCAAGGACCAGATATGTGTGTGTATTTATGTATATATATATATATATATATATATATATATATATGGTGGTGGTTCTAGGGGTGGGCTAACAGGGCCGTCGCCCGGATCGCCGTCCCCTAGAGGGCGCCACTGAGTCCCCCAGAAGGAAAAATAAAATAAAATCCCATAATGCAAACCCCCCCTAGCACCGGTCCCCCCGCGTTGCCAGGCGCCCGCTGATATTTGTTATCAGCGGGCACCCGGCTCCTTCCCTGCAGCGGCAGCCGAAGCTCATTCCAGAGCTCCGGCTCCCGCATAGAGCACTATGGGAGGGACGTCATGACGTCTCTTCCATAGATCTGTGGTGGCAGCAGACGCAGGAGCGGGGCCTAAGGTAAGTATTGTGTTTGCATTTTTTATTTTTCAGAAGGGAGGCATGGGCATTACTACTGGGGGCATATCTATAAGGGGGCATTACTACTGGGGGCACTACTATAGGGGGCACTAATGGGGGCATTCCTACTTTGGGCACTACTAATGTGGGCATTGTATTAGGGGCACTACTACTCAGTACTTTGGGCCTTGTGTATAAGCTGCACTAATTTGGGCATTGTGTAAAAGGGGCACCACTGTGTGTCATAACATGAATAAGGGACTAATGTGTGGCGTAATTTGAATTGGGGATAGTGTATTATAAAGGGAATTACTGTGTGTGGCACAATGTATTATACAGGGCATTACTGCGTACGACATGTGTTATACAGGGCATTACTGCATGTGGCATAATGTGTTATACAGGGCATTACTGCGTGTGGCATAATGTGTTTATAAAGGGCAATACTGTGTAAGGAGCATTACTGCACATGGCAATTATTCGCCACGAGGGGAGAGCTTGGGGGAAGCCCAGCACCTTCATAAGTGCTGAGCACGCCCCACAGTGTGATGATTTGGGGGTATTCCTCAAGGAAATGGCCCCTTTCCGGAAGCGCATGTGCTTTCAGCGCGCGCAGAGGAACGTCATCTTTTCAGGGGAGGGGGGGGCGCAACTGTGAACTTTCGCCCTGAGCTCCACAATGTCTAGAACCGGCCCTGTATACATACAAAATGCTCAGGACCAGGAGCATTTCGGATTTGGGATTTTTTAGGTATTTAGAATACCGGGGTTCCGGTGGGGGTGCTGGAGCCTGGTGGGTTGTGGGGCGGTCCAGCAGGGATGAGAGGGGTTCTGGCGGCGCCCACAGTGGGGTGTGGGGCAGTCCGGCGCTGTGATAAAATATCCAAATATATATATATAAACAAATTTGTACTGCCCGGTCATTGTAGCCAGCAGTGATCGGGCAGAGGCAGAGCTTCTGAAGCAGGCCGGAAAGGAAGGATATATGCAGCAGAGAGCCTCATTGAAGTTGCGGCTGCCATGCAGCTGGGGAGGTGATGGCTGCGGGACATAGGGCGGGGGCTGATGCAGCCTTCCCGATCACTGCTGGCCACAGTGATCGGGACACAGCAGCAGCCACAGTACGTGGTTAATAAAGTTTTTGCTCTGGGCATGTAGCAATATGCAATTCATGACACACTACAGTCCTGCCCATTTCACTAGTGAAGTGGATGAGATGTGGTACTGTTGAGCTTGCTTGATCATTTGTGGTGCAATGCATCTGTGCTTTTTAGATAGTGCTAGATCAGTGATTCCCAACCTCGGTCCTCAAGGCACACTAACAGTCCTGGTTTTAGTGATATCCATGCTTATGCACAGATGGTTATATCAAAACAACTGAGGTACTAATTAAGTCACATGTGCTCAAGTATGGCTATA
Organism: Taudactylus pleione; assembly: GCA_031769625.1. Lineage (NCBI taxonomy): Eukaryota > Metazoa > Chordata > Amphibia > Anura > Myobatrachidae > Taudactylus > Taudactylus pleione. The sequence goes on from JAUIMM010000068.1 coordinate 9,330,528, forward strand.
CTTAAAACCAGGACTGTTAGTGTGCCTTGAGGACCGTGGTTGGGAAACCCTGTGCTAGATATTTAACCTGAGTGCACTGCAAGTGAATGCCCTGGGGTCAATCAGGGAAGATTGGGAATTTTAAAATGTCCCTGGAAAATATTCTGAAAGTGGTCTCTGGTGGTCTCTTATACCCCTTTTACACTACTGGAAAAACCCAGGTTATTGCGGGTCTACCCGGTTTGCGGCTCAGTGGAAAAGGGTTCCTGAAAAATAACTCAGGTCAAGTGACCCAGGAACCCAACCCAGGTACATTGCCTTGCAAAAGTATTCACCCCCCCCCCTTGGCTTTTTACCTTTTTTGTTACATTACAACCTGTAATTTATTTTTTGTGATGGATCTGCACAAAATAGTCTAATTTGGTGAAGTGAAATGAGAAAAATATATTTAAAAAATAATCTTTATAAATAAAATTCTGAAAATTGGCATGTGCATATGTAATCACCCCCTTTGCTATGAAGCCCCTCAAAAGTTCTGGTGCAACCAATTACCTTCAGAAGTCACATAATTAGTGAAATGAAGTCACACCTGTGTAAAATCTAAGTGTCACATGATCTGTCAGGATAAATATACCTTTTCTGGAAGGCCCCAGAGGCTGCAACACCACTAAGCAAGAGGCCTCACACCATGAAGACCAAGGAGCTCTCCAAACAAGTCAGGGACAAAGTTGTTGAGAAGTACAATTCTGGGTTGGGTTATAAAAAAATATCAAAATCTTTGATGATTCTCCCGGAGCACCATCAAATCCATCATCATCAAATGGAAAGAACATGGTACCACAACTAACCTGCCAAGAGAGGTCCGCCCACCAAAACTCACAGACCGGGCAAGGAGGGCATTAATTAGAGAGGCAGCACAGAGACCAAAGGTAACCCTGAAGGAGCTGCAAAGTTCCACAGCAGAGACTGGTGTATCTGTGCATGTGACCACAATAAGCCGTACACTCCATAGAGCTGGGCTTTATGGAAGAGTGGCCAGAAAAAAGCCATTACTTAGTGATAAAAATAAGAAGACACGATTTGAGTTTGCCAAAAGGAATGTTGGCGACTCCCCATATGTATGGAGGAAGGTGCTATGGTCAGATGAGACTAAGAACCTCATTCAGAGCCGCTCACAAGTGGCCCGATGGTTTGCGAATGCGCAATCTACTCTGTGCAATTGCAGCCCGCTCGCCCGCCCAGCAAAGACAGCCCAGTGAAATGAGTGACAGGAGAGGCCATTTGTGGGTGGTAACAGAGGCAGAACACTAATAACGGGGGTGTGGCGGTGCGAACGCAGGCGTGCCTGAGTGTTTCAATGCTGTTTTTAAGGCGTGCATAATTAACAGGCAGCGTCATAGTACACGTCACATGCCTGTCTTTTACACTGAAGTCCTCACAGTGCTTGCGGCAGGGTAAGGCAACCACAAGCGCTGCGATCGCAACTGATGGTGCTCGATGTACCAATGTTTTAATACACCCTGGAGATGACTTGCGCTAGTGTTTGTCTCTATATTCGCTAATGGGAGTCTGCATACACAAAGCGATCGCTTGAACAGCCAAAGTGTGTGTGTGCTTATGCCTTGACGAGCTTCCCATATCATCACTTTGACAAATTTGCATACGCTGGATGCGAGCGGCTCTGAATGAGGTCCTAAAATTGAACTTTTCGGCCTCCAAGGAAAACACTGTCTGGCGCAAACCCAACACATCCCATCACCCCAAGAACACCATCCCCACAGTGAAACATGGTGGTGGCAGCATCATGCTGTGGGGATGTTTTTCAGCAGCAGGGACTGGGAAACTGATTCGAGTCGAGGGAAAGATGGATGGTGCTAAATACAGGGATATTCTTGAGCAAAACCTGGTTTAGTTTGCCTGTGATTTGAGACTGGGAAGCGGGTTCACCTTCCAGCAAGACAATGACCCGAAGCATACTGCTAAAGCAACACTCAAGTGGTTTAAGGGGAAACATTTAAATGTGTTGGAATGGCCTAGTCAAAGCCCAGATCTCAATCCAATTGAGAATCTGTGGTCAGACTTGAAGATTGCTGTTCACAAGCGGAAACCATCCAACATGAAGGAGCTGGAGCAGTGTTGCCTTGAGGAATGGGCAAAAATCCCAGGGGCAAGATGTGGCAAGCTCATAGAGACTTATCCAAAGCGACTCGCAGCTGTAATTGCCGCAAAAGGTGGCTCGACAAAGTACTGACTTTGGGGGTGAATAGTTATGCACGCTGAAGTTTTCTGTTAGGTTGTCCTATGTTGTTTGATTCACAATATAAAAAAAACACAACTTCACAGTTGTAGGCATGTTCTGTGAATGAAATGATACACAACTTCAAACAATCCATTTTAATTCCAGGTTGTGAGGCAACAAAACATGAAAAATGCTAAGGGGGTGAATACTTTTGCAAGGCACTGTAGCTACCAGGGTTGGATCCAGGATGGACCCGGGTAATGGTGCAGTGTAAATGGCGCAACCCGGGTTATCTGGCCTGGGTCATGCCTAAAATGAGCTGATTGGTGGCTGTGGAACAGTCACCTAATACTTTTTATGACCTCACAGGTTTAGCAGCCAGATCGATGGTGCAGTGTAAACGGGGTCTGACCTGGGTTGGAACCATGTCCAAAAACCCAGGTCGGACCGGGTTTTTGGTGGAAAAGAGGAAAAGTCTCTCTAACTTGAATGGTATAAATGCTCATACAAACTAGATGATGTGTTGTATGAACGATATTGGTGAAAGATTTCCCTTGAACTCCCTGTAGTGCAGGACAAATGATATTGGGTGACACACTGAAAGATATCTTTAAAAATATCTTTCAATTAATTCATCCTCCACATCTCTGAACAGCCAATTCTTGACGATATCTTCAGATTGGCCTGCATGTACGGATGACAAAAAACATCGTTAAGTTAACAATGTCAGGTTTGACGTACTGGAATCCCCTGGTGAGGGGTTGTGATGGTAGTTTGGAAGAATTCGGGGAACTGGCCTGGACATCAGGACTCCTCATCCACAGGTCTTGGATGTTGACGAGACCTGGTCAAAGGTGCGGAGTCTAACCTGCAGGGAGGTGTTCACCAGTGACCCCTCCAAGTGGGATATGGGCTTAGCTGCACCCTGCAGGCAGTTCGCGGTCCTTTGACCAGGTATCCAAGCCCCGTGGGAATAGAGACTCGAATGTCAGTGGCCCAAGGGAAGTGCCTAACCAAGGCACTATTGCACCGGGAGATTCACCAGGAGATGCTGTTTGTGAGGTACTTGTAAATAGCACTTGAACTGCAGGGTGGCACACAAAGGATACACAGGGAACGGTGTGTGGACACACTTAACCACACGGAATGGCACTGGTAATATACACAGGTTGAGATGGAATGGTACTGTAGCTCACAGGAGACACTGGTAACTTTAATGTTCAGGCAGAGATGGAATTGCACTGTAGCTCACAGGAGACACTGGTAGCAAATATTCAGGCGGTGATGGAATAGCAGTGTCACTGAACACAAAGCTCTCAGGCTGGGATGTAATCAGCACTGTTGCTCACAGGAACACTTGTAGCTTGTAATTGGTGCTGGGAATCACAAAACAGCATGCACAGGTAGAGATATTAATCACCCTGGTGCTGAAAGGAGACACTGGAACTCCAACACACAGAGCTATAAAAGCACTGTAGCTCGCTGGAGGCTAGATACACAGGCCAGGAGTGTTATAGCTCTGTGGCTCACAGGAATACACAGGAGACTTGGAACACAGGCAGGAATGTTATAGCTCTGTGGCTCACAGGATAATACACAGGAGACTTGGAACACAGGCAGGAATGTTATAGCTTTGTGGCTCACAGGATAATACACAGGAGACTTGGAACACAGGCAGGAATGTTATAGCTCTGTGGCTCACAGGAATGACACTGGAGGCTTGGAACACAGGCAGGAATGTTATAGCTCTGCTGCTTGCTGGAAAGCACTGGAACAAAGGCTTGGAATCCGAGGGAACCTGAAACAAAACTCAACTAGTAAACTAGGATTGACAACTGTTGATCAGGCAACTTCCTGGAGTTCTGGAGGTGGATTTATACCCAGGGGTAGCAGATTACTGGAGCACAGCGTCAGCGGACTGAGATCATGCTACCATTGGTTAGGAGGACTGTCACATGAGAGGAACGGTCATGGCGGCGCCCATGATTGGAACTCCGATCCCCAAAACACACAGCCAACCATGGAAGTCTGCAAAAGTGCCTAAGGTAGAATACTCAGCATCACACTCCTCATTGCACCAGGCGTCTGACCACAAGGAAGTCAGGGGAAGCCGGCACAGAGGTAAGAGATAGCCGATCCTAGGCTGAACCCTGACAAACAACCTGCGGAGCGCGCATCATTGGTTGTTCACTGCATACACACTGAACGATATATCGTTGAATAATATAGTTATCGTCCATATTGTTCATAAAAATAGTCTAGTGTGTATACGGCTTAAGATATAGGGGTCTATACAGAGCTGGATTAAGGCTTTGGGGGGCCCGGGGCACTTAAGACAGGGGGGCCCTAAAGTCTAAAATTAAAATCATTCATCATCAATCACTAGAGAGAGAATTACGCTACAATTCGGTGGTAAATATTAATATTATATATAGCATATAGGTATCCTGTAGAAAGGAAAAAGCTGCACTCCACAGACTTTTAAAATAGTTCAAATTTGTTTAAATAGTTACCGATATTTCAAGACCTCTATGAATCTTTTCCTCAGGGTACATATTTACACTAATTTAAAAGTATGTGGAGTGATGCTTCTTTCTTTCTACAGGATACTGTACCTATTTGCGTCTACTAAAGTAGGAGTGCACTCCGGCATACTGTTTCTTTTCTAGAGTGCCAAACTTCACATTTAAAAAAAAGTGACTTACCGATAACCTACATCTCCAACTCATTTAGCCAACTGAAGCCATGTCACTTTTGTGGCATCATAGGCATTGTATAACACAGCGCGTTTGCTGCGTGCTGAACAGCGATGCGTTCCACCCGCGGCACGCAAACCCCTGCGCACGTGACCAGTGTGTGTTAGCCAATGGGCGCTTCAAAAGAGAGTTGCTATGCAACATGATAAATACACAATCTCGGTATAAAGAAGCAGGGATAAGCACTCAAAAAAAAACCTGTATAATCCAGGCAGACTATCTTGTCCAGGGAGTAAAATAATATAGGGACTTGGCCATAGGGACACACAAACCAATCTCCAATTATTGTGTTAAAGTACAAGCATATCACTTCTAGCTATACCAGATATATATATATATATATATATACACACACACATGTACATATACTGTGTGTGTATATATATATATATATATATATATATACACACACACACACCTATCTCTCTCTCTCTATAGCTCTATATATAGATATATATGTATAATATTTAGATATATATATATATATATATATATGGAGAGAGAGATTTATATATAGATTTATATGTATATGATATAGATCTATATATATATATATGTGTGTGTGTGTATATATATATATATATATATACACATAGATATATATATACATAGATATATATATAAATCTATATAACAAAAATTGAGCTGCCTAAACGAATAAGGTATGTCACTGACTTACCCGAACACTGGGACAGACAGTGCACAGACCAGGCTCCCTGCTGTCGTTGTTGAGCCCAGTGCCCGCTCCTCAGTGGTGAATAAGAAAGGAGGCCAGAGTGGAGGACCGGCGCAGGCAGTCGCGCGTCATGAGATGGGATTGAGTTCATGACGCTGACGCGGCGCCGCGCATCACATTGCCAATAGAGAGTATGCGCAGTGCAAGCACCTGACCTCTGCCGGTGGCGCCCACAGCCCATTCAAGTAAGAAAGACGGGGGCCAGGGCCGGCGGTGGAGGCGATGCAGAGTCTCCACTTGGAGCCTGGCTTTCTGCCGCGGAAACGCGGCAGAAAGGTGCTTGGTGCCCTGAGCACTCGGGGCCCCTCTGAACTTCGGGGCCCAGCACAGATGTGCCCCTAGTCCCCCCGTCGCCGGGCCTGGTGGCAGGGGGCCCTCTCCGAGAGGGGGGCCCGGGGGTACATGCCCCCAATGCCCCCCCCTTAATCCGGCCCTGGGTCTATACATTATCACATAATTTCTACAAAAGCAGGTGCAAACGAAGATTTGCACCTGCTGTTATAGAAATTAAGTTTTTGGGCCATTCATGAAAAAGGTAAAGCTCCCGATGTGGCCTGCTGTCCCCATAAACTAGTATGGGGACCTAAATTCATAAGCTCTGAAAATATATTTTCGGAGCTTGACTGTGAGAACATCTGCTATCTTCCCATGGCATTTGCTCCTGTAACCCTCTCGGATCCCTCTGTAGTTATGTGACTGGCAGCCGCAAGGACACTGGTCACAATCCCGACAGCAGATTGCCAGCTAGGTAATACACTTTGGCCATCTAGCAACAAGCTTTTGTATTCACTCATTAAAAATGTTTTAGGTTGAGCTGCGTGCCACGAATGCACCGCTGTCTTCACCTCTGCATCAGAAGTGAAGCCGCAGAGCCATGGCTGATTTGCAAGTGATTTGCACAATAACCCACAGTCACACCTCTATCGAACAGAATCAGTTCACGTGTAGGCTCAATGTTCTCATCAGTTGTGGACGGGCGTCCGGCTCCTTCATGGCTGACACTTGTGCGACCTTCTTTGAACTTCTCTATCCATTCATACACACTTCTTCGTGACAAAATACTTTCTCCATACAGTGCACAAAATCTTCGATAAATTTTGGCACCAGACACACCCTCAGACCACAAAAAACAAATCACTGCACGCTGCTCTTCTTTCGTGCAAATCACAAGTGGGGCAGCCATTTTTTCTTGCAGTGCAGTCACAAATAAACTTATGTAACATGTTGAAACCTGCACAGCAGTGACTGGGGAGACAACGACCCATTACAGAAAGAGTTGATAAGACAGTGCGGCCAACAGAAGTTTTAATATATCTGGAGTGCGGATAATTTTTGACTCACCCTCGTAGTTTATGGGGACAGCAGGCCACATCAGGAGCTTTACCTTTTTGATGAATGGCCCAGAAGCTTAATTTAAATTTTTTTGTTTTGTACACTGTGTGGCTGCTGGAAGCTGTAGTTACTGTGTGTATGATGATGACTTTTCAAGGGTCATGTTATTCACTTCATATGTCAGTGGTTTTAATATTGCTGGTTGGTGTATATAAAATTTATAAATAGCTCAACTAGCCTTTAGTTTACAGTTTCCTAAAAGAGTAGATTTATGTCCTGTTTGCTTTCAGTTACTTTATTCTGGTAACAATATACAGTATAACAGTGACTGGAATGAAAACTGAATAAGTCATACAAATGACAAACTACATATGACTAATGCAGACCCTTCAACATGACTACTTCCATCCGGTACAAATTGCTCTGCTCCTGGGCTTCCTTCTTAATTGATGATTGCAGCCACCTGACTCATCTATTACCTAGTTCAACACAGGTGTCTGCAATCATTAATTAGGTGGGAAGTCCAGGAGCAGAAAATGTAGTATCGAGTGGAACGGGTCATGTTGGAGGGTAGGCTAATGCAAGTAAAAACCTTAACATAAACAAGCTTTATTAAACTTTTACAACTAAAGATTCTTGTTTCCTCTCAGATCCATCCACCATACTGCAGCTTGTTAGGTAAGTAAACCCTGGAAAGGTAATTGGAGGAGAGGGAAGTCAGTGCTTGAATTTCAGCCTTCATTTTCATTGATGTCATAATCTCGAGCTAAAAGGAAAAATAAAATTCTAATGTAAAAAAAAGAACGTTGAAAAATGTTGAGCTCTACAGTAGTTTAACAATGAAAGATAAAATGGAGGTGTATCGGTTGCTAGAGAGCAGATTACTGATCATACTGTAGTCTAAGCCAGTGTTTCCCAACCCCAGTCCTCAAGGCACACTAACAGTCCAGGTTTTTGTGATATCCATGCTTAGGCACAGATGTTAAATCAAAAGAACTGAGGTACTAATTAGGACACCTGTGCTCAAGTATGACTATCCTTAAAACCTGGACTGTTAGTGTGCCTTGAGGATCGTGGTTTGGAACCCCTGGTCTAAGCTCTTCCACTCCACACTTTATAAAGCATAATGTATTTGGGTTCATTTCTGAACCAGAGAAAAAGGACAGGTATATTGTGATAATGCACCTATTTTGACTCATACACAACTATCTGAGCTTTGAGCAGTATTAGTGCAGCTACTTTGACAAGACCATTTGTTGGACAACAGACCCAAGTAGGTATGAACATACTTGCCTACCCTTCCGGGACATGCGGGAGGCTTCGTGAAGTGGACAGAATGGGGAGAATTTTCTCTGGGATCGACGGGTCCGTGAGTATGTGGCGGGGTCTTATTATGCGATTCTATGAGAATTGCGTCATTTGGCCCAATCCCCCATTCGAATATGCAGGTTTCCCGGCATTTTACCGTGCTGCCAACCAGTATTGAGAGTCGCTGATAGGTGATGATGTTATTGTTAATGTTGCCCGGGTTGTCTTCAGGGCAGAAGGGGGATGGGTGTCAGGGTGGCTACCCAAGGACCCCAGACTGTGCTATCCCCAGAATTGATCGAGCGGCAGGCACCAGGTTGGTGCGGAAGCAGCAGACACTACGGACCTGAGCAGGCATCAACAGGAGTGAGGACAGCGCACACAGCGGTGAAAACAAGGTGAGTTTCCAGAGTGTGGAGGGAGTGCCCGGCCAAGGGTTTAGCAACCTGAACCGGAGCGACTCCCTCCCCAGGCAGTTGCTTATCCTCAGTATAAGATCCAGCGGTGCGTGATTTTGCACAGACACACCGCCAATCAATCAATTTTGGGGAAAACACAGTCTGGGTCCCTTCTGTCCTGAAGACAACCCGGGCAACTTTAACATAATCACCTATCAGCGACTCTCAATACTGGTTGGCAGCATTTATTCAGGCAAGGAGACCACGGGACGCTGTGGTTCATCCCCCCTAGAATCCACAACCAAAATTTTTCTACTATTGACTACCTGAACAACCACCTTAACAACACCACCATATATTCTTTTATAATTTTCTTTTTCTTTATTTACCTTGTTTTGACTTGTATATTTTTTCTGTATATTATAGAAAATATTGTAATATTCTTTTAAATTAACTTGCTAAATCTGGGTATTATCCCGTATTGTGATCACATGTTCTACATAATCAGTAAAGGATTTTTTTCATAACATAATTTTTTGATTATTTATATATCCATAACAATATATGAGACCTTATCCATTCCATACTTCCTACTGTAGGTAGGGTTATAGAGGAGGACCTAATAGTTAACTCCCACTCACCGCGTGGAGTTAGAGCACACTTTATGTAGCAAAGGAATAGTGCGCAGTAACATCGTTGATTAAATATTATTTTGTGGCTCTATAAAGTGCCCACATCATAAATTAATAATTGTGGGGACGTGGCCTAGACAGGCATGGTGTGAGGTGCATGTCGTAGCGCTCCGAGGCCAAAAGAATTTGAACTATCCTGAGGCTGACTGATGACCTGATCATCCAACACAGCACCAACCCCCAAACGACTAAACGACCCCTGATCAATGATCGCGAGTCCCTATAGTAACCCGGTCGATATCGACATGTTGGACTGCATGCACGGGCGATGGTCGTTATAGTTATCGACCATCCGTGCCCGCACATCATCCGTCGTTTGGGGGTTGGAAGGGGCCAAAAAATGGACGATATTAACAATATCGTTATCATTTATATCGTCCTACAAAATCTGACCGTGTGTATGCACCATTACATTGGCTACTACTTCCCTGCTTTTATTTGCAAATTCCCCAGTATCCCTCTTTCCTTACTGTTCCTTCCGATTTGGTGATATCGAATCTATGTTAACAGCCTTGCAACTACTTATTTTTTTGTGCTTAATTTCCTGTATGTACATATTGGATTTCATTTATTAATTTTTATTTTCCTATCTTTATATGTGCTGGTGAACTATGGGCCTGATTCAGACCCACTCGCGAGCGGCTGTCCGCTCGCAAGTGGGTCGATGGTCTGCACTGAGCATGCGCACGACGGAAGGAGCTCCGTCGTGCGCATGCGCCAGACACGACGAGCGAAGGACTTTCCTTCGCTCGTTGTGTCCGATCAAAGGGGGCGTGCTGTCAATGTTGATTGACAGCACGCCCCCTTTGGTGGGCGTGCCGGGGGCGTGCCTCGCTGACGGGGGCGTTCCCACGGGAACGCCTACCGTCAGAAGCCGGCCCACTGACATCATTAGTGATGTCAGTGGGAGTGATTTTGGCTCTGATAGGCTCCGGCTCGCAATTTCGATGGTCGCGATGGTCACGACCATCGCGGCCATCAAAATGCACGCTCGTATAGCCTGTGGGTGGTGACCCACAGCTATACGAGCGTCCAGGAGGACGCTCCATGAAAATGGAGCCCGGCCCTCATGCAGAGCGTGCGCTCTGCTCAGAGCGTACGGCTCTGAATGAGGGCCTATATTATTTTGTGTATTGCTGTGTCACCCCTGTCTGTCTGCCCCTCCCCTTTAGATTGTAAGCTCTCACAAGCAGGGCCCTCTTCCCTCATGTGCTTCTCCTTCCCTCACTCATACAATCATCTACTCCAAACTCCCCACAAGGGCACTTAACACTTGGTTGCTGACGCCCTGCTGCTTTTTTGTGTTATGATCGCTATTGCAGCAATGTTTATAAATTATGTTCTTATCCTGTATTGTTTTGTACTGTAAGTTGCTGTTTTCGTGTTTGCTCATTAGTTTATGTACTTTGTGAGGTGCTGTGGAACCCTTGTGGCTTCATCTAAATAAAGTATAATAATAATAATCTGTCATGCCTTTATCCTGCTTACTGTGCCTCTCTGGGTGTAAATGTCAAAACGTATAAGTAAAAAATAAGAGATATGGTAAGAACTTACCCTTGTTATCTCTATTTCTACGAAGTCCATAGGGTTCCACAGGATACCTTGGGGTATAGGTGATGACGTCAGTCTTCAGGCACCACAGAGTTAAAGTTTTCAGCCTCCCAGGATGCATCTGGGTCCCTCTCCTATACCCCGCCCCCGGGCCCAGGCATCTCAGTTACGTCACAAGCCATAGGCCGGAGGAGGAGAAGAAAGAGAGAGAAGAAAGATCTGGACACTCACAAGCATCACATTCTCACCATAGGGAGACGGAAAAACCGGTGACCAGAATAAAGCCCATCTGCAGTACTGGTGCGACAGGGCGGGAGTCCTGTGGAACCCTATGGACTTCGTAGAAATAGAGATAACAAGGGTAAGTTCTTACCATATCTCTTATTTTCTACTGCAGGGTCCATAGGGTATCCACAGGATACCTTGGGGATGTCCCAAAGCAGTATCCTTCAAGGGTGGGGACGCCCCTGTGCTGAGAGGAGAATCCGCTGCCCGAAGGAAGCATCCTGAGAGGCAAAGGTGTCAAAAGCGTAATACCTCACAAAGGTATGGACAGAAGACCACGTAGCAGCCTTGCAGATCTGAACTGCAGAGGCACCACGTCTAGCTGCCCACGAAGGACCCACAGACCTAGTGGAATGAGCTCTCACAGAGGAGGGAACTAAAAGACCTTCATGAAGATAAGCTTCTGAAATTGCCATACAAAACCAGCCTGCCAAAGTCTGCTTTGGAGCAGGCCAACCCTTTTTTCGGAAGCCATAGAGGACAAACAAGGTGTCCAACTTCCCAAACGAAAAAGTGCGGTCCACATAAATCTTTAAGGCCCGCACAACATCCAAAGTGGTTTCACCCACTGAAAGTCCAGGTGAATTGAAAGCCGACACAACAATTTCTTTATTGATGTGAAAACTTGATACCACGTTGGGAAGGAATCCCGGACGAGTGCGAAGCACCGCCCTATACCTATGAAAAATCAGAAAAGGGGGTCTACAAGAGAGCCCCTAAATCCGAAACCCTTCTGGCCGAGGCAATGGCCAGAAGGAATATGGTTTTAGCTGTAAGCCATTTAAAGTCCACTGAGCCCAGTGTTTCAAACGGCGGTCCCTGGAGAACTCTGAGGACCACAGCCAAATCCTAAGGCGCCACCGGTGGAACAAAAAGGTGGCTGAATGCGAAGAACACCTTGCATAAAGGTGCGCACATCAGAGAGCGCAGCAAACCTATGATGAAACCAGACTGACAGGGCAGACACCTGCACTTTCAGAGAAGCCAGGTGAAGCCCATGATCCAGTCCAGCCTGTAGGAAAGCCAACACCCTAGACAGGTGGAACTCCCTAGGGGAATACCCTCTAGGTCTACACCACCGGAAGAAAGTATGCCACATGGTAGATTCTTGCCGAGGAAGGTTTACGAGCTCTTAGCATGGTTTGCACCACAGAGCCAGAAAACCCTCTGGACTTTAGCATGACCGTTTGAACAGCCACGCCGGCAAAGACAGCGAGTCAGGTCCGGGTGAAGACAAGGACCCTGTGACAGCAGATCCGGTCGTAATGGTAACCTCAGAGGAACGTCTACTGACAGACTCCGGGGGTCGGAAAAACCAGTGCCGTCAGGGCCACTCGGGAGCTACCAACAGTAGCGTACCTCCTTCTCATTTGAATTTCCGTATTACCCGCGGAAGTGAAAACGGAGAGAAAAAGGTAGGCAAACTGGAACGTCCACTGGACGGACAGAGCATCCACCAGAGGCGCCTTTTCGTCTCTTGTTCGAGACCCGTACACCGGCAACTTGTTGTTGTGCCGGGACGGCATGAGGTCTATCTCTGGAAGACCTCATTTGTCCACCAGACTCTGAAAGACGTCCTGGTGTAAAGACCACTCTCCCGGATGCACGTCCTGCCTGCTGAGAAAATCCGCTTCCAGTTGAGAACTCCCGGAATGAACACTGCTGATATTGCTGGGAGATTGCGCTCCGCCCAGACCAGAATACGGGACACTTCTACGAGTGCTGCCCGACTTCGGGTTCCTCCTTGTTGTTTTAAATAGGCCAACGTGGTGCACAGGGTGACCCTGGAGAACCGGCTGTGCCAGCTGGAGAGCTCTGAACACCGCACGGAGTACCAAAATGTGTATTGGAAGCTCCGCTTCCGCCCGAGTCCACCTGCCCTGAAACAAGTGTGGACCCGTGACAGCTCCCCAGCCCCGGAGACTGGCGTCCGTTGTTAACAGGACCCAGTTCGCCACCCAGAACAGGCGACCCTTGTTGAGGTGGGTCGTTTGCAACCACCAAGTTAGAGACAGGCAAACCTCCGGAGTGAGCACCATCGTCTGGCACTTGCGACTCTGAGGCAATGCATTCCATCTGGACAGGATCTTTTCCTCCGTCACAAAGATCCGCTGCTGCCTGGAGTCCAATAAGGCCCCGAGGTGCAGGGTCCTCTGAGACGGGGTGAGAGTGGAGTACTGCCAGTTTATCAACCAGCCGCGGCATTGCAGTACCGCAATCGTCAGATCCAGATGGTGTAAAAGAAGCTCTGGAGACCCCGCTATCAACAGGAGGTCGTCCAGATAAGGCCACAGTCGGAAGCCCTGCGTCCGCAGGAGAGCCGCCATGACCTTGGTGAATACCCGTGGAGCAGTCACCAGGCCAAAAGGCAACGCCCGGAACTGGAAATGTTCGTTGCAGATTGCAAATCTGAGGAACTGCTGATGGCGCAAAAGAATAGGGACATGCAGGTAAGCGTCCTGGATGTCCAATGACACCATGTAGTCCCCAGGTTCCAGTGCCAGAATAATGGACCGCAGGGTCTCCATCCGAAACAGAGGCACCCTCAAGGACTTGTTGAGGGCCTTTAGGTTTAGTATTGGACGGTAAGACCCATTGGGTTTCTGCACCAAAAATAGATTGGAACAGAAACCCAGGCCCCTCTGGGAAATTGGAACATGCACTATAACTCTGGCCTGGAGCATAGTGTGCAAAACCTTCCGCCGTTCCGAGGCTTTGCTCCGGTCTAGCGGAAGGCCTGTGGTAAAGAACCGGGATGGAGGTCTGTGCCGAAAGGAGAGGGCATACCCGTGAGAGACCACCTCCTGAACCCAAGTGTCTGTCGTAGTCCTCGACCAGCACTGGGGGAACTGAAGCAGGCGGCCCCCCACTTTGGGATCCCCCAAAAGGAGGCCCGGACCGTCAGGCCGCAGGTTTGTCATCTGACCTAGGAGCCGGACGTCTGGTACTCCCAGACCTGTTTCTTGGGCTTGGACAATTTCTTGGTCCCAGTCTGCCGTGGAAAGGACTGTGCTTTAGGCCTACCTTGGGCCCTGTGAGGCCGAAAGAACGACCCACCAGCACTAGAAGGAATCGTAGCAGACGGAAGACATGCAGATTTTGCTGCTGCCAACGTAGCTATTATTTTGTCCAGATCTGGACCAAATAGTACCTCTCCATTGAAAGGCAGACCTTCTAATCCCTTTTTGGAATCCGCGTCCGCTTTGCAAGAACGCAACCATAAGGTGCAACGAGCAGCCACGGCTGCAGAGGAGATCCTAGAGGTGAGCATACAAATATCTAAGGCCGCTGCATTAATGTGAGTGGCCGAGTCTCGGAGATTGCCCACCAACCTGGTCTGTTCAGCCGAACATTCAGAGTCCAAAGACGCCTCCAAATTATCCGCCCAGCGCTCCATAGCTCTGGCTACCCAACACATGGCCATAGCCGGTCTGGATGCTTCCCCTGCAAGGGAATAAACGGATTTGAGGCAGATCTCCCCCTTGCGGTCAGTGACATCCTTCAAGGATGACATCGAAGGCATAGGCAACGTGGCACTTTTGACTAGGCGTGTGACGTGAATCCACTTGCGGAGGGGATTCCCACGTAGAACAATAATTGTCTGCAAACGGATAAGCCACAGCTAAGCGCCTCTGGGGCTGAAACCGTTTACCTGGATTTTTCCACGCCTCCTGTAAATGATCCACTAATTGATCAGAAAGAGGGAACACCGTAGCCTCACCCTTAATATCCTTAAAAAAGGCATATTTGAAATTGGCCACCGAAGGATCAATATCCTCAATAACTGATTCTCAAGCGTAGGTTGGTCGCCTGGCTCCACACTGCAGCCAGTCCCCAGGGAGCCCCCTGCCTGGGGACTCAGGACCATGTGACCAGTGGGGACCCACCGCTTACCTGCTATCCCCTTGGATCCGGCCATGGTCCAAAACATCTGGGGGCACCGCTAGCCGTGACACCAGATGTCTATCAGCTACCCGGATCAGTACCGGCGTTCTGGTACCGGCGGGGTGTAGGGCAGACAGCATGGACGTCAGCACTGACTGTCCATGCTGTACTCCCAGATGTGCAGCCAGCGCTGCCTTTAAAACAAACTTCAGGGGCTCTTCATAGCCCCCTCTGCACAGTGCCTCCGACTCCGAGCCAGGCACCGACGAAACTGAGATGCCTGGGCCCGGGGCGGGGTATAGGAGAGTGACCCAGATGCATCCTGGGAGGCTGAAAACTTTAACTCTGTGGTGCCTGAAGACTGACGTCATCACCTATACCCCAAGGTATCCTGTGGATACCCTATGGACCCTGCAGTAGAAAAGGCAATGGAGTGCTAATATAGATAGTGGGCGATATGCAGGAAGGGGAGAAATGAGGTCAAACCCCGAAAAATGCAGGTTTGACCACATGTCTCATATGCACTAAGCCCCGGAGTGCAATGCACTCCGGGACTTAGTTGCGGTAGGTAACGCCATCTTCCAGATGACGTTACCCATAGAAGCCTATAGGCTTCTTTCCGCAGAGTGCTGATAGGGGGATCCAATCGGATCGGATCCCTCCCAGCACCCCCCGCGGCATGCGCAGAAGGATGCCGGAGGGGCTTCTGGGCCATAGACTCGGAAGCCCCTCCATCGTAAAGGGCCGCTCTTACCGACAGAGCGGTCCTTTGCGAGGATCTTCATTCATTCTGGCATTACCAATGCCAGCATGCATGCGATGACTGGCGGAATGCATCGCATTGCGAGTGTGATGCGTCATGCATCCCACCCAGTGTAATGAATACAAATGGAGGACTTTTAGATATATTTATTATAAAAAGAGCAATATATACACATGCAAAAAATGGATTTAATAAACATAACACACAGTATTATCTAAATGAGATTATAAAATGCCACAACTATTCATTAATCTATATTTATAAATTCAAATGTTCTTACTCACTCACTGACTCCTCAATGACCAGCCCAAACCCTTGGACCTAAAAAAACATGAAAATCTGGGGAGTATATGCCTTCCATGAGGTACAGTAGGTGCCCACTAAGAAGGGTTTTTTTGATATTCAACTCCTAAGGGGGTAAAAAAGGGCTAAATTGTTTCCTCCCCCTGTGCAATGTCCTGCCTGAGTGTCTCATCGTGGCTGCAGCACAGCTCATATTCAAACACCAACTGTCACCCCAAGTGGCAGTTGGTGTGGCTCCTCTCTTTGAATAGTGAGGGAAGGAAATGTGTTACTACAGAGAGAGGAAAAAGTGTTACTACACAGGTGAGGGAGGGGAATGTCAAATGAGTTACTACTGGGTGAAGAAAGGGAATGTGTTTGGGGAGGGAGGGGAATGTGTTACTACAGGGGTTAGCATGGGTAATGTGTTACTACAGAGGTGATGGAGGGGAATGTGTTACTACAGGTGTGAGGGAGGGATTATATTTCTACACAGGTGAGGGAGGGGAATGTTGAATGTGTTACAACACGATCAAGGGAGGGAAAGGCGTGACTACAGAGTTGAGGGAGTGGAATATGTTGGTACACAGGATTACTACAGAGCTAAAGGATTAATGTGTTACTGAAGTGGCGAGATGGAAACAGTAAATATCTAAGGTCTACCCAGATGAAACTGGGTACATCAGCTAGTCAATGATATAGAATACTGGTAAATGTGTTCATAAGGTGGTATATGGAATAAATTTATTTATTTATTATCAGTTACTTATATAGCACCAACATATTCCGTTGCGCTTTATAATTGGGAACAAACAGTAATAGGAGAAGACTGGGTAAAAACAGGCAGCCTTAGAAGAGGTAAGAGTTCCCTGCTCGCTAACATGCAATCTATATGGAAATAGGCATTGATACAAGGATAAATGCTACATACTGCATATCGGTCCAGCCAAATTGCAGAGGTGGGCTGTATGATCCAGTCACACAGGAATGTTGGCCTAGGGTCAGGAGGATGTGAAAGTGAAGAAAGACAAAATATGTACAGTTATGTGTGGACTGTATAGAGGACAATCCCAAGTAGATTCCAGGACAGGTTGTCCCTCCAAGGATAAATGTCCAAAACAGATGTCTCACCTTACATACAATAATAATGTCCTTTGTGATATAGTTCTCTAAGTAAAAGCTGTTACTGTATTAAAAAACAAGAGGTGCACAGATTGATGCCCCCGAGGTTTCAGCAATTGAGCTGTGGTGTGCAAAATAGCGCTATGAGAGCTCCGCCAGTTCTGCGGAAGCACATTGGTTACAATCGGCTGCCCAGGTCCCAGAGGATCTGCTTGATGTATCCAGAAACTGACCGCTGCAAAGTGCTGTACTCGCTGAATCTCAGCTAGGCAACAGAGCGGCAGTAAGATGTAGTCTACTATGGCTGTAACTCCAAAGACGCAGCACGGATGCTCTGTTTAAAATGCGGCAAGTGGTAAGATGCCCCAAACATATTAATGTGTTTCTTTGTGTTCTTAACTCCTGGTTTCATCAGAAGGAAGGCATAAATACACGCAAAATAAATATAATTGGGGCCAAGAGACTAACCACAGGGTATCGACATGTTATAATGTTCTGCTCCACTTCTAGGGGATAATGCAGCTTTATATAAATATAATCTAGTCTCTTGGATCTCATTCAGTTGTGTGACCTAATGTTGAATTTTACCAGTGAATGGAAAACTGCATGGACAAACGAGATAACAGCGTTACTATCGGAAATGAAACATGTATTCGCAGAGCTGTGGACACAAACCTCTTTCTTCCATAGTGGCTGGCAGGAAACATATGGCCTCTTCTGTAAACTCAGTAGCTTCCTTTGGTCCAGAGCTGACAATGGAATTAAGGCTTGTGAAGGGATGTTTAGCCTGAAATAGCAATAGGCGGTAGTACACTTACCTGTCCAGTGAGACAAGTGACAACTTTACAACTATTGGTATCTGAAATAGTAGAATTTACCCAATAGCCTTATTTATAACCCTTACTCCTAAACCCCTTACTCAACTCCTAAAGATGAACCAACTCCTCTGAGAAGGGATCCGGTCATAATTTCAAGACCACAATGTTGACATTAGAATATTGACATTGTGCAACATCTTGACATGCACTCATTCTAAGACTGTTGAGGGTTAGGGTTAGGCTGTGGGGGGAGGTTGGGGTTTGAGTTTGGTACTACAGGGGGGTTAGGATTAAGGATAGGGGTGTAACACCGGAACGCAGCTCAGTCAAACTTTTCTGCTGGAAGTGATGGTTACAAGGCCACTGGGACCTGGAAGACGATGCTACCACGGGACTGGGTAATTGACCACTGGGCCACCAGGGATGTTAGGTCAACATTCTAACATGTCATCCATGTAGACATAATGAATGTCTACATGGTCACGGTCAACAAGCTAAGCATGTAGACTTTTGACAATGTCGACATTTTTATATAAACCTGATGCATGTCGACATGAGAAATGTACACCTAACATACCGCACCCCTCTGAGAACATAACGTGGATAATTTGAGACAGAAATAAGTACTTCTGTTTGTTTTGTACTGTTTTCTAGGGATACAGTAGCAAGGAGCACCTTGTGTATTACAAAAAGGAGGATGGCCCACTTGGATTCAATGCAGTACAAAAACCCCAATCCCACCACAGACAGTTATAGCGTCTCTCACCTCTCTGTGTCGGAAGGCAGCAGACCAAGCCAGGCAATAGATGGCACTGTTAAATTATGAGCCTCAAATGACATTGACTGAAAGAAAAGGCTATGGCTTACAGAGCGAAATGTCCTCTTGGCCAACAACAATCTCAGCAGCTGAAAAATACTACCTAGAGCCAGGTTGCTTTTCCAACACTGGTGTTCTAATAATATTTAATGAACAGTTATTAATAAGGACTAAAAAATAGACAGGGCACTGCAAGTTATGCTGTAGGTGGATGTATGCGTGTATTTTAGAATATATATATATATATATATATATATATATATATATATAACAAAAAGGTGTCTCCCAGCCCTAGTGCAATAACATGTGAGAATCACCAAAGAGCGAAGACTTCAAACACATAAACAAAATCACAAATATAAAAGAATGGCAGAGCTTATCAGGGCCGGACTTGGACTAAAAATAGGCCCTGCTGTTTAAACCACCTCACGACAGCACCTGGCTCCTGGCATAGACTCCTCCCCTTACTGTTCCTTACTCCTGACACTTCTTCGTTTATGCGCTTACAAATATAATTAACATTAGAACAACCTACAAGTACACATCTTTCTCTGTATTTAAATACACACAACAGAGGACATTCTGCAGAGGATTAAAACATGTGCCATAGTCAGACATTTGATATTTGGTTCTCTTAGGTAAAGCTAGCACTTCATTGGTGTAGGTTACACACAAAAGGGAAGGCATTTTCCCAATTGACAAAACCCTAGCTTAGCAGTTGTAGATGATAGCGTTTTAGGAATTTTTTAGGGCAGGGGTGCTGAACACAGAGAAGGACACATCTGTGCACACCAAAGCAGAGTTGTTACTACACATGTTGGTGCCCTGTGTACATAAAGAGCATTGGTGTCGCCATCCACAATCGAAGTAGGGAAAACATGCGCCAAAAAAAACTGTGTAGTCTCGCTGGGAAGGGCTGTGACCACACAATAGTATCTCAAATTCAAATTACACAACAGTGTCCCTTATTCACATTACTTCACACAGAGCCCATTCATGTTAAGCCACACAGTACAGCCATGGTCAAAAGTTTTGAGAATGACATAAGTATTGGTTTTCACAAAGTTTGCTGCTTCAGTGTTTTTAGACCTTTTGTCAGATGTTACTATGGTATACTGAAGTACAATTACAAGCATTTCATAAGTGTCAAAGGCTTTTTTGAGAATTACATTAAGTTTATGCAAAGAGTCAATATTTGCAGTATTGACCCTTCTTTTTCAAGACCTCTGCAATTCACCCTGGCATACTGTCAATCAACTTCTGGGCCACAATACTGACTGATGGCCGCCCATTCTTGCCTAATCAATGCTTGGAGTTTGTCAGAATTTGTGGGTTTTTGTTTGTCCACTCGCCTCTTGAGGATAGACCACAAATTCTCAATGGGATTAAGGTCTGGGGAGTTTCCTGGCCATGGACTCAAAATTTCAATACTTTGTTTCCCGGGCCACTTAGCTATCACTTTTGCCTTATGGCAAGGTGCTCCATCATGCTGGTAAAGGCATTGTTCATCACCAAACTGTTTTTGGATGGTTTGGAGAAGTTGCTCTTGGAGGATGTTTTGGTACCATTCTTTATTCATGGTTGTGTTCTTAGGCAAAATTGTGAGAGATCCCACTTCCTTGGCTGAGAATTGCAGAGGTCTTGTAAGAGAAGGGTCAACACTGCAAATATTGACACTCTGCATAAACTTAATGTAATTGTCAATAAAAGCCTTTGACACGTATACTGAAGTAAAATTACAAGCATTTCATACCATAGTAACATCTGACAAAAAAGTCTAAAAACGCTGAAGCAGCAAACTTTGTGAAAACCAATACTTGTGTCATTCTCAAACCGGTCCATCTGGCTGTCGGCCCTTTTGGCATCCGGCCCTGGAGCTTATCTAAATTATCAGGATGACTCCTTAAATGATCCTTCATAAAACAATTCTTCTTTAAAAAACAACTGACTGGTTGGCTCATGAGAATACAAACATAAAAACAGACATAGGGGTTAATTCAGCATTGTACGTATGTGGAATGCTGAACGCTTGATTCCAGAGTATCGGGAATCTGCGCGTGCACAGGACCCGTTCTGTGAATGTGCAGAACAGGTCCTGCGTGATCGCAAGCATTCACTACTATACCTCTGCCTGAGTTACCGGCAGAGGCATTTAAGGGGCAGTGCTGGGGCAGCCGGCGTTCCTGGAAACGGGGCATGCCGGCCCCGTTTTCCAGGAGTGGCAAGGCCAGGGGCTGTGTACATGGACACAGTTTCCTGGCTCACAAGCCAGCCAGCCTGAGTAAACTGAGGCTTACTCAGCTGGCCGGCGGCCCGGCACCGTCCATCATCGTGACCTCAGTCGCAGTGGTGGGATTGCAAATGCATCAGAGGGTGTCATACACCTCCTGCTGCATTTGAATATTAGTAAGGATGGAACTGGAAAGCTGCTTGCGTGCAGCTTTGCAATTCTGTCCTAAGCTGAATCACCCCCATAGTGTAATTCTATGTAAGTAAAAGCAATTACCAAAACAATAGAATTACACGTACAATTTGTATGTAAGACACAGCAGCAACAGTCATACTTCCTCAGGGCCCACTTTATTTGAAGTTATTGCACTTTGATGATTGTCATATGCTGTTGCACTAGGAGGCGCCCTTGTCTTGCCTTCAGATTTCATATATATATATATATATATATATATATAAATATATATATATATATACAGCAAAGGATTTATTTCTTGGACAGGTCATCAATCCGCTTTTAAATCCGTGAATGATCCACGACCACCCCAATTGGCAGAGATTTCCACAGTCTGACTTCTAGATTTAGTGAACAATAGACATCCGTCGTATATAATATTGACTGTTGCTATGAATTATTTTAGATAATAGCAGCTTTTATTTTAGGTCAGTATATACTCACCACAGATCCGTACTTGTAGATGCACATTATCTCAATCCCTATTTACAACATAAAACAGATGTATTATTTTATAACTGGATGGAGTTTCGACACGTATAAATACTACGTAATAGTCAACATTTAACATTTTGTTTACTACAGACAGTAAAGATTTGACCCGCGGGTCTTTAAATCAGTTGGGCCCCCACAGAGTCCCCTTGACTTGTCAGCCCACCCTGCACTCAAGAGTAGTGGGCTGACAGAAAGAGGACAGAGGGCCTGATTCAGAGCCAGACGCTATTTGCGAACGGTCGTTCAGAAAAAGGGGCTGGCTATTGAAATTGAGCGCTCGCTCTTTGCGGTCTGTTGACGCCTCTATGTCTGAGCGAGCGAGCGAACGAAACATGCGCTCGTTATTTTGTAAAGACGCCCCCTGGCCGTTCGCATCATACGTCATCTCCGCTATTTATTAGATTAATCGAGTACATCGAAAGGCGTCTGAACTGCTCGCAGTGCTTGTGGTTGGATTTTCCTACCGCAATCATGCGAACAGTTCAGGCTAAAAGACAACCAAGTGACGTGGCCGATGACGCTGCTTTGTTAATTATGCACACCCTTAAAACGCCCGTTTTGACCATTTGGCACGCCTGAGTTCGGATCTCCACTCCCCGTTTTCAAGCACCTTCCCCTGTTACCACCCACAAACGCCTCATCCTGTCACTCAAATTAGCAGGCACTCGCTATTTTGTGAACACACGATTTCCGACCGCACTGACTGGTTGGCGCATGCGCATTACGACCCATACGCATGCGCAGATGTGCGAACATCGCTCGGAGCGAACGAGCGGCCGCTTACGAGCGGCTCTGAATCAGGCCCAGAATGCACAGCCTGTCACAGCCTTCTGTTCTTCCCTTCACCTTTGTTGCTCACTTTCCCTCTCCACTTTCCCTTCCCTGCTGCTCCACCAATCCTTCTGCTCAACTTCCGATTTACCTTTAACATGGGCTATTTCCCCTCTACACACCTCAGCATATTTGGCAGCGCAGAAGGAATTTTGCATTAGTAATGTTGTGTTGATAGAATTTTTTGGAGGCTAATAATAAAATGTGAGATTTGGTAGGGGCTACTAATGTGGAATTGGTAGGGGATAGTGTTGGGGGCAGGGCCGGTGCAAGGTTTCAGGGCACCCTAGGCAAAGGTTCACAATGCCACCCGTTTTCCCCCAAACCCTCCGCCCTGCTCACAAACACATACACAGCGCCCTAATAATATTCAAATGACCCAAATTAAAGGGATGATTCCCCCTGCAGTGCCCCCAGTAGTAAGGACCCTTGTAGTGCCCCCAGTTGTAATGCCCTTGTAGTGCGCACAGTAGTAATGCTCCCTGCAGTGCCCACAGTAGTAATGCTCCCTACAGTGCCCCCAGTAGTAATGCTCCCTACAGTGCCACCAGTAGTAATGCTCCCTGCAGTGCCCCCAGTAGTAATGCCCTTGTAGTGCCCCCAGCAGTGCCCCCAGTAGTAATGCCCCTTGAAGTGCCCCCAGTAGTAATGACCTTGTAGTGCCCCCAGTAGTAATGCTCCCTGCAGTGCCCCCAGTAGTAATGCCCTCAGTAGTAATGCTCCCTGCAGTGCCCCCAGTAGTAATGCCCTTGTAGTGCCCCCAGTAGTAATGCTCCCTGCAGTGCCCCAGTAGTAATGCCCTTTGAAGTGCCCCCAGTAGAAAAGGCCCCTAGTTGTAGTGCTCCCAATAGTGCCCCCATATGATGCCCCCAGTAGTAAGCCCGCTGTAGAGCCCCCATATGATGCCCCCTGTAGTAAGCCCATATCCCCCCCCGCGCGCACACACACACAAAAAAACGTACAATAAACCCCGCTCCAGTGCCTGCTGCCGTCCCCGGCGCCCACTCCTCGGAACTATGAGAGTGACGTCATGACATCACTCCCATAGTGCACTGCGGGACCCGGAAGCCGGAGCTCAGGAGTGAGCTCCGTCCTTCGGCTGCCGCTGGCGCCAGGGGGTGGGGGAGGGAGGAGCCGGGCGCCCACTGGTAACGCAATCTCAGTTAGGGCAGACTCAGAAGTGCCCTCCAGTGTCCGGCACCCCTAGGTAGCTACCTAAACTTGACTAGTGGAAGCACCGGCCCTGGTTGGGGGATGTTAATGTACTGCAGTAGAGCTATTAGTGTAATATGGGTGTATTACTGTAGTTCTGTGGGGATATTAATGTAATGTGACAGCAGGTAGTGGTAATCTGAGGACTATTCATGTAATGTATCAGCAGGTAGGGAAATTCATAATATGGAGACTTTTTATTAAATGTATGGCTATTTAATGTGGGGGTTCAGGGTGCTGTTTATATAAATTTGAGGTGAATAATGTAATGTAGGGTGTCTGGGAGCTAATAGTTCTGTGATGTGAGAAGGAGGACTGTTTAGTAAACAGTTGTTAAGTGATTTAATGCTTGGGTTGGTTGATGGGAGAGAGGCCTGGAGTGTTGTCTTGTTGCTTGTATTTCTTAAGATGCATTATGCAGAGATTTGAATATACGCAAAAGGGAAACTTTTATGTTCCATTATAAATTACTTCCTCTATCTTTGGTAGCTTATTGCCCACTTGGTTTCCAGAACTTGGAGTCATTATAGCTTTACAATTGTAATTTCCCTTATCCCTGTAGAGAGCATTAAATCTGCAGGAGGATGTAATAGACAAATAACATTAGCAGCTCCCAATTTACCCTTGTTCCTGTAGGTGGTTTCCAGCTTACAGTGGGAAAAATATGTGATAATATCTGAATATCATACCATGAGGGTCAGCATCAACCAAGGTGAAAATAGGTATATGGAAAGTGTCCCACAGCTTCCGGGTAAATAGTCTGGTGTTCAGATCAGGGACCCCTTTTCCCTGGCAATAAAAAAAGCATCTGAAGTTACAAACATCCCTTAGCGGCATGCACTGTCTTGGGGGCAGATGGTAAGATCTTACTGTGATAAGGATGCAAGGACCAGACCTTCTGCAAAAGTCATCATCAAGAAGCCTCTGGAATGTGGCATCCTTTTCAATTACGAGGACAAACCGTGCACAGGTTCTCAGGTCTTTAGTGTTAAAGAGCAAATACATTTAATATTGGGCATTACTACAGGATATGGGAAAAGCTGTGTGTTACTGAGCTGTACACCATAATTGAACATGGAAAAGGATTAGAAGCCACCAAATGGTATCTCCAACAGACAGATCTTAGCGAGAAAAAAATATCCTTTATCCAAGAAAGCATAGAATTCATTATGCATAACAACTTTTTTCTTTAATAATGATTATTACTTACAATGCATCGGTACAATGATGGGCACCAGGTTTGCCCCAAGCTATGCCAACCTCTTCCTGGCAAAATGGGAAGAGGACAACACCTGGCATAGCATAGTTTAGGTTAAGAACCTGGTGTCATTGCACCGCTACATAGATGACATTTTATTTTTTTGGAAAGGCAATCTAGAAGAACTGAATGCATTTTGTGAACGGCAGAATAACAATGACCTTAATATAAATCTCACCTTCCATATCAGTCAGGAGGAGATAAATTTCCTAGACCTTACCATTTACATTAAAAAGATCTTGAATACTAAGTGCTATCATAAACCTACTGATACAAATAGCTACATAAACAAGGACAGTGAACATCTCAGCAGATGGCTTGAAGGCATCCCAAAAAGCCAGTTTTTGTGGATTAAGCAAAACTGTACAAACAATTTGAACAAACAATTTGGCAGAAACAAATGGAAACTATGGGCTCCAATTTCATTGCAAGAGGCTACAACGTAGATGAGGTGAAAAGAACTAAACAAGAGACTCTTAGTTTGAATAGAGAATCTCTTATTATTCCAAGGATTAAGAAAAAAAATCGAACATTAAGGAATTTTCCTTTATCACCAAATATGGATCCCATCATCGCCTTTTAGAGAAATGTTTTAGGAAACACTGGCACATCTTACATAAGGACCCAGCACTTTTTTCCATCTTCCCGATGAAACCAAGTTTTGTTTACAAAAAAGCTGATAATTTAAAGAATAAATGAGTTAGAAGCGCCTTGGACAATGATGCACCAACCAGAGTTCCACCGATCCAAAAGGATTCCACCGGTGTGTTACATGTATAATGTGCAAAACTGTTCAAAGCACCAACACAAAAATAATCAAATTTGAAAGGAAAAGAATACCACATTAAAGACTTTCTAACCTGCCATACTCCATACGTGGTCTATTTTTTGGAATACTCTTGCGGACTCATTTACATTGGAAGAAATTCAAGAGCATTAAAAACAAGGATGCAAGAACACTTGAGGAACATAAAAAAGGGTTTAGATGCCCACTCACTATCAGAACATTTTAAAAATTGTCACAACTGTTCCACTAACAAAATTAAAAAATTCTTTGCCATTGAAACAATAAGAAATTCCTGGAAAATTAGTGATAGGGATACCAGATTAACTCAACAGGAAATTTAATGTATTTACCAATTAAAAACACTTATACCAACAGGCCTGAACAAAGACTTTGAGCTAAAATGGTTTTTATGATTTTTTTATATATGTTCTTATTCATCTCAATGTCTTTTAATTGAACAATAGACCTTATAAAAAAAATTTATAACAGTTTTTTTTAAATATATTAATTTAAGTATCAATTCCAATATGTTCCCCTTCTTTTATGTTTTTTTAATTTTCATGAGGTATTTAATAAACAAAAAACAACTATTCCAATGGGAAACCTTTCTGAACTGAATTGTTGAAAGAACAATTCCTCATGCTTCCCGCTCAATTCATGTTAGAACTTCCTGCCTTCAATTTCACATCACTTCCGAGTGCGTCTTTTTCAAAAAATGTTGCCCTTACTCCTACATTACTTCTGGCTGCGGTTATCTACGCGCGACGGAAGTTGCACATATGCCAACCAAAGACATTACTGGATGCACTAGAAGCACGCTCACCGGAAGCGATTGATGACACAATCCTACATCACTTCCGGTTGCAGCTACCTACGCGCACCAGAAGTTGCACATATGCTAACCAAAGACACCACTGGATGCACCAGAAGCACGCTCACAGGAAGCGCTTGCTGACGCACTTCCGGTTCACACGGGCGGGACTACATTCAGAATACAAACCGGAGACCACTAAGCACAGTATCAAGCCTTGAGGAAGAGCCTATGTGGCTCGAAACGCGTTGGTCAATTGAACTGTGCCCAGATTACCTACCAGATTGGAGTTGACTTTTGGAGCCTATGTAGGGTACTCTGGAGGTGCCTTGCATTATTTCACCTGTGGCTCATACACCCATCTTGGGTAGGAACTCTCCATTTATATTTGTTGCAATTATTTGCACTTTGAACTGTTTTACTGAAAGTACTTATTGGATGTTTTATTATATTTTATGCACATATATTAATCATTTTCATATGTTGCTGTAATTTATGATTATCTTGCATCTGCATTTTACTATACATCTTGAAAGTGCACTGAACGTCCTATTGGAACTTTTTACATGTACTTTTAAAGTATGCATTACTGTTGTTAAATTATATCTATTTTCTTCTATTTTGTCCCAATACTCATATTTCTCCATTAAAATAATTTATTGATACATTTCTTCACATTGACAATTATACAGCACCGAAGGAGCAAGTACATATTTCTTCACTAAATTCTATCTCTGCGGATGTTTCGGGTAACCGCATTTTTTGGAGTTCTTTGGCTGCAATATATTCTGCGCTAAAGATTTATTCATACATTTAAAGCCATATTTCTGAGCTAATAATACACCTGAAACAACTGAAGTGTTTCAGTTTAATAAAAGCAGCTCACCAAACTATCTGTCCCATCCCTTATATAATTGCTTACAAGGGTAGAGGAGAAAATGAGCAATTGGTTTGAAATCTCTATGGAAACAGACAATTTCTGTGCAGATTGGTAAATTCAAATGAAGGGAAATATAAGGCATGGAAGGAGATTACTTTTCCTAGTCACTTTCTGAAAAGCATTTGTAACCATGAAGCTTAAATATCTCAGTAGATGTAGGTTAACGATAGTAAAGGACACATTGGTCCCTCAAATATTAATATTATATTTTTAGTCAATTCTTCAAACATAAGTTTACAATTTATAATAATGGAGTCAACAAGAAACAGTACGAACAAAAATGTAATAGCCCGCGATTTGTGGAAGCTGACAAGATAATTAAATATTTCACTTAAAAAGTTAAATAATCCAAACAAATCTAAAGCAAATTAGGGCAGATAATGTATAGCTGATAGCAATATAACATTCCCATATATCACCACATGAATTAATAAATGCGTCTAAATTCAGGTTTCATATAAGACAGTGTCCATTGTTTTTTATTCTACACGTGTCTTAAGCTGGGTATACACTATAACGACTGATCTGTCAGCAGACTGATCTGCTGTCCGAGGGAGCGATATGTAAGCTACATGCAGTTGCCAATTGGCCGCTAGATATGTCTGGCTTGATATCACAACTGGGCAGGCATTTACATTTGCCAGCACAGTTCAGATGTCAGTGACGGCGGTCCTTGCAGCAAGTGTATGGGAGGTCGGATGTGTCTGTGTACTACGACACTCACACACATATCTGGTGTATGCTCCAGCCAATCGTTCAAACTAACGATATATCTAGTAGTGTGTACCCAGCATTATTGATGTTTTTGGTAGATATAACAGATTGCCTAATCTATTATGTTCAGGTATGAGAAAAGTTCAGGACAGAAAAAAGCACTCCAAAACCACTATACAAGACTTTGGCTTGAACAAATGTTTACATTTGGTTGTTTTAATTTCATGCCTACTGTAGTTTATCAATAGTACTGAAAGGATACTTTTGATTCTTTCAACATTAGATGGCACAAGGACTCCCTAAAGTAAAAAGGAAAGAGTTATGGTTCCAACTAAAAGATGACTCTCCTCATAAATGATCTACTTATGATAAAATGAAAACACTTGTTCCCTTTCTGCATTGTAACATACTGTTACTTTTATTATGTTTTATTTTATTTTGGAAGCTCTGTGTAAAGTAGGAAGTAATTACTACTCTGCACTACTCCTCTTTGCCTTGTACTCCTTCCCTTTACAAGCCCCTGTCCTCTCTTTATCTTCATCATCTACTTCAGCTCATCCACCTCTCCCTCCTGTCCTAACCCACCTCTTCCTCCGCCATATTCCATTACATCACCCCTTCCCTCTGAATAATCAGGCTGCATAGTTTCCTCCTCCACAGTTCACACATGGGGCGGGATGCAGTAAACACTTACTGCCGGACATCGCAATTGTACTGATCGCATATGCACTAACATATGCGATCAGTACAGCAAAGGACAGCTCTTCCGACAAGAGATGTTCTTTGCGATCTCTGCAGCACAGTAGACTTCCGGGTTTATGACCCGGGAGTCCATCTGCACATGTGCAGACTGAAGCGGCAGCCACGGGGCATGCTGGGAGGGATCCTATCGGATCCCTCATAGCAGAGCGATGCGGCAGAAGCCCAATGGCTTCTATAGGGTAATGCTGCATCAGAGCCCGCTAAGTCCATTGTCCCCCTCCCACTGATATCTCTTACCCCTTCTTCTGTAAGCTCTCATGGGCAGGGTCATCTACCCCATTGTTTTGTGTCTGTCAACTGTCCCTCCTCTGTGTACATCCTATCTTTGTACATCCTCTCATGTATATCGTAATTGTCCTGTGCATGTCTGTCTTTCACCCATACTTAGCCAAATTCATCTGTCCATCATGCAATTTATTTGAAATAGGATCCATTAATCTTTATTCTGCCTATCTGTAACTGTCATGTATGTCACTTTATCATCTTGTACGCCGTTACTCTCCTACCTTATGATGTTACAGTAATGCTTTGTACCTACACTATGGTTATCTGTTGTATACTGTACATATGCTCTGTAATTCTGCTATATTGTATGTCTACCCTTCGTGCAGCACTGCACTTTGTGGCTCCTTATAAAAGATACTAATAATAATAATAATAATAATAAATGAAAAGTGAATGAATACAAGTCACATTTTGTGTAGCAAACAGATAATATATTGTTTGTGTTTGGATCACGTAAAACACAATATTTGGAGTAATTTAAAAATAGAATACAGCAGGGCTCATTCACAGACATTGTATTTGTGTGCATATCTGAATGCCAATGTTATACTTGCTTTTATTTGCTAACTTCTGATAGAGATAAAAGTAGGTTGCAAATGTATTATTATGGCATTTATGCACATAACTGCAATGGTAGTTGGTAAAAAAAAAACTATTTTATTTGTCTATTTTAGATTTCTTTTGGTCACCTTCCTTTGTATAATTTATATAAACAGTGCGGCAGGCCTACAGAAACCTGGCCTCTCTTGGGGTTAATCTGGTAGCTAGAGCAGTCTATCAATAAATAGATCTCCCTGACAGGCTCACGCTATGACTTAATAGTTTGGAGCTAAATTTTTAGATTAAAGATGCTGTCTATTTTTAGTATCTCTTTGCCTTCAGTAGCAGGTTGACTGGGACCCACCCCCACATCTGCCAAACATGAAACACACATGTAAAATGGGGATGTAGTCAAAATACTGACGGCCAATGTCGGAATCCCGACCCGAATCTAAACATAGGCAGCTAAATCCCGAAGCTAGCCTACACACCGACGCCGGAATCCCAACAGACGGTATTCCGATCGAAGGTAAGCGGGGGACGGTTAGGTTTAGGCACTAACAGGGAGGGTTAGGCACTAACGGGGAGGGTTAAGGTTAGGATGCAGTTTAGGGAGAGAAGGGGGGTGGGTTAGTGTACTTACCCTACCCCTGTCGGGATTCCGAGTATCGGGATGCCGCTGTTGGCATTTTGACAGCAGGCATCCCGACTGCTGGGATATCACACTCAACTCGTAAAATGTTCCTGTTGTCAATATACAGTTTAGGCAGCCATTTTGTGGACTGAAAAGGGTTTCTTAGTGATGCCAATAACTCCTAATGAACTTATAAGCGCAGATATTTATCATATAGATTTAAGAGTGTCATCGCTAAGACAAAAGGCACAAAAGTGAAATCACTGATATTAGTAGTTTGAGTCCTCATGAATACTGGTTCATTGCACAAAATAGCTGTCTTCATTGTATGTAAGAGATGGGCCTACTTTAATTACAGAAACATAAATTTGCAGCATCTTACCGATGAGTTACCACTGCAGTCCACTCTAGTCCCATCTTCTTCCATAAATATCAAGTCACCAGCCAGACAGCCCTTGGAGGTTGAGAGCTAAGAGGCAATATGAATACTGACATTTTATTTATTGGTACAACAGACACCTGCTTGCACATACAATTGGTAATATATTATCATTATATAATTTAACATACTGGTTTATACATATTTGATGACTATGCAAATTTTTGGGAGATTCACAACATAGTGGGTGATCTTCTGGACTCCTGAGATAATCTGGTAGTCTGAAGTGTTATGATTCTAGTCATATCATTAAGTTCCAATTCCCATTAGTGTGTCCCTTAACAAAGAACCTAAAAGTTGCAAAATTAATAGTTTTATTTTTTCCATTGCTCCCAATGTTTTACTTGGTGTTTAAAATGATCCTGGAGTGCTGTACATCTTGCTTTCTTCAATATCAGCTACACTACTGGCACCCATCATTGCATATGATTTTTGAAGTGCCCAACCCATATGTGTGTATGCATGTATGCAGGGGCGTATTTATAATGGGTGCAGGGTGTGTGTTGCACACGGGCGTCTTGGTCCGGAGGAGGCCCAGACCGCACACCCTGCACCCATATGTTTTAATACTTACCCCTCCAAAGTTCTGGGTCGGGCTGTAGCGCTGGACAAAACACCTGAAAAATGGCCGCCGTGGGCATTTTTCCAGAGTTGTACGCATGCGCACTAGGGAAATAGCCGGGAATATGGCAGCCGCGCCATTTTCCCAGTGACCTGCGCATGCACAGTAGACTCTGGGCACACTCTAGTGCCCAGAGTTTACTGTTGCGGTGACGAGGCTGGCCATCGGGAAGAGAGGAGGGTGCCTCAGACGGGGAATGCACACGGGTCCCCTCCTCTCTTAAGAACGCCTCTGTATGTGTGTGTGTGTAAAACCCGGTAACACTGAAGTGGAAACAGCTCTTATCTGGGTTTTTGACCCAGGTAATTGCAAAAGCCGCTGATTGGTCCTTCTAGGGTGCTGGCTGCACCCAGAGACCAGAGGAGACACCTGAATAAAGGATGTAATTAAAAATGTAATTAAATAAAATAAATAATAATTAAATAAATAATTAATACATAAAAAGAATAAGAATTAAATAAAATAAATAAAAAAAATAATAATAAAAAATAATAAAAGATATCATTAAAATGTCATTAAATGTGTATGTCATTAAAAATAATCTGAATAAAGGCCATTTTTAATGACATCCACAGGTTTTGCTGGGCTTACCTGGGTTCAGTGGAAACGGAGGCGACCCGGGAAAAGCCGGGACGAGGATGCAGTGGAAACTGGGTCTAATCCGGGTACGAACCGGTAAAATGCCAGGTAAAAAATCCTGGGTCAGACCCAGATTTTTGTGGAAAAGGGGTATAAGTTGGCATTTGAAGCAATGGTTCACTGCTTTTATCATATATATTTTCAGGTGAATCCAAAAAAGCTGCATAACCAGGCACAAGATGATGTTCTGAAGGCAATTCCAAGGGTCAGAAACTAGTAACACCACACAAAATACTCTAGACAGGTATTTTTTTTCTTTCAGTTTTGTAAATGTCCCTTTTTGTGTTGAAAAGTGAAAGATCCCTGATAAATACATTAGACTGCCGCCATCTTTCTTTTGAAACTACTCGAATAGAGCAGTGCCTGACTTCTCTTTTTTGCAAACCTACTGTTATTTTTATCCTATATTTATATTAGAATAATAATAATTATAATAATAACGTAGGTATGCTGTATGCAAAGAAAAGGGAGGAGGCAGGCACTGCTCTGTTCGAGTAGTTGTAGTTAGGGTCGATTTGCCAACAAAGTAGTGGGAATGATAGATTTGAAAAAAATAAAAAGTTTCGTTTTCTCTTGCCTGTTAGTAGATACAAAACCGCTGAAACACTTATGGAACAAAAATCGAAAAGTACATAATTATGGAGAGTGCCATCTCAGTAATAAAAAGGTTAAAATGTTATTTACACCATCTAAAAAAATAAAGGGCTAAATGTAATAGCCTGCGAGCTTCTGACACGACGGGTATTTATGCAAGTCTCCCCCTTTTTTTCAAAATGGCAATCATTTTAAAAGCTAAACCAGCTTGGATTAGCCTTTAAAAGTATCACTTTAAAAAAATGGGGAGGCTCACATAAATCCCCACCTCGTCAGAAGCTCGCAGGCTATTACATTTAGTCCAAAATGTTATTAAACACTGATATTTAAGTTACTTTAAATTACCCAATTTTATGAGAATACATCCCATCACTTCAATATCTAGTATATATGCTGAGCATGAAGCACTTTTAGTATATTTATAGTTTGTTAATGAGTTTATTATTTTTACACACTTTGTGCTTCATGTGTCATTGAAGCCAATAGTTCTTAACAAATTAATTTCTGAAGCATAAAAGGTTTGCTGTGGTGGTACTGAGGTGATAGGAGGGTAACGTTTGATGTGATATTACAATTTTTGCCCAGTGCAGCGTTAATGTTTTTAGTGCCTCTCCATACCACCAAGGCACACTCTTAGGTTGACTCGAGAATGTAGGGGGTATATTTACTAAAGTGCGGGTTTTTAGAAGTGGAGTTGTTGCCCATAGCAACCAATCAGATTCTAGCTATTATCTTGTAGAAGGTGCTATATAAATGTTAGGTAGAATCTGATTGGTTGCTATGGGCAACATCTCCACTTCTCAAAACTTTAGTAAATATACCCCTTGGTGTGGCGTTTCTCATGCACTGGCACATACAGATTAAAAACAAAAGTGTTTTGCATTGAGTGAGTATCAAGCGCTAGATTTACTAAACTGCGCTTAGTAAATGTGGAAATTTAAAGCAGCACTAATATTAGTGGTGCGTTTTGTACATAATATTAGTGCCACTTTAAATTTTGTGTTCAAACCCGTCTAGTAAATCTGGCATTGTGTGCTTCAGAAATGAGGTCCAAAGTGTAGTTGATACAATTTTTCTTATTATGCTGCATATGCTATGAATAAAAACTATACTAAATGAGATCTTACAATGTGTAACCTTCCCCTTGGGATCTTTAGCATACAGGAAATATCAGTGATGATGTTGTCCACTATGTTCTGACTCCCATAAAGCTGAACATTTTCATAATAAATATCCCTGTGGCAAAAGATATGTAATTAGTATATTAAAATTATTTGGAATTGTACACAAACCCAATGGTTTACATAAAACTCTGTTTTGTAGTCTGCACATCCACAGGATCTATACTGCGCATGTACAGATCAGTGTCTGCAACAACGGTAGCAGTGCCCCCTAAGCCACAGTATGATTGGGGCGGCAACGGCTGGTATCCCATAAAACGGGCATGTTGGGGCCAGTAGTTGCGTCCTTGGACATAACTTCATAGGCCCATGCAGCGTGAAATACATGGCCATCTTGACAAATCTGAGGGTTACTCAGATGACCGATCTTCACACAGTTGATCCGATGGCTGTGTCTCCGTACGCAGAATCACATCAGAGAAGCTGGCAGTGGGTGTCTCAATACTTAAGACGCCTACTGCGGATTTTCCCTATTGTAGCACAGCGGCTGTGCACAAAGACGCAGCGGCTGTGCTATAATGTCTATCTCTGAATGGTTGATGTATAACAGTATGGGAGCAAAAGCCTTTACATAGACTACTCTATACAAACACTTACCTCTTGGTGGCATATGAATCGGTCTGCACCAGCTTGTAGATTACAGATAAGATTTTCATTGTCAGGGCTAAGGGTGACATTTGGATTTTAGATATAAGTAATTAAAACACTCCTTATGATAATGTTATGTCAGATGACTCTAAAGCTGGGTACACACTATACGATGTAACAAAGGATATGACAGTCATTCCAAATTCACGAAACCCCATGACACACGATATAGAGCGTACACACTACGCAATCTTCCAAATGATGGCACTGTATATCGTGTTAAGGGACTGTGGACCTCATTCAGAGGCGGTCGCACGGAGCGATTGGACGTAGCGAGTGGTTTTTTCAACTGCGCATGTGTGTACATGGCAGTGCGCGTGCGCAAGCCTGTCTTTCTGACCGCAATCCTCTTGCTCGCTAGTCACTACGAGGTCGTAGCTGTGATTGACATTTCGTGCCGTTTGTGGGTGGTTACAGGGGAAAGTGCTTGTGAACGGGGGTGTGGTGGTGCGCACGCAGGCATGGTTGACCTCAAAAAGGGCGTTTTAAGGGCGTGTATATATTACTGAGCGAGTCATCACACACGTCATCTCATTACAATAACGATGCTACTGGTCGCATTGCTAAAGGTAGCCCAGGGTCTACTTTAAGCAGTCCGAGTGCAGGCGATGGTTTCTGACTCAACCGATGTCTGTAGGCAATTATCAATGGAACAGGTGTTAATCATTGCATTGGATTATAGCAAACTGGTTGCGTAAATTAGCATATTTTTTTAAACAAAGACAATTGTTTTTGGTTTGTTTCTGTATGTGATTTTGCAAATACATTCGTTTGCAAAACCATGATACCTCAGTTTTTAAATCATAAGTTCCTTTTTTTGCACATTTGTAAAATACCTGTTTTAAGTTTTTTTTTACTTTTAAGTTTTGTAGCCCATAGGAACAATTTAATTTCTAAAAAACAAATGTACACATACAACATTTAGCTTTGAAGAACAGACAAAAATCATTTCATTATTTTTTTTACGTTTTTTTTATTTATTTTTTTGCTTTTGTGAACTCCACAACTGCAAATTATAGACTTTAAATGTTGGGTTTTTTTGTTTAAAATACCCAAACAAAACATTGTAAAATATTCAAAAAATAGAATTTCTGGACAAATATGGTTTTGGAATTATTACAGAAGCAGAAGATACACTAGCATATGTGGCTGATGAAAGTGTGCCTGTGTAGCCACCAAATGATCTAACTGCAGGACCAACAAACTCATCACCTCAAAATATGGTACACACATCACATGGATCAAAAAGTTCACAAATTAGTCCTTGTGGGCCTTCCAGGGGCAATAAACAAATTTCCATTTTGGTCATAACATTACAAAAAATCTGGGAGAAATTAACAAAGACCAGGCTTATTTTTTTGCCCTCTTTGCAGTCGACTGACTTGAGCTAGATTTGCGGGTCCAGGGGGACCTTCTTACACCCTGCTGTGTGCTTGGGCCAGCCACAGCAGGGCACTGGTCCACCCCATTTTCATTTGGGCCAGACAGATGTTCTTTAATGTGCCTCACATCTTGACTTATGGTCCTTAGATAGGAGATTTGCTCCAACATGCTGGACTGGAAAGCCTCCATGGCTGTTGCATGCCTCAACACTGCCACCCTAAGCCCTTCAATGGTTTCAGTAAGGGTGGCAGTGGAGGATGGGGGAGGCACTATAGCTGTTGGTGGTGATGGAGGAGGCACTATAGCTGTTGGTGGTGCCGTCACCCCATCCAGCTCCACATTTACAGCCATGTCACTTCCTAAAATTGGTGTGATAAAAAAACAGTTAATTCTAAGTTAATTATTGACATTCTAAAACAGAGCAAGGTGACTGAAAATACTTGCCAGTCTCAGCATGTTGTTCCTCCTGTGGAGGCTCTTGGTCGTCTACTCTGGCCTCCACAACAAGCCTAAGGCCCCCAAAAGCAGATGTTGTTGCTTTGACAAAGCCAAGATGCGAGGGACTGCTCCGTCTTGCCCTTTGAAGTGTTGGACCCGCAAATTTAGCTTCAAATTCAGACGACAGCAAAGGTCACTCCATCTTTTGGGAAAGTGTGCAATAATTAATATGTATCTATAACAAGCATTTTTCTGTGTAGCCATTTTGTTTTTAAATTTACAATAATTATTGAACTTCATAAAATGGTAGGCCATTTGGTACTTAAATCAAAAAAAATTTTTCAAAAAAACTTACTTCTTACGCAGGTAAAATGCTGTGTAGTGAGTGGAGCGCTTCTTATTCAGGGTCTTTGTTATTTTCTCCCAGATTTTGAGCCTAGACTTTAGGCGAATTTTATGACCAAAAGGAAATTTGGTTATTGCCTCCTGGATTAAATTTTCCGAAAACCCACAAGGACTAACGTGAACTGATGAAATTGTTGGTTCTGGAGGAGGATCATTTGGTGGTGGTTCAGGCACAGTTTCTACAGCCTCATCTGCAGGTTTATCCTCTACTTCCACTTCTGAATAGATTCCAAAACCATATTCATCCAGAAATTCTTTTAAATCAAAACTGCTAGCAGTTGGGGATTCCTCCATGACTGCAAAGTAATTATTTTTGGGCGTTGCTATTTATAGCAAAATGCGTACGCGTTGGTAACTATGCGCCACTCCCACGCAGTGCACTACGCAATGCACAAGCGACTCACACAACCTATAAAAGCTGCCCTTAAAAATGCTAAGTCTTTCCCAAGGAGCTGTGTAGGGTTTGGAGTGGACTAAAGGGCGCACAGACATATCCTAGTTGGGGAATGTGGTGAGTGACATGATGTATGATAGGTGTTGTGTTGTTATAGTTGTATACCTAAAAAATGTCCTTGGTTTAAGCACCATTTTGGAATGGCCAACCAATCAGAATGCACCATAGTTTATATAAAGTTTGGACAATGCAACATTTGTCATTGCCATCATGAGATCCGCAAGCTTTGCCAGGCGTGAGCTAAGAATACGTGCTTTGCCAGGCGTGAGCTAAGAAGTAATGGATCGCCGCCTGGGACCCGTTGGGCCACATGTGCCCAATCGCGCAAAATTACAGGCATACGTGGAGGTGCGTGGGCGGCTGCAGCGGCAAGGGTTCCACAGGACGGTAGTCCAGCTAGAGAGGCAGTGGTCGGACCTCAAGAGGCGCACGCCTATGCTCCTTGCACAACTGCGTGAGGAAACCCGCCACAGTAAGTAATGCGTATCTGCATTGCGCGTATTTGCTATGTGTTGTGTAGCTCTTTTTGAGTGTGAGGGTGTGGGTGTTATTTTTAAGAGTAACAAATTGACTACAGCAGCTGTGTTTGGGTAAGAAATGCTAGTATTATTGTTTAATTTTAAAAATTAATGGCAGCCATTTTGTGTGTTTAACATGGTCTCAGACATTGCTGCAATTATGCTGAAGTTGTGTGGCCATTTTGTTCGAATTTAACATTTTTGGCCAGTGTCTGTGGCTTATTGTAACATGGGTGACACTTTTTTCCAAAACAATTTTTGTTTTAGTATAATCCATGCATTAGCTCTGCTAAACCAGGGCTATTGTTAACAGATGTTTTTTTTTTTTTTTTACTCTCAAATCAAAGTTCAAAGACAAAGGCAAAGGAGGCAGCAGCAGGCAGAACTGCCACGCCAGCCTGCCCCATCCCCCTCCTCTCCTTCCACACCCTGCCAGGCTGCCCCATCCCCCTCCTCTCCTTCCACACCCTCCCAGGCTGCCCCATCACCCTCCTCACCTTCAACACCCTCCCAGGCCTCCACATCCCCCTCCTCACCTTCCACACCCTCCCAGGCAGCCCCATCACCCTCCTCACCTTCAATACCCTCCCAGGCCTCCACATCCCCCTCCTCACCTTCCACACCCTCCCAGGCTGCCCCATCCCCTTCAACACCCCCCCCCCCAGCCTGCCCAGGCCTCCACATCCCCCTCCTCACCTTCCACACCCTCCCAGGCTGCCCCATCCCCTTCAACACCCCCCAGCCTGCCAAGGCCTCCACATCCCCCTCCTCACCTTCCACACCCTCCCAGGCTGCCCCATCCCCTTCAACACCCCCCCAGCCTGCCCAGGCCTCCACATCCCCCTCCTCACCTTCCACACCCTTCCAGGCTGCCCCATCCCCTTCAACACCCCCCAGCCTGCTCAGGCCTCCACATCCCCCTCCTCACCTTCCACACCCTCCCAGGCTGCCCCATCCCCTTCAACACCCCCCAGCCTGCCCAGGCCTCCACATCACCCTCCTCACCTTCCACACGCTCCCAGGCTGCCCAGGCTGAACTAGCTCAATCAGAGGAGAGCGAAAATTGTGCAGCTTCTGCCCCAGAAGATTTGGCGAAGAGGCAGAAGGTACATATGTTAAAGATGACATTGTGCAATGTATATGTAATTTTTTCAACAAAAAAATGCTATATGTGCCACATTGCTACATACCATTTAAAAATATTTAAAACATTAAAAAAATGATTTTTACACAAAACTGCTAAAAAAAAATTATAAAAAAAAATCCTTTGCATTTCAGATGTGGATGCTGAGCCCATGGAAGAAATTTTCAGGAGGGAACTGGGAGTAATAGAGGAGGCTGCTTTGGTTATTTTGGCAGCAATACATAGGCTGCAAAATGCAATTACATTTTTTTTTTTTCTCTAAAAAAATTTAATTTTATGGTTTCAACAAAATGTGTGGTCTTTAATTTCATAACATGGTCAAGAATAATAAAATAAACTTAAAAATGTAGATCTAAATATTATAGTAACAATCAAATAAATAGTTAATTAAAAACAAAAAAAAAACCATGCGATTGAACGCTGCTTGCATTAGCATCGAAAAGGAAAAAGAACCATCGAAAGCACAAATGTAACTACATCAATCGTCAATACGATCACGATGCTGACGTAGGTTGCCGCCTGCGACCGGCTCTGAATTAGCCCGTAGAGATAGGGGTGTGCTTTCATTGTGATGGGTGTGTACACGCTTACGATGTGCGTTGTGATTGAGCGCTCGTTCTGCATATTCTCGGTCACTTTGGGTGCGACCGATCGCTCGCGAGCGACTGCCTCTGAATGAGGTCCTGTATTCAATTAATCTTTTCTCCTGTACACTATTCAATTATCATGTAGATCACTGGCAGGTCAGGTGATGTCTTCAGAGGCAAGATTGGACCAATATATCTTGTGATCGTGCGATTGTATGTACACGCTACACAATGAACAGCAGATGGGACCATGCGATGAACAACAGCAGTGAACGACGAATTGGGCATACACACTATACGGATGAGTACAATATATCGTCATGATCCATGTCGAAATGATATATTGGAATACAGATCTTATAGTGTGTACCCAGCTTATGAAGGAGAAAAAATTAAACGGTGGTCTAATAATATGATACATTGCATAACAAAAATTATCGGGAAACATTAAAATAGCTGAACTTGTACAGCGAAGGGACAAAGATGATATAATAGAAATATTTAAATTTAGTATAGCAAAAGGTATTAATAGATTTCAGGGAGACATCAGTTTCTTTGTTCATTTTGAAATATGTACACTGTACATACATATACATTTTAAACTCACTATTTCCCTTACAAGGATTGAAATTATTGTTGTTTCTGAAAAATAGATTATCTCATAACTAGAGATGTGCGCCGACCCCCGTGTTTTGGATCTGTATCTCCTCTTGTTTGGATCTGGATTTGGATTTTTATTTATTTATTTTTTAATTGATAAAATCTGCTAAAATCACTTTTTTTTTTGTTCCTACAGTATTATTAACCTCAATAACATTAATTTCCACTCGTTTCCAGTCAATTTTGACTACCTCACAATATTGTTTTCATCCAGTTTAGGCCCAAAATTTGCACCAAGCTAGCTGGCTGACTAAGCTAAGTGGCAGCAGTGGGCGGCACAAACACGTGGCAGTTCAACTTACAACATGGCACATCAGGAAACAAATGTTTTTATTATTCAAGAGGCCTGAGGGAGTTGGAGTATGTATGTATTTGAAGGCAGGGACAGGAAGGGTTGATTGGTAGTAAATTAAATTTCATTTTTTGATTTTGAAGTAAATTTATGAGGAAGAAGGGGAGGGGATGATGGGAGACATTTACAAAAAATATTTTACTCATTCACATCAGTCCTTGCCCCAGAAGAATCCTTGAGTACCATGCCTGCTACTGCTGCTGGGAGTGGATTTTCATCCCAGAAGGGGATCAGGAAGACTACTACCAGTGCTTTCCAAAACAATTGACTGTTAAATAATCCTTTGCCAAGATTCCACTTGAAAAGCATTTCCCAACCTGTACAGGAACATTAAAAAAATCATAATTAGTGGCCTCCAAAATGCCATTGTACCCACTATCCACTTAACCACAGATATGTGGACAAGCCGAACAGAGCAAATTTAAGATTTAAGGTTTAAGTCTTACGTTGTGTCCTTCTCGAGAATCCTTGAGCATCATGCCTGCTTCTGCTGCTGGGAGTGGATTTTAATCACAGAAGGGGACCAGGAAGACTACTAGCAGTACTTTCCAGAACAATAGACTGTTAAATAATCCTTTGCAAAGATTCCACTTGAAAAGCATTTCCAAACCTGTACAGGGACATAAAAAAAACATAGTTAGTGGCCTCCAAACTGCCATTGTACCCACTGTCCACTTAACCACAGATATGTGGACAAGCCGAACAGAGTAAATGCAAGATTTAAGATTTAAGTCTTACGTTGTGTCTTTCTTGAGAATCCTTGAGCGCCATGCCTGCTGCTGCTGCTGGAAGTGGATTTTTATCCCACAAGGGATGAAGACGTTGTGTCTTTCTTCCCAACGGACACAGGGTCTGATTCAGACCCGGTCGCAAGCGCTGAGCGCTCGCAACCGGGTCGATGGTGGCCCACAGCGCATGCGCACGACGGAGCCGGCTCCATCGTGCGCATGCGTGAGACCCGGCTAGCGACGGGCACTCCGTCGCTCCGGGTCTCGCACCAGAGGGGGCGAGCTGTCGATGTTGAGTGACAGCTCGCCCCGTTTGGTGGGCAGGCCGGGGGGGGTGGCTGCCCAAACAGAGGCGTTCCCATGAGAACACCTGCCATTTGGGGGCGGCCCCACTGACATCACGAGTGATGTCACTGGAGAGCTTCCGGCTCTGTTAGAGCCAAAAGCTCTCTGGGGCTTGCGATGGGCGAGACCCTACCACAAGGGTCTCGTCGCAAGCCCGATGGTCGCCATGGTCTTGACCATCGCGACCATCATCCTGGCCGCTCGCAATAGCTGTGGGTGGTAACCCACAGCTATGCGAGCGGCCAAGAGGCCGCTCCAAAAAAAAAAAGCCCGGCACTGATTCAGAGCGAGTGACTCTGAATCAGGCCCACAGATCTGAAGAGATGTAAAGAGCTGTTGGTAAGCAAATTGTCAGCTCAAGTGGCATGTGATGCAGCGATGGCTTCTCCTTCAGTTTTTCCAGCAAGTGCATCTGCCGAGAAAAAACTAAACTTTCAAAACACTCACTGGTGATGCAGATGAGTCAACACAACCAAGTTTTAACTTTTGACATCTGGTCAGGTCAGAATTGCCTACAATTAATGACACCTCTACCATGACTCAATCTGATACGGTCACCATTCAAGGAATTGTTGAGGACTATTTAAAAAATTTTAATGATAGCATCCAAATAGGCAAGTCAGACAGTCCGTTTGACTACTGGCAGGAAAAAGAGGCAATTTGGATGCCCTTGCACAAACTGGCTTTGCTTTACTTGAGCTGTCCACCCTCAAAGTTTTCAGCACAGCCGGGAACCTTGTCAGTGATCGGCCTATGAAGCTACTTCCCCAAAATGTGGAAAAGATGATGTCCATCAAAATGAACTACAAATTCTCGAGAAAAACCTTTACTGTCAATTACGTGCAAATATTAGAGGCACCTGTAATGGTGGATTCCATCGGGGACAAATTAATATTGTATGAAGATGATGT
The DNA here is from genome assembly GCA_031769625.1 of Taudactylus pleione. Classification (NCBI taxonomy): domain Eukaryota; kingdom Metazoa; phylum Chordata; class Amphibia; order Anura; family Myobatrachidae; genus Taudactylus; species Taudactylus pleione. The sequence goes on from JAUIMM010000068.1 coordinate 9,373,272, forward strand.
ATACACTGATAAGGGTGAGGAATCGGATGATGATGATGGCGACAACATCTTGCCTCTGTAAAGCCAGTTTGTGCATGTTGAGATCATTGCCAGCTGCCCATTGGTAGCTTGTTTTGTGGGGGCCCAAACAAACCAATCGCTTCATGATTGAGGATATTGTAGATGAAGGTGTTGGTGGTAAAGATGGCAGGTACTTGGATCTAGCAGAGAGAAGGGAGCTAGCTGACGCAGGACTGCTTGTTGTTACAACCCCTGGATGGACACAGCAGCCCCTGCCCTAGATGGACATAGCAGCCCCTGGATGGACACAACAGCCCCTGCCCTTGATGGACACAGCAACCCCTGGATGGACACAGCAGACCCTAGATGGACACAGCAACCCCTGGCTGGACACAACAGCCCCTGCCCTTGATGGACACATCAGCCCCTGGATGGACACAGCAGCCATTGCCCCTGGATGGACACAGCAGCCTCTGCCCTGGATATGTACAGCAGCTCTTGGATGGACACAGCACATCCGTTCACTACACTCACCACAGCCGGAGTGAAAATGGCGCAGATCGTGGGGACTTTTATATAATCCAAAACCAGCGAAATCCGACAGCGGGAGGATGACGTTTTGCCTTGTTTTGAGATCCGAGTCAGGCAGGAAAACCCAAGCTGGACTCGGTTCTCACCTCGGATCTGCAAGTTCGGGTGGGTCCGGTTCTCTGAGAACCGGACACGCTCATCTCAACTTATAACCAATGTTCAGACTGGCGCTAACTGTTAATGAGTTTCTGTTCCAGCCTCTTTGTGAAATTACAGAAAATTATCCCTCAATAGGTTTTAATTTAGGTTCTTATCTGCTGTTAAATCGGGATACAGTCAGTATCCCGACACAAGGGATGCCGGCGCTAAGAATACTGGCGCCAGAATCCCGACACCTATCAGAATAGTAGCACCGGCATCCCGAAGGTAAGTAGCGGGGTTGGGGGGAGGGTTAGGGATTAGGATTAAGCACTAGAGGGGGGGTTAGGGTTGGGCACTAAGGGGGGAGGGTTAGGTTCAGGTACCGGAGAGGAAGGGTTAGGGTAGGGAGAGGGTTAGAATACCTACTGACAGGTGTCAATATCCTAACCCTGTCGGGTGTCAAAGTCAGATAATTGGATGGGATCGTTTATTTACAAATATTATCTGTTGACACTATCGTCCCTTGTCTAATAGCATGTGACTGGCACGCTACTGTGTGCTGGTGCGCTTTCAACACAATTACATGCGAACGCACACACATATATGCACCCACACACTTATAAAATGTTATTTATAGTTATTAATAATGACTATGTAAGATGTATTTAAAAGAGATCTAAGGTTCAGGATACAGTGGACATGTCTAGTTTGGTACCAAACTAAATCCCTATTTATTTGCAGAAATCCGTTTCCATCGGCAAAGAGATCGCATCGTGCGTACCCAAGTTATGGATGATAGGGAGTTATTGATTAGAATGCTATTTTCTGTATGTAGTGTTGTAGCCAGTTTGAACTAGTTCTTCGGCGGGAAGATACACAATGAAACTGTTGGAGAACTGACCCATACCTCTGATGACATCTTATGAACTAACCAATGACCTGTATCGTACCAGACTGACTTGAAGCCGGAACCAATGAAAACCTGCCAACTTGTCTTCTTTGTTACCTATGTAACCTGAACAGTATATATATATATGCCTGGGTTCTGGCTCCAGCCTAGAGTCATCTACTTTGTGACCACAGACTTCAGTACTGAATGACTGAATGACTGAATACTGGATCCATTGCTTGCGTATATATTGGCTCTACTTATTGTATATTTTATGCTTTTTACTATAAATTGTTAAACTTCTATTGTGTTACTTTTTTTTCACATAAAATCACTTTTTGTGCTTTGGAACCACATGATTAGATTGGAAAGCAATTATTTTTCATAGCGACTAGACGGCATTAATATGGGATGCCGGCATCTGGATTTTGACCGCCGTTATCCCAAGCATCAGCATCCCAAGCACCAGCATACCGTACCCATCCCGTTAAATCCTATTTATGTGATTTTATCATTTTCAAAATAATTACCAACACAAATCAGTGATTGAATATCTCAAAATTTCTCCTGAATGAGGAGGATTAGTGTTAGAAAAGTATTTATTTTTCAGTTCGCTAACACCTCAAATACCTGCAGAAAAAGATTTTAAAATGGTTCTTTTGGCCCTTTATGTAAAAAAAAAGTATGATTCTGGATTTTGAGGGTGGCTTCCTCAGTGGCATCTCAGTGTTTTGTTATAATCCTTCAGCTATGGTAGTAATGAATAGTTTCACCTGTACTCATTTAAACATCACTAATGGAACTAGGCAGGGGTGCCCGGTTTGTCCATTATGATTTGCATTGCTAATGGATCCATTTTCATCTAAATCTGAACTAATTCGACATCTTTGGGATTCGGTTTGGCCCGTCAGTGTGCAACGTGGCCGAAAATGTGTTTAATCCCTTTTAAGTTTCCCAAACTTGAATGAGAAATCAACTCCTTTCACAAAGTTTCTAACTTCTAGATTATCCAGGGAATAAAGATTTCTTAGACTTTAAGATGGGTACACACCTGAACGAGCCATCGATCTTGCGATGATCTGATACGATGTAACAATATATTGTATCTGCGTACACACTGCACATTCTGCCATACAGTAACACAACATTTCATTACAGGATTAATGTTACCGCACCGCATCATTAGTGTTCCCTCTAGGCTGTTTTAGCGGGTAAACTGCCCGATTTTAAAAGGGCAAATGTGCCCTGCCCTTTCAGCGGCGCTTGCTAAAACAGCCTGCCTTGAAAAGTTGCGGTGACCGATGTGTGAGGTTAGAGCTTGGGGGAAGGCCAGCACTTCCGTAAGTGCTGGGTACGCCCCCAAGTGTGCCGAATTTGGGGCGTGTCACAAAGTCACGCCCCTCCCCGTTTGGCAGAAGCTCCTGACCGGTAACTCAAGCGCCTTGTCCTGCCTGCTTTCTAGCGGGAACACTACCTCGTACGTAGAATCGTCCCATCTGATGAGCAGCACATCAGATGGGAAGATGCTACCAGAAAATTCATCAAATGATGAATTGGGGGTACACACTTTACGATGGTTGTTGCGATCCATCGCAGATTGCAAGATTGGTTAATTTATCGAAAAGTGTGTATCCGGCAAGTCTTCCTTCTAACCCAGAGGTTCCCAAAGTCCGCTATTACAGTCTACGTTTTAGGGATATCCATGCTTGAGCACAGGTGACTTAATTAGTACCTCAATCCATTTGATTTAACCATCTGGACTCAAGCTTGGATATCCCTAAAACGTGGACTGTAATGGCAGACTTTGGGAACCTCTGTCCTAACCTTAAAACCCAACTATCTGATATTTTTGTCTTCGCTGGCAAAAATACAGCCATAAATATCTGGGGATATTTCTTACAAGGAAATATGAACATGCATTTGGCAAATTAACTGGCTCCTTTTACTAAATTATTATTATTATTATTATTATTATTATTATTATTATTAACTGCTACGGCTGATCTCCATAAATGTAACTCTTTGTATATCTCATGAATGGATGGCAAATGCAGTGAAAATTAGTATTCTGCCGAGGCTTCTGTACATTTTCAAAGTGTTATTGATGGAGGTCCCAAAGAAAGTTCTTCAGTCTCTGCAGGACAGATTGTTCGTGTTCATATGGACAAACAGGCATCCACGAGTGAAAATGAGAACTCTTTTCCTAAAAAGGAGGGACGGCAGGGTGTCTCCAATTTACCATTTTACTCTATAGCTACACATTTGGCTTATGCGTTCTGGGACAATCCCCATTTCTCGCCAACACAGTCTCTATGCTATGGGTCTTAAAACCTGGTCATGCAATCAGAGCCGGCCCTAGGCATAGGTAAACTAGGCAAATGTCTAGGGCATTTGGAAACCTAGGGACATGCATTCCAAGCCTAGGATCGGCTCAGCTTGGTAGCGGTGGGACCGGTAGATGGTGGCAGCGGCTCTGCCCTTGCTGTCCTACCATAATCAGAGCTCCCAGCTTCGATTGGGTGGCAGCAGCAGGTTCAGGGAGCAGAAATAGTGGGGAAGTGGGTAGATCCTCCTCCCATGGGCCTTTGCAGAGCCCAGCAGGCTGAGCCTGTCTGCAGGGAAACACACAGTGCCGGGCTGAGCATAGAGTAAGGAGCGCAAGCATGGTGGCTTTAATATCTGCAGAGTCCAGGCAGGCTGGGGTGACGAGGTCACAGTTTTATTGGCTGGATGAATGCTGTGCAGGGGGTGCGGGGAGGTTGGGGTGTAATACTGTTTGGCACTATGTGCATAAGGGCATTACTAATGTGTGGCATAATGTGTAAGGGGAATTACTGTGTGGCATTATGTGTATGAGGGCGCTACTAATGTGTGGCATAATGTGTAAGGGGTATTACTGTGTGGCACTAGGTGTATAAGGGGAGCTACTACTGTGTGGCATTATGTATACAAGGTGCACTACTGTGTGATGTAACATGTATAAAGGGCACTACTTTGTGGTGTAATGTGACTAAGGAGCAATATGGTATGTGTAATGCGAATAAGGAGCAATACGGTGTGGTGTAATGTAAATAACTGATACTATTGTGAGGCGTAACGTGTATAAGGTAAAGGGGTACTACTGTGTGGCGTAACTTTTATAAGGGACACTATGTGTCGTGTAATGTCAATAATGGACACTATTGTGTGGCGTAATGTGAATAAGGGACATTATCCCATGATGTAATGTGAATAAGGTTGCACTGCTATGCGGCATAATTTGAATTGGGGTACTATTGTGTGGCCATGTCCCTATTTAAGATATGGGGGGTGGAGGCAGCCATGTTCTTTCTGGCAAAAGGCAGGGCTCTGTGGATGAGGATTACTAGGGGTGAGGGGTGATGGGTGTTGCTGCTGCTGCTGTGATCTGTGCTGCTGGGTGATGGGTGCTGTGCTGGGAGGGGGTGCTGGCTCAGAGGCAAAACTAGCGGCAGTGCTATGGAGCACCAGCCAAAATGTTGCCTAGGGCCTTAAATTGGTAAGGGCCAGCTCTGCATGTAATAGAACCATCACAACATTTCCAACCATTATGCGTATCAAAGATAATTCCATCAAGGTCGTAGTTAGCTCTTTTGCAAATACATAACATTTTCCCTATATCTCCCGTGTGTCACTCCAGGCCCCCCTGTATCACTCCAGGCTCCCGTTACACTCCTGGTCCTGGCATCCTCTGTGTCTCTCCAGATTCCGCCAGAGTCACTCCAGGTCCATCCTGTCACTCCGGCCCATCCTGTGTCTCTCCAGGCTTCCCCTGTGTCTGCAGACTGTGCATAGGGCACACATTGACATTGATGTAAGTGGTGGGTGAAGGCCCTGCTGGTCACATCGACCACTTCCACGCGACAGGGCCCCTATGCAATACAATACAACTAGAACAGCTAACAAGAATGTCAGCAGACACAATTTTATTGTGGGCAAAGTTGCAAGCACAGCACATCCAGCAACCAGTCTGTACTCACTAACACAACAGAAGCATAAAAATACACTGCTGGCCCCAGTAGCTTTTGTTTGGTACTGTGGAAAAAAATGTCTTCACACAAAGTTCCATATAAGAAGGCTATGCTTTATTAATAAGTTTCAAAAGTAGGTGAAGCTGGTGTACAGAAACATGGGTGCCTGACAGACAGCACCCCCTACAAGTGCCATTCTGGCCAAGGGGTGCCTGGCAAACAGCACCCCCTGCAAGTGCCATCCTGACCAAGGGGTGTAGATATGCCCCTACACACATCTGTCAAATCATCAGGAGATTCAATTCCAGATCAGACTGTTTATACAAGCCCACTGCAGACCTGGTGTCACAACCCTGGCTAGTTTTTCACCTTTTTCTCTTGAGACTTCCCCCGGCCAACTGTCCCATGAATCTGTATGTGTAATTTGCCTGGGAGATCTGCTCTGATCATGCTGACTGCAGCACTTCTCTGTATGCAGTTTTACTATGCACTCCTTTCCACAATGATTAATCACTTAGGTCCTTTCCTGTCTGTGAACACTGCTAGCCTTTATTGGAATCGCAGGTGTAGTTTTGACTCTCAGTACTGCAGATATGTTTGCTTCCTCTGCATGTTGTGTCCTCCACCACTCAGAGTGCTACTGCCAGACCACCTGACTGTATCCACCAATTCCTGTGAGACCCAGGGTATAAACATCCTCCTCTGATAGCATTCAGGGCCTGAGTATCTCATTACTTCCCGTGGTGTACAGATTGTGCTATATCTGTCTCTCTGTGTACAAGTGTATTCCAGGCTCCTGCTGGCAGCAACCCCTGGTGCATCCAGAAATCCTGCTGGTTCCCAGACCAGCTTATCCAGTAATCCTGCTAACAGCTATACCTGGCGTATCCAGAAATCCTGCTGATTCCCAGACCAGTTCATTCAGCAATCCTGCTAATAGCTATATCTGGCACATCTGGAAATCCTACTGGTTCACAGTCAATTTCAGCAAGCCTTCCTGCCGGTCCCAGTCCGGTTCCTCCAAGTTATCTACTGGTCCTCAGTACAATTCTGCAAGCCTACCTACTGGTATCCCATCCAGCTCAGCAAGCCTTCCTGCCGGTCCCAGTCCGGTTCCTCCAAGTTTCTACTGGTTCCACTCCAACGTTTCCTTTTCCTTTCATTTATCATCAAAGGCAGTTCTCACTGCCATACAATTCTTATGCTAATAGAGCTATTTAACTCATCCATGGTCCCAGTCAAGCCGGTCTCCGCTGAATCCAGTTCAACACCTGAGTCAGGTAGCTCTCAGACACCAACTGTGACACCTGGTAACAGATTCTACATCCAATCACACCAGTCCAATTATTTAGCAGACCACTCACACACATTTACATAATAATAGGTAGCGTTACATGGCACAGTAAAAGAAACAGTAATCAGTCCCAGATCTCTAACCACTCACACACATTTCCATAATAATAGGCAGAGTAACATGGCACAGTAAAATAAAAGGTTAGTTTAAAAAATAAATATGCATGGGGTTCTGCCCAAATCAGTAACCAGCACCAGACTTTCAGAACGCTAAAGTAATGTCTGATGGGTATCCAGGCCTACCACCATCTCCGCATCCTACACTAGGTCCCACTGTATCGGCAGACAGCTCTTGATCTGGGCTCACAACCACGCCTGGGACCTCCGCAGGGCGGGCAGCAGCTGTTGACCCTATGGCTGCCGGGTAGTGCCGCTGATACTGGCTTGTGTCTGGCTGTCAGCTGCTGCTGATCATGTGTTGAGCCACCGGATCCGGAGATCGCCAGCTCCGGTCTCAGCAGCCTACACATCTCCATATTGGTCGGCGAACGGGTCTCCTGATTTTTAAGCATGTTTAAAAATCATTTGACCCGACCAGCCAACCAGGATTGGCTGAAAGCACAGGTCAGGTGAGGGTAGACACTTGTCCAATGTCAGACCAACTGGTTGATCAGAGGTCGGATTGAATGCAGACTGGGCAAGTGTGTACCTAACTTTATCCTTATAACAACAAATTCACTTGAACATCAAAACTTTACTCATTGTTCTAACCAAATGCTGCTGCAAAAAAAAACCCAAACAGAACAAAACAAAAGAACAAACAATCACCATCTTCCCGCATATTTCTAAGATCTAAAACTGATCACATAATCAACAAATGCTGACTTGGGCATATACGCACCTAATGCATTGAGTGGTCAATTTGTAATTGTTCATCTGCACTGTGGCACTAGTGCAAGTGAATGGATATACCTTTTTAGTGGTCTTACCAAACCGCTGTGCAGATTTGGAGCAATCACTCCTCACTTTTCGGGTAGTGCAATTTTTCACCATCTGCAATCCAACCATATTGTTAAATCTGAAAGACAACAATATTCAACTAAATGCCCATCACAGATCCAGCACATTGGTAATAGAACCGTAAACCCACATACCACAATCATTGAAAACAAGTTACCCTACATCGAACATGAATTGTTCATTTGAACTCTGCAAAGGAGACTGGGATTAATGATGTAAAGATCCCTCTCCTGGCTTTTCCCAGTGAGGTGAATTTGAAAGAAGGCAAGTATGATCTATTCAGAGCAGTCTGTATCTTGATCTAACAACCAAATATGGTATATCAGAGAAGCTTTTTTAGCTGCAAATAAACTACACTTACTCTATATTGGTCCACTTTGATCTATTTTCCACAGTGAGAATGGGGGCTTCATTTCTAGACAGGCTCTCCAACACTCCTTGGACGATCTTCTCAATTGCAGCAAGAACCTGAAGACTGAGATTGTATACAAAAGATTTAGGCAGCCTGTGTCTCTCTAGCTGTTGTGGAACTACAAGTCCCAGTATACAGTGTCAGCTGTAATCTGGGGCTTGCAGTTCTACAGCAGCTAGAAAGTCACCCTTTTTACCAAAGCCTGCACAGTATATATCTTCCCCTGTTCAAATATTTGGAAATGTCAGACAGCTTCTAGGAACACTAGCAACCGTAAACATTATGTACTAATTATCTGCTTTTCAAGGAAGTCTGTGATTGTTCCAGACTGTTTATCAAAACTGGTGCTTATAGTGTAATGATACTCCTAAAACATCCACTGAGGCTAAACACAGCAGTATTTTAGGAGAAAAACTGAGATGGTGAAAGTAATAATAAATGGGGTGGTCATAAAGTGGTAGTAGGCAGGACTTTGAAGAGACATTTGCACACTTCCCCTCATGTGCCTTTGCAGTTGGATCCACAACCTGCCAAAGTAGGTGCAGAGTCGTTTTTCGTGGGCAGTTCCCAACATAGGGATGTGGGCATTGCACCCATTAAAGGAATACAAATGGTGTATTCAGGGCAGGTGCAAGGTTTCTTGGCACCCTAGGCATTTCTTCATCCTTGTGCCCCTCCCACCCTCGGATAGATACACAAGCCCTTATACAGTGCCCCCAGCAGTAGTCCCCTCTATGCAGTGCCCCCAGTAGTGCCCCATATACAGTGCCCCCAGTAGTGGCCCCCTATGCAGTGCTCCCAGTAGTGGTCCCCCTATGCAGTGCCCCTTATATAATGCCTCCAGTAGTAGTCCCACCTACGCAATGCCCCTTATATAGTGCCCAAGGTAGTGGTCCCCCTCGGCAGTGCCCCTTATATAATGCCCCCGGTAGTGGTCCCCCTAGGCAGTGCCCCTTATATAATGCCCCCAGTAGTAGTCCCCCTATGCAGTGCCCTTTATATAGTGCCCACCAGTACTAGTCCCCCCCTGTGCAGTGCCCCTTATATAGTGCCCCCAGTACTAGTCCCCCCCTGTGCAGTGCCCCTTATATAGTTCCCCCAGTAGTAGTCCCCCCGTGCAGTGCCCCTTATATAGTGCCCCAGTACTAACCCCCCCAGTGCAGTGCCCCCAATAGTGGTCCCCCCGATGTAGTGCTCCCAGTAGTAGTCCCCCCCCAGCAGTGCCTCCAGTAGTCTCCCCCCCTAGTGCAGTGCCCCCATTAGTAGTTCCCCAGCAGTGCCCCCAGTAGCAGTTGTCCCCCCAGCAGTGCCCCCAGTAGTAGTCCCCCCCAGCAGTGCCCGCAGTTGTAATCGTGCCCACAGTAGTAGCCTCCCCCCCAGCAATGCCTCCAGTAGTAGCCTCCCCCAGCAGTGCCCCCAGTAGTAGTCGTGCCCCCAGCAGTAATCCCAGACAGACACACACGGAAGAAAAAACAAAAACCTCCACTTACCTTAATCCCCGCTTCTCCCATCACTCACTGCAGGACCCGGAAAATGGAGCTCATGAGTGAGCTCAAGCCCGGCTCCGGCAGTGGGCGCAGCAGCCGATGAGAGTCTGTCTGACCCTCATCGGCTGCTAAAACAAACACACAGCTGCTGACACCGGCGACTGTGTGTTTGTTCCTAGTAGTGTAGTGCGGACTGCACTTATGTGCGGTCCACACTACACATTATTCCAGTGGCGCCCTGCAATGGCCGGCACTCTTCGGCAGCTGCCTAAGTTTGCCTAGTGGTAGCGCCGGCCCTGAGTGTATTTGCACAAATAGAAAAGCTCTCTCCTCCATACACCTAGTACTTTCATGAAACACTGGAGAATGATTTAGTTATTATCATCTATTTATGTAGGGCCTACATATTATATATTTATTTGCATAAATTTTTATCTCCATGGATCTTATAATCTACTTATAAGACAAATCTAGTGAATTCTATAAATTGTCACACTATTGGAATGGTACAAGTGATTTACTTACTCCTTTTGAGACCGGGGGTACATCTGAAAATGAGCAGGGAGGAAAGAGTAAAAACTTTCCTACAAAGTGCAACCCATTAACAACCTTCTACTCATTTACACTTTCACATATTGCTTTCAAAATGTATTGCTTGGATTAACCCCATTTATGTTTTAAACCATAAGTGAGCGGGACTGTTAGCTACATGTGTCCAGAGCAGTCAGGAGATGTTTCAAGGGCATGGTCAAATGTGTGGCCTGTTGTTAATACCAGGGCCCTCTGTGCATGCTAAATGGGGCATGGCCACTTCTTGGGCAGGACAGGGTACCCACTACCCAGTCAGATTTGGGTAATGAATGTTTTATTACATTGGTAGAATTGTATCTAGAAATGATCTTTTCCATTTAATTGTGTGTAAAACAACTGAAAAATACTTTTACTGACTTGTATTAGGGAGAAGCAAACAGCACCTTCTGTTATCATAGAAAATATAACAATACAGATGTGATAATAATGATTATGCTTCTCTTACCTGGTAACCGGTTCCCGTGTAATACCTTGTGCTCCAGGACTCTCCTCCTCCATTTTCTGCATGCTTTTCAGCAAGGATGCCTGGTGTTGTTCTATACAGTGGAAAAAGTCAGGACTCTGCATATATGCCATATGTAAACCTGTGATACGGGTAAGACCACATGCAATTCACTTAATAGTAGAAACTGCAACTACTTTTTTATTAGACTTTTTTCTGAATATGAATAAGTGTCATTTGAAATAGAAAAACATGTATTAATTGTTCATTTCCTACCATTGTTGTAATCCCATTACCGCATCATTGGAGCATTACACCATGACATTACTTAGTTTAACTCGTATATGTTTCGGAGAGCTTTCATTGTAAAATCTAGCCTAGGTACTACTTTGTAATATTAATCTTCTTCTTATCGGACTTTGATACTGCAAAGTATATGGTTTCCTTCTGTGGCCCAGCTATCTGACCTCTTTATCCAGCTTAGTACTTCGTTCTGCCTGCATGGCCGACAGCACAAGCTTGTCAAGTTTTGAATCCTGCCCTAGCCTTCACTTTGCATGTTCTAGACCTCATAAAATAATGTTAACACAAAGTCATATATATCACTCACATATCTCACTAATGATACTACTAAAAAACTAATACATGCACTTATCACTTGCCAGTCTTGACTGCTGTAACCCCCCATTAATCAGACTTTCATCAACCAAACTGACAATAGTTTACTGCCCGATTATTCTCTTTATTAGCACATAGTAGTTTTTTATGGGTCTGACTCACCTCTTCCATAATACCCAAACCATGCTCTTTGGTCTGCCACAGCCCATCATCCTGCCTTATTACATTCTTCCACTACCAAGACCATTCTCTGCTCCCCTACACTAAAATGTGGAATTTACTGCTGGATTCACAGGGTGACCATGGAATGGTACAAACAGGTGGGTTAACAACCCACGTGCTAGCAGCTGTGTCCTGAATAATCATGATTGTGGCTATTTTTCTGTAATCTGTTTGTGAAACTCTTCTTCTGACATGGACTGTTTAGACCAGGGTAGCAGACAGATAGGTGCATTATTAAAGTGGCCTTTTACCTGCATGCAGTCATGACACTGTTTTGTGGTCTGAACGAATATGCAACCTAGCTATTTTCAAGGCACCCCATAACTTATACCTCTTTCAGACATACATGGCTACTTCCCGGGTCTATCAACCCTGGAAAGTCCCAGGTTAACGTCTAAGACCCCCATTCACACCACACCAAAACCAGGGAAATTACAGGGTCGTATACGCTCACACTAAACCCGGGTCTGCCCTGGAATTTGGTGTGGATTTAAAGGGGATATTTTTATTTGTTCACAGTAATGACATAATATAAAATTTGCATTTTTAGAGTAAAGGCCACAAAGTTTGTTTGTTTCTGGTGTTTGTTTTAGTGAAAACCAATACATTTTTACATTACACTATAAGAATATTATGAAATTAGCCTTTAGAATGTTTTGTTCTATACATAGACAAAATTTTCACATAAAAAAAGTTAAATATAAAATATTACACATTAAATTAATTTGCTCCCCAGTCATGTGGTACGGGTGACTGCAGTTGATTTCATCCGCAGGTGCACATAACAGTGTTACGGTCTCCTAGGACTCACCGTGTAAGACATCTAGAATCACTCAGACGAGGTCTTCACCAATAACAACTATCCGCTGTTCCCTTAGAACTGGACACGATGGCCGTGTGGACTTAACTCGAGATATTAGAGGCTTACACGGTTATCCTAGGGCAACAAGATGTTATGCAACTGTAGGATCTCAGGAGGGAGTGAGATGAGTAGCGGCTTCGAGTACTGAGATGCGGTTTTGAGAGCCGTGATACGGCAGGAGAGCCGATGTATACTCCGGCGGCAATGTGGCCTTGGGGGCCAGGAAGTGACTTTTAGAGCAGTGGTGCGGCTTGAACAGCTGATAGGAGTACAGACTGAGATGCGGCTTTGAGAGCAGAGGTACGACTGCAAGAGCCAAGGATCCGGCAGAGATGCGGCCTTGAAGGCCGAGGTGTGGCTACAAAAGCCGAGGTGCGGCTGGAAATGTCGAAATGTTAAATGCAGAGATGCGGTCTTGAGGGCCAAAGTGCGACTTTAGAGCCGAGGTGTGGCTTTGAGAGCCGGGGTGCGGCTGGAGAGCTGAGGTGCGACTGCAAGAGCCGAGGTTCCGGTAGAGATGCGGCCTTGAGGGCCGAGGTGTGGCTACAGAAGCTGATATGCGGCTTGAGAGCCATGGTGAGGCTTAGAGAGCCAGGGTGCGGTTGGAGAGCCGAGATGTGGCCTTGAGGGCCGGGGTGTGGCTGAAAAGCCGTTATGTTAAATGCCGAGATGCGGTCTTGAGAGCCGAGGTGCGGCTTTGAGAGCTGGAGTGCGGCTGGAGAGCTAAGATGTTAACTGCAGAGATGTGATCTTGAGGGCCGTGGTGACAAAGACCCAGAGAATACCGCAGCTCGCAGAGAAAACAGAACTCTAGATGATAAAATGAGAGTAACCGCTGAAAATCTCAAAAGCACAGCAGAAGCAGATACACGACTGGCAGGAACCGGAAGCACACGCCATTTTACGAAATCGATCCACCACAGTCCAAATGACAGTACATAGTGAGGAAGGAGGAAGTTCCACCACAAAATCCATAGCAATATGGGTCCAGGGTTTAGAAGGCACTGAGAGTGGCAGTAGAAGGCCAGTGGGGGAGACCCGAGGAGTCTGATTCCTGGTGCAGTTGTCGCAGGCAACATGTAAAGAATAATGCCCAACGATCGGTCAGGACAGTAATCTAAGGTTTTGCCCCCTCCAGCCAGTGTCTCCAATCCTCGAATGCCCATTTAATAGCGAGCAATTCACGATTGCCCACATCATAATTTTTCTCGGTGGCGGCAAATTTCTGTGTCAGCTCCTTTCTTAGTCAGCTATTGGCGCCACAATAGTGGAGAAAGATTTGATGAACCTCCAATAATAATTTGCGAATCTGAGAAAACGTTGGTTTGCCTTAAGAGTCGTTGGCTGGACCCAATTCAACACTGCCTTCACTTTGCTGGAACCCATGGAAAATCTACTGGAGGTGATGATATAACCCAGAAAGGAGACCTGTTTAACCTTGAATTCACATTTCTCGAGTTTGGCATAAAGATGGTTCTCACGAAGTCTCTGTAGTACCGATCTGACAAGATTATGGTGTTGACCCAGTGACTGGGAATAGATCAGTATATCATCAAGGTATACTACAGCAAATTTGACCAAAAACTCAAGGAGGTCATCATTAATAAGATCCTGGAAGACTGCCAGGGCATTGGCAAAACCAAATTGCATTACCAATTCTCATAATGAATAATATGAAATATGGTAAGAACTTACCTTTGTTATCTCTATTTCTACGAAGTCCATAGGGTTCCACAGGATACCTTGGGGTATAGGTGATGACGTCAGGCATCTGGCACCATAGAGTTAAGTTTTCAGCCTCCCAGGATGCACTAGGGTCCCCCTCCTATACCCCGCCCACGAGCCAAGGCATCTCAGTTACGTACCAAGCCATAGGCCGGAGGAGGAGAAGGAAGAGAGAGAAGAAAGATCTGAACACACACAAGAATCACATTCTCACCAGAGGGAGATGGAAAAAAACTGGTGACCAGAGTAAAGCCCATCTGCAGCACAGGTGCGACAGGGCGGGAGTCCTGTGAAACCCTATGGACTTCGTAGAAATAGAGATAACAAAGGTAAGTTCTTACCATATCTCATATTTTCTACATCAGGGTCCATAGGGTATCCACAGGATACCTTGGGGATGTCCCAAGCAGTATCCTTTAAGCGTGGGGATGCTCCTGTGCTGAAAGGAGAATCCGCCGCCCGAAGGAAGCATCCTGAGAGGCAAAGGTGTCAAAAGCGTAATACCTCACAAAGGTATGGACAGAGGACCAAGTGGCAGCCTTGCAGATCTGGACTGCAGATGCACCACGTTGAGCTGCCCACGAAGGACCCACAGACCTAATGGAATGTGCCTTCACAGAGGAAGGAATCGGAAGGCCTTCATGAAGATAAGCTTCTGAAATTGCCATACGAATCCAACCTGCCAAAGTTTGCTTTGAAGCAGGCCAACCCTTTTTATGGAAGCCATAGAGGACAAACAAGGCGTCCAACTTCCTAAAAGAAGAAGTGCGGTCAACATAAATCCTTAAGGCCCGCACAACGTCCAAAGTGGCCTCACCCACTGAAAGATCAGGTGAGTTAAAAGTCGGCACAACGATTTCCTCGTTGATGTGGAAACTTGAAACAACTTTCGGAAGGAATCCAGGACGAGTGCGCAGCACCGCCCTGTTCCTATGAAAAATTAGAAAAGGGGGTCTACAGGAGAGAGCCCCTAAGTCAGAAACACGTCTGGCCGAAGCAATGGGCAGAAGGAATATTGTTTTAGCTGTAAGTCATTTAAGGTCCACTGAGCCCAGTGGTTCAGACGGCGGTCCCTGGAGAGCTCTCAGGACCACAGCCAAATCCCAAGGAGCCACCGGTGGAACAAAAGGTGGCTAAATGCGAGGAGCACCTTGCATAAAGGTGCGCACATCAGGGAGCGCAGCAATCCTACGATGGAACCAGACTGACAGGGCAGACACCTGCACTTTCAGGGAAGCAAGGCGAAGCCCATGGTCTAGCCCCACCTGTAGGAAAGCCAACACTCTAGACAGACGGAAATCCCAAGGGGCATAACCTCTCGGTCGACACCACTGGAAGAACGTATGACACACGATGGTATATCCTTGCAGAGGATGGCTTCCGAGCTCTTAGCATGGTTTGCACCACAGAGCTGGAAAACCCCGTGGACCTTAACATGGCCGTCTCAACAGCCACGCCGTCAAAGACAGCCGAGCCAGGTCCGAGTGAAGACAAGAACCCTGTGATAGCAGGTCCGGTCACAGCGGCAACCGCAGAGGAATGCCCACGGACAGACTCTGGAGGTCCGAGAACCAGTGCCGCCTGGGCCACACGGGAGCTATCAACAGGAGTGTACCCCCTTCCTGTTTCAATTTCCGGATTACCCGCGGAAGAAGGGAAAACGGAGGAAAGAGACAGGCAAACTGGAACGTCCACTGGACGGACAGAGCATCCACCAGAGACGCCTTTTCGTCTCTTGTTCGAGACCCGTACACCGGCAACTTGTTGTTGTGCCGTGACGCCATGAGGTCGATCTCTGGAAGACCCCACCTGTCCACCAGAAGTTGAAAGACGTCCTGTTGCAGAGACCACTCCCCCGGATGAACGTCCTGGCGACTGAGAAAGTCCGCCTCCCAGTTGAGGACTCCCGGGATGAATACTGCTGATATTGCTGGGAGATTGCGCTCCGCCCAGACCAGGATGCGGGACACCTCTGCAAGTGCCGCCCGACTTCGGGTTCCTCCTTGTCGATTTATGTAGGCCATGGTGGTGGCATTGTCCTACTGGACCTGCACGGGGTGACCTTGGAGAACCCGATGTGCCAGCTGGAGAGCATTGAAAACCACGCAGAGTTCCAAGATGTTTATTGGAAGCTCCTTTTCTGCCCGAGTCCACCTGTCCTGGAACAAGTGTGGACCCGTGACACCTCCCCAGCCCAAAGACTGGCGTCCGTTAACAGGACCCAGTTCGCCACCCAAAATGGACGACCCTTGTTGAGGTGGGTCGTCTGTAACCACCAGGCTAGAGACAGGGGAACCTTCGGAGTGAGCACCATCGTCTGGTTTAGACTCTGAGGCAGTCCATTCCATTTGGACACGATCAATTGCTGCAGAGGTCTGGAGTGAAACTGGGCATATTCCACCATGTCGAATACTGACACCATGGAGCCCAGCAACCTCATCGCCGAGTGCAGAGACACTCGGCGACACTGTAGACAACTGCGCACCCTCAACTGTAAAGCAGAGATCTTTTCCTCCGTCACAAAGATCCGCTGCTGCCTGGAGTCCAAGAATACCCCGAGGTGCAGAATCGTCTGAGACGGAATCAGGGTGGACTTTTGCCAGTTTATCAACCAACCGTGACGTTGCAGCACTGCAGTCGTCAGGTCCAAATGGTGAAGAAGGAGCTCTGAAGACCCTGCCACCAACAGAAGGTCGTCCAGATACGGTAACATTCGGACTCCCTGCATCCGCAGGTGAGCCGCCATGACTGCCATGACCTTGGTGAACACGCGTGATGCTGTCGCCAGGCCAAAAGGTAGCGCCCGAAACTGGAAGTGATCGTTGCGGATTGCAAACCTGAGGAACTGCTGATGGCGCAAAAGAATAGGGACATGCAGGTAAGTGTCCTGGATGTCCAACGACACCATGTAATCCCCAGGTTCTGAAAGGACGACGTACCCGAACTTGAAGGGACTGCAGCAGACGGGAGACATGCAGATTTGGCTGCTGCCTGCGTAACTACAATTTTGTCCAGATCCGGACCAAATAGGACTTCTCCATTAAAAGGCAAAGCTTCTAAGCCCTTTTTGGAATCAGCGTCCGCTTTCCAAGATCGCAACCATAAGGTGCGACGAGCAGCAACAGCTGCAGAAGAAATCCTAGAGGTGAGGGTACTGATATCCAAGGCCGCTTCATTGATGTAAGTGGCCAAATCCCGGAGATTGCCCACCAACTCGGCCTGTTCAGCCGAACAGTCGGAATCCAAAAGATGCCTCCAAACTATCAGCCCAGCGCTCCATAGCTCTGGCTACCCAACACACGGCTATAGCCGGTCTGGACGCCCCCCCCGCAAGGGAATAAATGGACTTTAGGCAGATTTTCACCTTGCGGTCCGTAGCATCCTTCAAGGAGGACATGGAAGGCATGGGCAAGGTGGCACTTCGGAATAGGCGTGTCACATGAGAATCCACCTGTGAAGGGGATTCCCACTTAGAAAAATAATTGTCCGCAAACGGATAAGCCACGGCTAAGCGCCTCTGAGGCCGATACCATTTTCCGAGGTGTTTCCACGCCTCCTCTAAATGGTCTACTAACTGACCCGAAAGATGAAACACTGTGGCATCACCCTTAATATCCTTGAAAAAGGCATATTTGGACTTGGACACCGGAGGATCATCCTCCTCAATAACTAAAGCTGTGAGGACTGCCCGAATAGGCCCAGGAATATAAACCTTGGACTTAGCGTCCGATTCCTGAGTACGGAGAGGATCTTGGTCAGAGAGATCCAGAATCTCCCCATCATCGGACGTCACGTCATCATCCTCATAAGGAGCTGACTGAGACGCCACAGGCCGCAACACAGACTCCCCTTGTAACACTTCCGACAAATGTTGTACTGGATTTGTCAGTGAATTAACCCATGCAGGCTCCTGTGAAACCTGGGGAGGGGAAATAGGGAGACTGTGGGGTACCATCAGTTGTCTCGGGAAACCCTGCATGGGTGACGACACCACTGACTGCTGGGACAATCCCATCTGAGAAAACGCAGGTGGCGGAGCTATCTGGCCCACTAAGGTTGTAAGAGCCTTAGCAAAACAAGCCTAGGGAGGTTCCTGTACCGGAGCTGTGACAGTAATTGGCCGCGCCAATAAATAACACTGCCGACATAGCCCCTCCGCGTTACCCTCCCCCTCTGCTACTGGTACATTGCACTTAGTACATATAAGCTGGAGAGGAAATTCACTCTCAGACATGATGGTAAGTATGTGACCCCTCTCACTGATACTTGTTAGTATAGTGGGAGAACCCTGCAATCACCGCACCGCAAGGTCTTTAGCAGAGTAACAGCAGGGACAGTAAAATGGCTGACAGTAGAAAGTGAAAGTACAGGCAGCAGACGCTAGCAGAAGTCACATACAATGCAGAAGAAATCAATCCCTGCACTATCAGCGCTGTTTCTCAACTACACAGAGTCTGGTAGGACACAACGCTGCATACACTGACCTTAAGCCAACGGAGGAGAGGTATGCAGGGGGACCCAGACCGCGATGCCACCGATCAGCAGCTCCAGCAGCGTTCACCATGCAAAGATGGCCACCGAGGAGCAGAGAGGAGGCCGGCCTGGGGGAGGAGCGCTGCCACAGGACCAATCGGCAGCGCAGAGAGGGCTGTATGCAGCAGGGGAGGCGTCAGCTATATACAGGGAAGGCGCGCTCCCCTGGCATGCAATTAACCCCTGGGACACCGCAGCGCTTGCCGCTCAGCTGCGGCTTGCTGTCCCAGGGGGGTAGTGGAAGCGCAGGTTAGTACCTGGCTCCACGCTGCAGCCAGTTCCCAGGGAGCCCCCTGCCTGGGGACTGTGGACCATGTGCTCAGCAGGGACCCACCGCGGGACCCCCGCTGCTTACCTGTTCCCCTTGAATCCGGCCATGGTCCAAAGCATCTGGGGTCACAGCTAGCCGTGACCCCAGATACTTACCAGCATCCCCGGATCAGTACCGGCGTTCTGCTAGGGGGAGACGGCATGGACGTCAGCAGTGACTGTCCATGCTGTACTCCCAGATGTGCAGCCACAATTGCCTTGAAGAAAATTCAGGGGCTATTTTTAGCCCCCCTCTAAACATGTGCTCCGACTCCGAGCCGGGCACCAACGAAACTGAGATGCCTTGGCTCGGGGGCGGGGTATAGGAGGGGGACCCTAGTGCATCCTGGGAGGCTGAAAACTTAACTCTATGGTGCCCGATGCCTGACGTCATCACCTATACCCCAAGGTATCCTGTGGATATCCTATGGACCCTGATGTAGAAAAGTCAATAATGAGTGTGTATTGAAGGCCGTCTTCCACTTGTCGTCACCCTTTCTGATACGGATCAGGTTGAAAGCTCCCAGGAGATCTATTTTAGAAAACACAGTTGCTTCTCTTAACTGGTCAATGAGAATGGAGATCAGCGGTAAAGGGTACGATTCCTTGATAATGAAAATCAATACAGTATCGGAGCGAACCGTCTTTCTTTTCCACAAAAAAGAAACTTGCGCCAACTGGAGACTTGAATGGATGAATGAATGAAGCCCTTGGCTAACACTTCCTAGATATATTTGTCCATAGCCTTACTCTCTGGAACAGATAAAGCATATAATCTGCCTTTGAGTAGCTTAGCATCAGGAACCAAATCATTGACGCAGTCATTAGGCCTATGTGGGGGAAGAGTATCAGTCTTTCTTGAAAAAAACATTGAGGAAATCATGGTATGAGACAGGCAATTCCGAAGAAGTAGTCAATGAAGTAAGTTGTAGTGTCTGGACTGATAGAGAAAGACACCTGGATATGCAATCAGAACCCCATCAGATGATCTCGCCTAAGTACCAGTCAAGAACCGGGTTGTGGTTTCTGAGCCATGGTAAACCGAGGACAATCAGAGCCAAGGGACAATGCATCAGGAAAAAGTATGTAAAGCTCCCAATGTGAGATGGATGGATGAGGCCTGAGAGCTAATAACACCACTGGATAATGGACTGCCATCAAGCCCGCAAATAGAGATGGGGGACATAAGAACTTCAGATGGAATTACTAGAGTCTTGAAGAAGGAAAAGACCATAAAATTTCCGGCCGCACAACTATCTAAAAATGCGGTAGTAGCTATTTCCTTTACCTGGATAAGGGCAGGTACAAGGAAAGAATTTTTGGGAGAAACGGATGCTATGCCTAGGTGTAGTTCTCCCGGCAGATCTAGACCTTGCCTTTTCCTGACTTGGATGGGCAGGAGTTGGCAGTGTGACCTTTAACTCCACAGTATAGGCAGAGACCCAGGGTCCGTCTCCTGAGCTTCTCTTCTGTGGACAGACGAAATGCCCCTATCTGCACAGGTTCTCCTTGCTCTGTCAAGGAATCCTATGCTGGACCGAGGTACGGCTTGCGAGCTGGGGTGTGGCTTTGAGAGCCGGGGCACAGCTGGGGAGCCGAGATGTTAACTGCAGAGTTGCAGTCTTGAGGACCGTGGTGACAAAAACCCAGAGAATGCCACAGCTCGCGAGAAAAAGAACTCTAGATGATAAAATGAGAATAATCACTGAGAATGTCCGAAGCACAGGCAGAAGCAGACACAAACGGGAAGATACAAGACTGGCAGGAACCAAAAGCACACATCATAAATGCTATAGCCGGGGTGATGAACCAACAGGCTTAAGAAAGGAGCTGAACCAATGGATATGTGGCAGGTGATTAATGGAATCTACAGGTGAGGAGGAAACGTCATCCAGTATCATGTGCCATAGACCGGTGTTCCAATCTCCTAGCAACTGGAAATGCTGTCCCAGTAAGGCGTGTACGGTGTCCAGGAGCATGATTCCGGGGTGTGACTGGCTACCTGGAGGAGAGACACCTGGAGCACGGTTAAGTAACCAGGCGCACTGGTGACTTGTAACAAACAGCCAATGAGAAAGTTTTCTTAAAATCTGGGTTGGATGCATTCACACTAGAGGCTAGCCGGTTGCACCCGGGAAACCCTGGTACAGAGCAGGGTCATGGACCCGGGACTTCGACCCAGGTTGTTTCTGTTCACACATAGCAATAACCCGGGTTGATGCACGTTCACTGCCAAAAAACTGGATTTTTGCTGCATGTCTGAAAGGGGTATAAAGGGACATAATTCTCATGAGGCAAGACTTGATTATGAGGCTCATAACTCCCAGGAGTCTGGGTTTATGAATCAAAAAATGGAGGGATGACTAAAAATGGGAGCAGCATCGCATAATTATAGGTATGGTTGGGGGGTTTATTTTTTCCCAATTTTGCTTTCATATTCGGAGGTATGGGGGAAGATGTACTAAGCTTTGGAGAGGGATAAAGTGGAGAAAGATAAAGTATCATTCAATCAGCTACTAACTGCCTGTAAAGTGACAGTTAGTAGCTGATTGGTTGGTGGTTTATTTCTCTCCACTTTATCACTCTCCAAGGCTTAGTGCATCTCGCCCTAGATGAAGTACTGGTTCCTTACAAAATGGAAGCTTATGTAATCAAAAATTCCTGCCCACATTGTGGATTATTTTGGTGCAGCTCATGCGAAGGGCTGGATGGATGGAATGGGGAAGAAGGGTTGGGCAAGTGTAGGCTGAATCCAATTAGGCCATCTAAATTTAATAATTACTCAACTAGACTTGGAGGCAGATATACCTGCCATAACATGCATTTGTTGTGGGTGCTGAAGGGTTGGTGCAGTGATGAAGATGACATAATCACCCCTACAGCTTATATTATACAAACTTATTGCCTTCTATTTGCCTTAGTTATTTAACATGTCTATTTGGGCACATACGGGAAAAGGATTGCAATATGTTTTAATAATATAAATAATATTTTAAAAGGAATTTTTATATTAAATTGAATTAGCATTTTTATGTAAATACATGTTAAGTGGAACACATTTATATATAGTATTATCTAGAACTATTCTCCTATGTGTATATAACGCTCCATTACATTATTATATTGAGCTGCAAAACATAACCAGGATAAAAAATAATGTTCCCGCCATTTTTATTATTAATAACCTTTTTATTATTAATAACCTTTATTTATAGGGCATCACATGTGGTCCACAGTGGCATACAGAGGGAAAACAGCAAGACAGTACATGTATAACAGTACAGTACAATACAGTAAACAAGCCACTGAAAGAGGTGCAATGACAATGAAGGAGTGAAGTCAGGAGATGGTGCACTGTGACTGGTCAACAAGAGTAAAGGTAATGAGTTCATTAGAGCTTACAGTCTAACGAGAAAGGAAACACAAACAGTTGACACATGGGGGTGAGCCTAGAGAATCTAAGAAGCAATAGTGGGAGAGGTGGATAATAAAAAGGGTGAGGTATACTACGTGGTGAAATGGATAAGCTAGGGACTGGTATGCTTTTATGAACAGGTGGGTTGTCAATGACTGTTTGCAGCTACACAGGCTAGGGGACAGTTTGATAAGGGAGATCAATCCAGTGGTAGGGGGCTGCACGGGAGAAATCATGGATTCAGGAGTGGGATGTGGTTACCAGAGGGGAGGAAAGGCAATGGTCACTGGGCTAAAAGGAGGGGCAAGAGGGAATACAGTCAGGTCCATAAATATTGGGACATTGACAGAATTTTCAGATTTTGGCCTCTATTCACCACCACAATGGTTTTGAAATGAAACAAACAAGATGTGCTTTAACTGCAGACTTTCAGATTTAATTTGAGGGTAATTACATCCAAATCAGGTGAACGGTGTAGGAATTACAACAGTTTCAATTTGTGCCTCCCACTTTTTAAGGGGCCAAAAGTAATGGGACTATCAACTCAAAAGCTATTTCATGGACAGGTGTGGGCTATTCCCTCGTTATTTAATTATCAATTAAGCAAGTAAAAGGTCTGGAGTTTACTTTAGGTGTGACATTTGCATTTGGAATCAGTTGCTGTCAACTTTCAATATGAGATCCAAAGAGCTGTCACTATCAGTGAAGCAAGCCATCATTAGGCTGAAAAATCAAAACAAACCCATCAGGGATATAGCAAAAACATTAGGTGTGGCCAAATCACCTGTTTGGAACATTCTTACAAAGAAAGAACGCAACGGAGAGCTCAGCAACACCAAAAGACCCGGAAGACCACAGAAAACAACTGTGGTGGATGACAGAAGAATTATTTCCCTGGTGAAGAAAAACCCCTTCACAACAGTTGGCCAAATCAAGAACACTCTCCAGGAGGTAGATGTATATGTGTCAAAGTCAACAATCAAGAGAAGACTTCACAAGAGTGAATATAGAGGGTTCACCACAAGATGCAAACCATTGGTGAGCCACAAAAACAGGAAGACCAGATTAGAGTTTGCCAAACAACATCTAAAAAAGCCATTACAGTTCTGGAACAACATCCTATTGACAGATGAGACAAAGATCAACTTGTACCAGAGTGATGGGAAGAGAAGAGAAGGAAAGGAACTGCTCATGATCCAAAACATACCACCTCATCAGTGAAGCATGGTGGTGGTAGTGTCATGGCGTGGGCATGTATGGCTGCCAATGGAACTGGTTCCCTTGTATTTATTGATGATGTGACTGCTGATAAAAGTAGCAAGAATGAATTCTGGAGCGTTTCGGGCAATATTATATGCTCATATTCAGTCAAATGCTTCAGAACTCATTGGACAGCGCTTCACAGTGCAGATGGACAATGACACGAAGCATACTGCAAAAGCAACCAAAGAGTTTTTTAAGGCTAAAAAGTGGAATGTTATGCAATGGCCAAGTCAATCCCCTGACCTGAATCCGATTGAGCATGCATTTCACTTGATGAAGACAAAACTGAAGGGAAAATGCCCCAAGAACAAGCAGGAACTGAAGACATTTGCAGTAGAGGCCTGGCAGAGAATCACCAGGGATGAAACCCAGCGTCTGGTGATGTCTATGTGTTCCAGACTTCAGGCTGTAATTGCCTGCAAAGGATTTGCAACAAAGTATTAAAAAGTGAAAGTTAGATTTAGGATTGTTTAGTTTGTCCCATTACTTTTGGCCCCTTAAAAAGCGGGAGGCACATATAGAAACTGTTGTAATTCCTACACCGTTCACCCGATTTGGATGTAATTACCCTCAAATTAAATCTGAAAGTCTGCAGTTAAATCACATCTTGTTTGTTTCATTTCAAAGCCATTGTGGTGGTGAATAGAGGACAAAATATGAAAATTCTGTCAATGTCCCAATATTTATGGACCTGACTGTATGTATTGAGATGAGGGTGGAGATGTAGTGAGCAGTGGAATTGAAGAGGGCTTTGTAAGGTTGGAGTTGAAGAGGGTGCATAACCAAGCTGTTAAATTACCGTTAGAGTTCCCAACATATAACAACTGTTGTCCAATCCCTATTTTGGCTGCCTGGAAAATCTGTTTCAAGATTGACATTCAAAGTCCTACATAATCAGTGTCCTAAATAGAGGATTTTGATTCCCTAAATTATCTAACAGTACCTTGATTCTATTATATGCCTTATGGCACCTGCACTTCCAATTTGCGGTTTCTACTCCTTAAAAATGGTGCCAGAGGCAGCCATTTGGAGCAGACGTGAGGTCCGGAGGCTCCTGGGTATTTTCCATCTTTGGCCCATTTTGCCCCTCAATATTTGGACCCAGTGACCCCCAAAGGCTTCCTGCCAGTACCTGTGGATCTCCGGTGGTAGTGACTACAGAGCCGGGGGAGGTCTTCTACCTCCTTGCAGGTTGTAGCCTACCACCCTTCTAGAAGCCGGGACCTAGATTTTCGCTGCGGGCCGTGTGGTGACACCAGAGACCATTACTGGTGTGTCCAGACCTGGCCCTAGTCAATTTGGTGCCCCCTAGCAGATAATCCCATCACCAATCTTATGCCAGGTACATACTAGACAATATGACATCATATCCGGCCGAATCGGACAACATATTAGACGCTATGCCGCTGACAATGCGCACGCCCATAGCACCTACATGCAGGCCCGACGGGAGACATAGTTGGAGAAGGCCATGCTGCTGAATGCAGCATGGTCCCCGCCTTCAGTCTGTCGCTGCCAGAATCGGCAAATGTGTACGATGCCGGAACCCCACTGTACACACAAGTAAACATCTATATAAATATAACTTATATATATATATATATATATATATATATAGAAAGTGAGGAGAGGAAAAAGTGCCTGATAGTGTAATAATGAATGAAAAAAAGTGGGGAGGAGGGTGAACTCCTACCCAGCTCTCGGCGCTGATGATAATGATATAACCCTGTCAGTTAGGATCAGCTGCAACTGCTTGGAGTTTAGTGTGAACCCCTATGACAAATATTGGAAAAACAGCATGGGCAATGCGCTGTGATCACATCTGACTGCAATGGAATGTGTTTATAAACAATGTAACACACATTGATTGAATAAAAAAAGAGAATATTTTACTTCTTAAAAATAGAAGATACATCACACACAGTACATTACACACAATACATATAACATATAAAAGTTGTATCAGAATGATTCCTTGTATCAGAGAGTAAATCTTCTAGTGAACAAAGAATAAGTGATACAATTAAATGTAACACATCAGATCATTTGTGTCATTTCCATGGAATGAATTAATGTTGTCTTAGTTCTTTATTCACTGTTTGAAATTATTGTGTTCTCACACCTGAAATGAATATAGATTGTCTATATAAATTGATTTGGGTTTGAGGATATCGTGCTGGCGTCCCAGCATATACTGGTGATAGTGAAGATAATCAATATGTAGTTATATAGCTTCTATTCTGCAATAAATAATCCTGTATATGATATATCCATCAACCCAATGGAGAAATAGCGGCAGATGGATAGGTGTCTTTCTCTCCGTATGTTGGAAGAGAGAAAGTGTATCTTACCGCTAGCCGGGAAAGGATGCAGCGGTGCTCTATCAGATGAATGTAGTCACTGTGGAGAGCTGATAGTCGGCGTGCCGTGGGATCGGCAGCTTCGCTGTGTGCGGCCGTGAAGTCAGCTCCGGAATCCCGCTGGCACAGTGAGTGCGGCAGTGCTCTCCCAATTGGATGCGATCACTGCGGGGAGCTAGAAGGTAATACTCCGTATGCGGCTGTACAGTCAACTCCGAGATCCCGCTGGCGTGATGCGTGTGGCGGTGCTCTCCCAATTGGATATAGTCACTGTGGGGAGCTGGAGGGTATTGCTCCGTGAGGCTGATGTCTCCGCTGCCTGGAGCTGTGTAGTCAGCTCGGGAATTCTCCAGAGGTACAGGTGCAGGTGTGTAGAACACAGTGGAAGGACTGGACGGCAATGACGTCAACGCGTTTCGTCTCTTTGAGCTAGAGACTTTTTCAAGACAAAGTACGATTCTTTGTTGTAGCTTGAATGCAATCTGTATGTACCTCTTCCCTGATGCGATGTCTCCGATATTTTCTCTCATCACTGCCTAATATCGATATCTTAGTTTCGTCACTCCATGTCACTTGTTTCCACTGACCTTCTGTCCATGCAATGTGTTCTTTTGCCCACTGTATTCATTTCTGCTGCTGCTTTTTTATTCAGCAATGGCTTTTTTCGGGGAATCCTACCTTTTAGGCCAACCTCCGTTAAGTCTTCTCTGTACCGTTCTTGCACTGACAAAAACACTAGTTGCACTCAGGTCACTGCTAATGGCCGCAGATGACATCCATCTGTCCCTGACGCAACTTCGTTTTATTCTCCTATCGTCAACAGCTGTTGTGCACGGTTTCCGACAATTTCCTTCTTTGTTTTGTATAGATTGTGTTTCCTGATAGCCGAAACAAAGCTTTCATACTCCTAATGTTGTCACATTCCCACCAACTTCTCACGCAATTGCTGCATACGAAAGACCATTTTCACGTAACACCACAATCCTGGATCTCTTCCTGGGTGACCAGTCACCACTTTGCCTGGATGACATTGTTGTATTTATTTTTTACACCGTCGTTAACACAAACATCCAACCATAATTGCACTTAAGTAACCAACTTTATTCTGCAAAATGAAACAGCCAAACTGACCTTTCCCACCTTTGAACATGACCTTGCATCTACTCATAAACGACAGCTGATTGCGCCTTAGAACCACGATTTCGATTGGCTGGTAGTAGCTGTTACTGCAATCCGCTTCTTGAATCTACCGCATCTGTGCTTCTTTGTCTGACTGAAAGTAGCAGAACTTCCCCTGTAATGCAAATATTTGACCTCTGTTTATTGTGTTGAATTCAGCATTAAATGTCCTTTAATTTGATATATGAATCATTGCACTTCGTAAAGTAAAACAGTTTTTATAAGCACTCAAAATTGAAGAACATTCAAATTTCAAAATGTGTCCGCAATTTTGGCCACCAGTGTGTGTGTGTGTGTGTGTGTGTATGTATATATATATTTATTACACACACATATAGTGTCGGTCTGGGGCAATGCAACAGAAGTGGCCCACTGAAGGAGTGTGGCCAGCCATTAAGCAGTTGCAGTCATTTACTGGAGGGCTCTTTCAAAATAATTTTAGGAAATTAAAGATAAAAAAAAATTATGAAATGAATGGAGGCCAGATTCTTAAAGACAGATCTAACATTCCAAAACGTGCACAAGAAAGGGGATGCTGGAATTTGGGGGATGTGGCAGGATTGCTGGCAACTAGGAGAAGGAGCAGGATTAGTAGGAGCAGTGGCGGATCCGGGGAGGGACAAATGGATCATATGAAATGGGGTACCGGAAGGGTTTAAGGTAGAGGCTAGTGGAGAACGGCTTGGCTAGAAGGGGGTAGTAGTGAACAGAAAGGTGAGGATCAGGCATGTCAAACTCAAAATCCCAACCGGGCCAAATATTCAAGGTCTTAAGCTGCATACACACACGATTTTTTGATCGATTATCGTTAAACGATATCGATTAACGATAATCATTTGAAAAAATCATAAATTTTCTGAGTCAAACGACGAACGATAATCGTTCATGCGCGTTAACGTTTGTAGTTTAGTCAGACTTGTCAACTCAACGATTTTCATTAAGGGAATATGCAAAAATCGTTTGTAGTTCAAAAAAATCGTTCATTACACTTTAAAAAATCTGACAGAAAATCGTTCATAAAATCGTTCATAAAATCGTTGGTAACAAAATCGTTGTGTGTGTATGCAGCTTCAGAGTGTGCGGGCCGCAAAAATAAAATAAAATAAAAAAGTGGTGTTATTCCCCCTCATATATCACTGTATGGTCCGCTTCTCCAGTCCAGCAGCAGCCGGAACTCATTGCACTTTCACTAGTATAGCTAAAGCGGGCCGCAAAAATATGCAATAGGAACCGCATGCGGCCCACGAGTTTGACATGTCTGGTGTAGATGAAACAATGTTCTCTTATTGGAGTCCCTAATATAAATCTGTCAATATGTCCCCAAAATACAATACAAAGGATTAACAAAACAGCCACAGAGATGCACATACAGGTAACCACATGCCCGCACAGACAAGGACACAGGTACGCCTATACCCTCACGGACTGTGGCACAGGTTTGCCCATGCCTGTACAGATGGGCACATGTCCACACAGACAGGTGCACACACAGGTGACCTCATGCCCACACAGAGGCACACGTAAGCCCACGTCCGTACAGAAAGGGGCACAGATAACCCCATGCCCGCACTTATGCAAGCACACTGCACAGGTAAGCACAACACACTACTTACTGTACAGGGAGCTGATAACCCCAAAGTGATACAGTCCCCTCCCCATTATACAGTCTAAGAATCAAGGTAATAATAGATATGAATGGTGATAGCTTTTCCTCTTTATGTTAAACTGTGGTACCCTCATAGTTATGGGGTTACCCCTTTAACTAGTTAGGGGATATAGTTACCCTGCAAGCCCCTGTCAGTTTTTTTTTATAAGATGATATAGCCCCATTGGTCCCATAGGATAATACAGTGAACTTTTGCTGACCTTTCTCCCTCGGACCTTACTGAGCATGTGCAGACAGGGAGGTAGAAAGTGCCCCTTGGTCAGCAACGCATTTTTGGAGGGAAAATCCTGCCCCATTGATAGGCAGCCCTAGTGTCCAGGCAGAGATCCCTGTAGGCGGCCTGTTGCTGGGTCTCCCTGTCCACTCATAGATGCCAGACTGACAGGGTGGAGAAATGGGAGAGCTTATAAAATACCATCTCCAGGGCTGTCAGTGCTGGGGAGAATTTCTGAAAAAAGGATCGACTGTGAGGTGTTTCTGTGGAGTGTCCCTGGATCTGTACAAATATAGGGGTGCAGTAACCCCTCTCATTTATCCTGGATTACAAATACTGCACCTGGTATGCTGCCTGTAATGAGTTGCTGTGGATTGTCCCTGGATCTGTACAAATAGGGGTGCAGTAACCCCTCTCATTTATCCTGGATTACAAATACTGCACCTGGTGCTGTCTGTAAGGAGTTTCAGTAGAGTGCCCTTGGAGCTGTAAACATAAGGATGTTATAACTTTTATGTTTGCCCTGGATTACAATTACCAGACTTCACATTAACCCGGAAGGCTACCTATCCAACCTGCCAGGAGAGGTGCTCTGATGCTGGATGTGAGTCCCTGGAGGAAGCTTGCTTGGGGATTTGCATAGAGCACCCTGCTTTGGAA
This sequence comes from Taudactylus pleione, assembly GCA_031769625.1. Lineage (NCBI taxonomy): Eukaryota > Metazoa > Chordata > Amphibia > Anura > Myobatrachidae > Taudactylus > Taudactylus pleione. The sequence goes on from JAUIMM010000068.1 coordinate 9,403,093, forward strand.
GAAGCCCCCTCTGAATAAAGGACTGCCTTCCTAAGTACCTGTTATCAGGAGGCGCCGCATGTGGAAGTCTGCGCATGCTGGGAGAAGAGGAGCTGCCTGGGAAGGAGGTCTCATCGATCCATCGTCGCAGATGAAGCCCCAGCTGAGGAAAAGGTCCCGCCAGTGACGAAAACCCTGCTGGCACCCGCACGGGCAGAAGAAAAGACAGCCCCAGAGGAAGAGTGCTTCAGGACCCCTCCTGCTGCTGTTTGTTTGCTGGACAGAGCCCCTGTGGAAAGGGATTTTGCACCTGTTGCCCCCTGTAAAATACCTGCTGGAGGTCTGCAGCTGGAAGCTCCGGTGCGGTGCATCCCAGAGTTGCCCTGGACATTGGAGGAGGCTGAATAGCCACTGCCAGGGGTGAGATCATTCCAGAACCTCCCTATACTCTGTCCCTCCACAGCTCCTATCTTCCCTCCATTAAGGCCCTGCCCCTCTGTACACCTATCCTATCTGGGTCCCCTGGGTCTATTGCATTATCCTTTACCTTGTGGCTAACCATGATTAGGCTGGGAGACTAGGTTTTGTGTAAAAGCTGGGACCGGGGGTTAGTCTCCCACACAACTGGGTGTAGAAAGGGGTCATAGGCCCTCATTCAGAGCCGCTCGCTAGCGGCCGTACGCTCGTTCTGAGCGATGTTCGCACATCTGCGCATGCGTACGGTTTTTAGTACGCATGCGCGAACCAGTCAGTGCGGCCGAAAATCGTTTGTACGCTAAATAGCGAGTGCCTGCTATTTTGAGTGACAGAATGAGGCGTATGTGGGTGGTAACAGGGGAAGGTGTTTGAAAACGGGGGAGTGGAATTCGAACGCAGGCGTGCTTAAAGGTCAAAACGGGCTTTTTAAGGGAGTGCATAATTAATACAGCAGCGTCATTGACCATGTCACTTGGTTTTTTTTAACTCAGAACTGCTCGCAAAATAGCGGTTGAAAAAACCAACCACAAGAATAGCGAGCAGTTCATTCGCTGTACGATGTACTCGATTAATCTAATAAATAGCGGACATGACGTATGGTGCGAGCGGCCAGGGGGCGTTTTTATCAAATAAACGAGCGTATGTTTTGCTCGCTCGTTCAGACTTAGAGGTGTGAACAGACTGCAATTTGCGAACTGATCATTTGCATAGCCACCCCTTGTTTTTGAACGAACGACCGCAAATAGCGAACGGCTCTGAATCAGGCCCATAGTGTCTTAAATTAGGTAAAGTGGGTGTGTAGTGATGAAATAGGGAGGGAAGTAAAAGATAGGTCACCTCCTCTTTTCCCCCAAGTATTGTATTGGTGGTCATTTTCTTTCCTGTGAACCTCTGGCTCATGTCCAGGAGGGGACGTGACTTATGGGTGTTGGCTCATGTCCGATGCCACCGTGGGTTGCACTATGATTATTTTTAAACTAAATGCAATGCTATTGATGTGTATTTGCCTGTTTAGTGTTGGCCATTTGTGTTAATTAAGTGGGTGATAGTGGCCCTCCGTGGCCCTTTATCTGTTACAGCACTCTGTAAAGCTGTTCACTGCTCGCTGTGTTATTATTGTCAATGCTGATTAATATTTAGCTTGCATGAAATGTTTGAATATTCACTGGTACTGGTGTTAATGTAAATTGTCTTTTACACACTGCTTGTTGCCGGTATCCATTTTAAAGTACATTCATGCAGATGTAATGTATATTAATTGCCGTCATCCCTTAGCACAAGGTGTATAGTTGCTGTGATTTTTCACCCTTGTCAATTTCTGTGGTGTAATGTACATTGTTTATTTAGCCCTGTGTAACCCCGGCTGGCAATTCTGGTGGTAGTAATTTGTGGCATAGCGTTTAGGGAAACTGTGTTACATTATTGCTGCTGGTGAACTACTGCTATCAGCATAGCCTCAGTGTTGTCCTTATTTTTCTCAAGGCTCAGAGACAATTAGCATAGCCTCAGTGCTGTCCTTATTTTTCTCAAGGCTCAGAGACTGTGTTACATTATTACTGCCGGTGAACTACTGCTATCAGCATAGCCTCAGTGTTGTCCTTATTTTTCTCAAGGGCCAAAAACTGTGTTACATTATTGCTGCCGGTGAGCTACTGCTATCAGCACAGACTGTTCTTCAAAGCTATAGCCTGCTGGTGCACTACTGATACAAGCCTAGCCTGCATGTGTTTTTCCCACGTTATCCTCAGCAAAAGGAGCGTTAGCACAGACTGTATTCCAAGGTTATAAGCTGCCGGCGCATTATTTAAACAAGCTCGACCAGCGGGTTTCCTGCTTAGGCCTCTCATTTGTTTTAGGTGAAGTAAAAGTTCTGCAGAAATTGTGGTTCTTGTTGTTTTACACTTGCTTGCCAGCTGGGGTCACCGGTAGAGGACGGGGAGGTAATAAATACCTTGACATTAAAAAGTGTAATTTATTTAATTTAATCTGTGAATGGTAAACATTTCCTGTGTCAAGTGTTAATCTTTGATTGGTTACAATAAAATTGTGTTGTACCTTCCTTTTGGTCTGGTCACTATGGCCCTGATTCAGAACCGGACGCTCTGACCAGAGCGCTCGCTCTGAATCAGGGCCCTCCTCCATTAATATGGAGCGTCCTCCTGGACGCTCGTATAGCTGTGGGTCACCACCCACAGCATATACGAGCGTGCAAAAAGATGGTCGCGATGGTCTTGACCATCGGAGCCAAAATCACTCCCACTGACATCACTAGTGATGTCAGTGGGGCCGGCTTCAGACGGTAGGCGTTCCCATGGGAACGCTCCGTCTGGCAGGCACACCCCCGGCACGCCCACCAAAGGGGGCATGCTGTCAATCAACATCGACAGCACGCCCCCTTTGGTGCGAGACCCGGAGCGATGGAAAGTCCTTCGCTCGCCGGGTCTCGCGCATGTGCACGACTGCCGCTCGCGAGTGGGTCTGAATGACCCCCTATGTCTGCAAAAACAAAATGGAACATTAGCAAACTTGCCTCTCTGTCACGATGTGTCCTATATAAGCTACGAAGAACTCGGGCCACCTAAGCATTTCTAAACACACCTGAACCCGGTGCTAGTGGTGCACCAGTCAGTACATCACAAAACCAATCAGCGAAAAGTTTGTTGTAATACCCAAAAATGTATAAATGCATGTGTATGGGACATTATTTTTACTTTTCCAATATCTGTTATGCTGGGTTTGCTGTGCGCATGGAATGACTACTCCAGCCAGAGGGCACAGACTTAAACCCCTTTCAGACATACTGAGATTCCCGGGATTTTGGCCTGCCTCGGCCAAAATTCCTGGGTCTCATGTCTGTGTGAAAGGTACCTACCCCTGGAACACGTTCCCGGGTAGCCGCCCCTGCAATCGACCAGGGTTTTTCCCGGGACTTAATTACCCTGCTTCTGTCTGAATGGTGCTACCCAGGAATTTACTACTCCCGGGCAGCACCAAGCAGCTTTGACATGTAGCTGACAGTGCAGAGCGTCCTATAGGACGCTCAGCGCTGCTGCTTTGAGCTAACAGCGCAGAGCATCCTATAGGACGCTCAGCGTTGCTGCTTTGCCACTAGGGAATTAAAATAAATGTAAAAAAATTATAATAATAATAAAAAAAAAAAAAAACTGCATTACGATTGGCCGGCTTTTGGCTGGGAGGAGCAGACGGCAACTGAAGAGGCAGGTAAGCAGAAAAACCCTGCAATTGTCTGAAAGGGGTCTACCTGGGAATTTCCCGGGTAGACACTGCAGTGTGAAAAGGGGGTCTCGACCAAATACCCGGGAATTTGCACAGGAGAAATTCCCGGGTCTGAGCAGGAAATTTCCCGGGTTGTATGTCTGAAAGGGGTATTATTGACTGAGGCCCTGATTCAGAGCCGGACGTTCTGACAGAGCGCTCGCTCTGAATCAGGGCCGTCCCTCTGAATTTAAGAGCGGCCTCCTGGCCGCTCGCATAGCTGTGGGTGATCACCCACTGCTATAGCGAGCGGCCAAAATGATGGTCGTGATGGTCAAGACCATCGCGACCATCGGGCTTGCGACGAGACCCTTGTGGTAGGGTCTCGTTGCCGCAAGCCCTGGAGTGCTTTTGGCTCTATTAGAGCCAAAAGCACTCCCACTGACATCACTTGTGATGTCAGTGGGGCCGGCCCCAGACGGTAGGCGTTCCCATGGGAACGCCTCCATCTGGGCAGCCATGCCCCTGGCACGCCCACCAAAGGGGGCGTGCTGTCACTCACCATCAACAGCACGCCCCCTTTGGTGCGAGACCCATAGCGACGGCTTGGCCGTTGTTATTCGGGTCTCACGCATTCGCACGACAGAGACGCCTCCGTCGTGCGCATGCGCACTTGGCCAACATCGACCCGCTTGCGAGCGCTCAGCGCTCGCGAGCGGGTCTGAATTAGGCCCTGAGTTTTCACACACACATATAACCTCAGCACATGCCGTTTCAGCACACATGTACACACCATGCAGTCTCAGTAAAAAAACAGACACATATGTAGGCTCAGCTCACATAGATAGATACATACATACAAACACACACACGTAGCCTCAGCACATGCTTATACACACAATTTATCAACAAGGGGAAATAGCAGCGCTGCTGGGGAGTTACTGTAGTAAGTACTTACCATCAGGGTAGATGAGCAGCTAGATCCAGTGGGCAAAGAAACTTAATGATGTCACAACCATGTGACCAGCTGGGGAGGAGTCAGTGTGTTAGTCCAGAATGCAGTGCTGGAGCATAGAGCTGTGACAGTGGCTGTACAGTGACAGATCAGGACAGGTAAAGAATCAGATCCCCCCAGGACAGGTATTCATGCCGCTGGCTCCTACCCCTGAATACACCAGCTACCCAGCATCCTTTGCATCAGCCACAGGATGTTCCACAGGGGCTGCTGGGAAACGTAGTCCCTTCCACCACTGTAACTAACACTGGTCACAGAGGTGGAAGGGACTATTTTTCCCAGCAGCACCTGCGGAACATCCTTTGGCTGCAAAGGATGCTGGCAGTTCATGTGACTGCTGTTTTTGGAAAGCAGGAACAACTGAGCTCGGGGGGGGGGGGGGGGTGATGGAAAGCTGCAGAGCTGAATGCCCCATGGCATTTCCAGTCTCCCTACGCATTTGCTTAGAATACCTATGACTAGGGCCGGCTCTGGGCGTGTCCCCTGCTGGCTCTGCCACCGGGTGTCCGGAAGAGCTCACTCACCTGCCCTCTTGGAGTCCTGGTCCTATATCAGCGTCGGAGGCTGTCTGTGTCCGCCAACGGGAGGCCCCCACCATCTTGGATCTCCCTGCTCAGCCTGGACGCAGTAAGGTTGGCGGAGAGTACTCCTGTGAGCGGTAGGAGCTGATCACCACTACACACAGTTGAGCTGCCGCTTAATAGAAAGTGGCCCCCTTACTCCTTACACCTTCCATCTCTCACTGTCCACAGAATATCCTCCCATCTACAGGCAGTGCCTGTGCAGGATCAAGCCTGCAGGACTGCTCCTGTCATTTGGCTGTGAACCTCTCCCCTCCACACAGTAAACACTAATCACTCTTTTATTGTTGCTGTGTCTTATTACACAGATATTGAGAGGATAGTACCATCTGATTTACATATTCTCTCATAGGAGCTCCACTGTGGATAATCCCTATACCTATATTGCTACATAACAGCTTTTCATGTTTGTTCTGCTTTGAGCCTACTCTCAACCACAATTCCAGTACCTCCGGCTCCCCCTTGTGGTTATTTTTGGGAGATTCACCATAAAAGTTATTTTCTTCATCTTTCCTCAAGTGTTTCCCCAAGGCTGTTACAATTCACTACAAGTGTACTTTCTTATTTGTTATATCTACATATAAAGATGATCTGAGGCGTGCAGATAACCACCACGGGCTTTTCTTTTTGATACGAGAGCCCTTCCTGTTATGTTCTTTGATCTGATGCGATGGCTTTCCTGATGGCTGCCTAGGTCCATAAGGGGGGCAGTACCTGGCGATGACCAGCTTTTAATCCTAACTAGCTCAATATATAAGAATTATCCACAGATTGTTTTTCATGATACAAACTTACTATACTTCTTAATTCAGAATGGGGAAGGATAAGAAACTCAGGAGCTCATTCAGACCCGCTCGCTAGATGCGTATGCTCGCACCCAGCGTATGCAAATCCGACACACATCCAGCAAGGCAGGCGATCGCATGGCAAAGCATAAGCCCGCCCACTATGTCTTTGCATGCGATCACTTTGTGTATGCAAACGCCCACCACTCTGTCTTAAGACGCCCACTTGCGCATGTCATCTCCAGGAAGTGTATGCAACCATCGGTACATCGGATGCAATCGCAGCGCTTGGGGCATACCATACCCTACCGCAAGCACTGCGATCACTTCAGCGTGAGTTTCAACCAGGTGACATGTACAATGATGCTGCCTGCTAAGCACACCTCTGAAACAGCGTTAAGACTTTCAGGCACGCCTGCGTTCGCACCTCCACTCCAATCTCTCGCACTGGTTCGCGCACGCACACTGCGATGCATACGCATGCGCAGAATGCGAAAATTGGCCAGCTACAAGCGAACGCATCCTAGCGAGCAGGTCTGAATCAGCTCCTCAGGCCCAAGTCGGAAGTAGTTAGTAGAACATATAGCGGATCCCACCAAGATATGCGTCAATTCCTAAAGCCCACTGGAACAAATGCCACAGGTGAGATTTCAACACCAACCTCCCCCTGCTATCTCGTCTTCTCCAGACAGAATGTCACCAGACGATCATCAACCTTCTAGTACTTCTGCTTCTACTCTACGCGAAGAGATCAGTGAAATCCTTTCTCCTGTTAAATCATTGGCCACAAAAAAGACTTTCAATCTTTGAAAAACAAGCTTCAGTCTACTATCCACCAGGAAGTGGATATCATTCAATTGGATATGGCAGAACTAGCAAATAGGATTGACGGCCTGGAAGATCACAAAGAAGTGTCTGCTGATATTTTTCTCCAATTTAAAGATGTACTTTCCCACCAACAGTCCGAGATTCGCTCTCTTAAATCATGTATAAATGAATGACTTAGATAACCGCGGCTGATGCAACAACATCAGAGTACGAGGTTTACCTGAAGATATAACGCAATCCAATCTCACAGATGCACACACGAAGATCGTTGGCGAGATCCTTGGCCTTGACCCTAATAGTGAAATCCTGTTTGATAGAGCACATCGTGCTCTCCGTCCCAGAGGTCTACCTACTGACAAACCCCGCAATGTCATCTGCCACCTTCACTATCATACCCAAAAAGAAGCCATCCTGCAGAAGGTACTTCAACTTGAAGAGATTGACTTTAACGGTGATAAAGTTCAGCTGTTTCCAGATCTATCATGGTATACTTTACAACAAAAGAGACCACTTACAGAACAACTTCGCAAGCATTCTCTAAGATATCGTTGGGGTTTTCCATTCAACCTACAAATCACCCACAATGGGAAGAATGTTGCTCTCCATACAATAGCAGATCTTCCTTCCTTCTTCACGGCATTGGGTATAGATCCAGTGGCACTTCCTGACTGGGAGGCCCTACACAGCCCCTTGGCGATTCCTTCCCTTCCTTCTGAAGGAGAACATTGGCAACGAGTATCTAGTTCAAAGCAGAAGACAAGACATCTGTCTCACCCATCTCCCTCATAAGTGACATGATCATTTTGTTTTGTGTTAGAGATTGGTGAGACTGTTTCAGTTTTTTCTCGTTTAATAAAAATTTGGGTCCTAATCCTATATTGAGATGCTTAGATGCTAGTAGTTAGTTTGGTGCTCTTATCAAATTCCTTAATAATTGTAGTCATTTCTGTGATGTTTTATTTTTATGTATCTATCAGTGTCATTAACTTACAGTTATTTCTGCTATTCCTTTAGTAGGAGTTCATTTAATTCCATATTAATATTTTTATATGGGTTGTTGTTGTTATTACCGTCCCGCTGAACCCCCCCCCCGCATACTATAATATTGTGGACATGAAGCAGATTTTACTCTCCTGGTTGTCCAGATGCAGCATTCTGATGTTTCAACTATTACCTATATTTACCACTTTCATTGTGTATTTTTTGTTTGTAATCTTGTTGGTTTTTTATTTTTTCCTTCCCCTTTTTCCTTCCTTTTCCCTATACTCATCTCTCAAGGGAGGCCTATTTAGGTGGGTAGCCTATGATCTGTTTAGGTGGGCTGTTTTTTATGCTATGCTTACATTGAAATTATATGTCTAGTCGACAGCCTGTGTTAAGGATTGTTATTATTAATGCAAAAGGGTTAAATCCCGGAAAAAAAGATCCCAAATCTTGTCTTTTCGGACAGATAAAGTATAGTAGATGTAGCTCTCATACAGGAAACACATTTTAAATATGGACATGCCCCTCCCTTAAAGAATTATTATTATCCACATGCATTTTCTAGTGAGAATTCTGCCGGCAAAACCTTAGGTGTTGCTATTTTGTTTGCTCATCACCTCCCGATCTCTGATGTTTCCACACATAGACTGGTAGAGGGTAGAGGTATTTTGGTCAAATGCACAAGTTATCATCAGCGTTTTTTCTTTTTAAATCTTTATACGCCTAATTCTGGCCAGCCTTCCTTTATTGCTTCTGTATCAGATAAAGCCGAGACTTTCTTCGAGGGGATTACGGTTGTGGGAAGCGATTTAAATTGGCCCCTTGATCCATTCTGTGACACTTCCAATAAAGCATCGCATAGGCCGGGGAAGAAGTTCAGGCGAGTGACCATCAACAGGCTGATTCCTGGCAGATCGCTCATCCAGCTGAATCAGATTTCACGTTCTTTTCCCGCCCCCACCACACTTATTCAAGAATTAACTATCTATTTCTAAGTCATCATCATTTACACCTTATATCTGACACTTCAATAGGATCGTTCACGTGGTCTGACCATGCTCCAGTTTTTCTTACACTCTCTCTTCCTCAGCGTTCGCTCAGCCCTTGGTCATGGCATTTTAATGATTTTCTTTTACAAGCTGCATATTGTAAGTCTCAGATTGAGTCCTCTTTAGACTCAATAAAGTTATCCTACCGTAAATGTCGTAATAACTTCTATCAATGGGGCAATAAACCGGGTAGGATGCTGGCTAAGGCAATATGTGAGCAGCATGCAGTCACATTCATTCAAGCTATGAAAGACGAATATGGTCAGACCCACAACAAAACTAAATTAATTACTGAGTCCTTTCGTTCTTATTACACCAAACTTAAAGAACTCAGGCCATGATACGGATATTCTTAATCATAGAGAGGCAATCTCGACATATCTTCAATCGCTTAATTATTCTACGCTGTCTCGAGAAGATGTTGATTCTCTTGATTCGCCTTTTCTTGTTGAGGAGGTTGAACGAGCGATCTCCTCTTCTCCAGCTGGTAAAAGTCCTGGTCAGGACTTTTCAAGGCTTTCAAGGGTAGTTTGACTCCCCTTTTGACTTGTGCCTTTAACTCGATTTCAGACAAGACTCGTTTCTCCAAACAATCGCTGGAGGCACATATCACTGTCCTCCCTAAGGAAGGTAAAGACCCCACCTTATGTCCTAATTACAGGCCTATCTCACTCCTAAACGTTGACTTAAAACTTTTTGTGAAACTCTTAGCCAACTGGTTGAAATTGATTTTGCCCAAATTGATTCATGATGACTAGGTGGGTTTTGTCTTAGGTTGCGACTCTAGAGACAACACCACTAAAGTTATTAATCTGATCCACCCATGCCTCTCTCATCTTCACAGTCTATCATTTCATCGACTGATACAGATAAGGCTTTTGACAGGGTTGACTGGGAGTTTATGTTGGGCCTTTTACGCCATTTGGGTTTGGGGTCTGCCTATCTACATAGAATTTTGGCTTTTTACGATGCTCCCTCAGCGAAAATGAGGGTAAACTGGTCTCTCTCTGATTCGTTTGCTATATCGAATGGCACAAGGCAGGGGTGTCCACTCACCCCTCTTTTATTGGTCCTTTGTATGGAGGCTCTGGTGAGGGCTATTTGACTTAATGTGAATATCTCCGGTATCCATATAGGTGGTACATAAACTAGCCCTATTCGTAGATGACCTTCTTGCATTAATCACTAATCCGATTACTTCCCTCCCGAACCTTCTGCTAGAATTCCAGAAATTTGGTATGCTCTCGAATTTTTAAATTAATCACTCCAAATCTGTAGCCATGAGCTTAACTGCACCTCCGTCCTTATTAAACTCTATGAAACAGTCCTTCTCCTTTGTTTGGCACCCCACTAGACTTAAATATGTGGGAGTCTACCTGACCAAAGATCTTTCCCAACTGTTCTCGAATAATTTCATGCCATTACTACAAGCTATTCGTACTGATTATACTAGATGGCGCTCCAGACATTTATCCTGGATTGGTAGGATTCACGTGGTGAAAATGAATTCCCTACCCAAAATCTTATATTTAGTGCAAACCCTTCCAATTCATATTCCCCCATCATGGTTTGCGGAAATGGAGATTCTCATTCGATGGTTTGTTTGGAACAAATCCACACCACGAAAACCTTTACCATCGTAAATATGATGGCGGTTTACAGCTTCCTCACATCACTAGCTATTATCATGCAATCATGCTTAATCGTGTTCTGGAGTGGACTTGAGCGAAAGATTCCAAACAGTGAATTATGGTGGAGGAAAGCGGTCTAGCTCAGGCTATAGAAATGATCCCTTGCTTCCTAGACTCCCAACCATAAAACACCCCACTATAACATCCACATTACGTTGTTGGAAGAAACTACGACATCTTCCTCACATTTCCACAAACTCTCCTTTAAAAACTAGTTAACTAATGGCCTCTTTAGACTAGGTCAGATGGTTTGCTCATCAGTGGTGCGCCCTTTTGCAGAGCTTCAAGAATCTTGGGATTTCCCCCAGTCCAATTTTGGAAATACCTCCAAATACAACATTTCATTACCTCCTCGTGCAAGCTTTCTGATGTCACTAGAATGCCTACTTTATTTGAATCTTTATGCTCCGCCTCTCAAAATCTGTCTCATACTATATCCACATTGTATTAATTAATTATTGAAAATTTGTTCAAATCGCCCCCTTTATTCACAGAAGTTTGGGAAAAAGAACTCCAAGATAAAGTTCAGGATATTGATTGGGAGATTGTTTTTAATAACACTTTTGCTAGTTCATCTTGCATAGTTACTCTCAAAACCCTTCACAAAGTTCTATCCCGTTGGTATAATATAGAGTACTTCTAAATAAAATATTTCTGCAGGTTACAAAGAATTGCTGGAGATGTAATTCTGCTCCAGGTATTCTCCTCCATATATGGTGGGATTGTCCTTCCCTAGTTCCATTTTGGTTGAAAGTGTTTGGAGTGTTCTAAATCAATCCTCGGAGGAGAGGTACCTAGAGACCCTGGATTCTAGCTTTTGAACATAACATCATCTTCCACGGCTTCCTATAAGAATCCCTTATTAAGTCATTTAAACAATGCAGCTAAAGCTGTCATCCCTGTTTTATGGAAATCTACCTCCCCTCCCTCCATTAAAGATTGGTTCAAGAGGATAGACTATTATATGGATATGGAAGACATCATATCCTTTTCTAAAGGAAGACCTACTGATTTTACTTCCACTTGGCTCCCATGGCTGGTGTTCAAAGACTCTTCATTATACAATAATTTTAATGGGTTACATACTGCATCCGTATCTGCCCCTTCTTGACTCCAATATATCCTAATGTGGGGTCACTAACAAGTGTATACATTTGTCCTCTCTGGGATGACAATATATTGTCCCCCTTAATTACCCTCCATTTCACCTGTTTAATCCTCCTTCCCTTCTGACTCTCTTTCCCCCGATTTACCTTCCTTTTTCTTGTTTTTTTTGTTCTTTTTCTTTATTTATTGATTTGTTGTGTATTTTTGATGTGACCTATCTGTATTATAAATTTCTTTGTATCATTTGAAATGGAATAATTCACTGTCAGTATATTATCCAATCTATCTATTTGTGTTCCATCTGGATTTGCTTGGTCTTCTTTCAATAAAAACAGTTTGCATAAAAAAATAAATGGTGCCAGAGGCCTCTTTTCTACAAATCTTCAAATACAGACTCAAGATATATGGCCTGATTCAGCAAGGAGCACAGTTGCTTATACGAACGCAATCAGCCGATTGTTGCATACTGCGCATGCATAGCAGTGCGCATGCACAAACAAGCCTCTGCGTTCGGGTCTGCGATTGCAGAGGCTACGCAGACCCATGGCAGAGTGATTGACAGCAAGTGCCATTTGTGGGTGGTGATGGAGGGGGTGGTCGAGTGAACACAGGTGTGCCAGTGCGTATCAACGCCGTTGCTTGGGCGTGCATAAATTAGCCACTGCAATACAAGATGCTGCCTGAGGCCTCATAGTTTGCGCTGAAGCAAGCAATTCCTGAATGAGGTCTGACCTGGCTTAACTGTGCGTATGGACCTGATATTACTTGATGTTACTGATTGTTTTTCTATGTTATCAAAGCATACGGATGTGAGTAAGGGGAAGTGAGCATCCTTATGTTAGGCTGCGATCGCAATGCGAATCCAAACATTTACATATCACCGCTGATATTAGCAACTGCATTGCATGTGTAAAAGCAGAATAGCGATCCTTGCTGAATCAGGCCCTTACTCAAGTTGCTTCCTCAAGCATTTCATTAATGCTCCTGTACTTTCATAACATCCAATGATTAGCTGTTTGCTATATTCTGATAATTTTAATATATTTATTGAGATTATTATTATTATTAATTTATTCCCAAAAACTTCACCAATTAAAGTCCTATAAACTAACAATTTTGGGGAATAAGCAGCAGAGGGAGCTCTAAGTATTAAAACAAATTGTTCTGCATTCAGGCAGAGCACATTCCTAAACCAGCTTCAGACATACCATATTCACTAATCAGATAGAAGGCAAATTTAAAACCGGTGCACTGGAGTTTATAACACTGCATTCAGCATTCAGCCAATATCACAAAAAATCCCTTGCAGGGACAGAACTTGCGATAAAGCTCTGTCCCTGCGAATCCCCTGCGCACACTTACCACTGTATTTTTCGGAAAAAATACGGTGACAAGTGCCCGCGTATGCGCCGGCAGGCAGCCGCTAAGCCTCCCCCCCACCGCAACCTTCCCCCCTTAATTACACTTACCTACGGTGATGTCCTCCGTGGCTCCGGTCAGCTAGTCTCCCATCCTGCACTGTGACCCGGTCAGCTGATGACCAGGTCCCAGTGCAGGATGGGAGACCACCTGACTGGAGGGAGGACATCACCGGAGCCCTGATCTCCGGTCCCTGGACTCAGGTAAGTTATTATTTTTTTTTTACTATTGATCAGTGGGGCCGGCTCTTGGCTCTGCTCTGCCTGTTAGGTAATGCTGGCCATACACACTACAATTATCGGGGCGATCCGCCTGATATTGGCAGATCGCCCCGATAATTGTAGCGTGTGTGCGGGCGACCGAGGGTTAAATATTGCTCGGTCGGGCATGCTGGATTGTCCAGCATGCCCGTCCGATGCGATATTTACCCGGTAACTGTCGGCCGCATCGGGCAGTGTATGCCCAGCGCGGCCGACAGACAGACATTTCCTGTGTTCCTTCCTACGGAAGGACAGGGAAATGTCTCCTCCCCCGGGGGCGGAGCGCGATGTCGGGCTATACACTGTGAGATTTCTCTCACAGTGTATGCCGGCGACATCTGCGGCTGGCAGCCGGCCAGATAAAATGTCTGTCGGTCTGACAGACATTTTATCTGGCTGTGTATGCCCAGCATAACTGAGGGAGACCCTGGATAACGCCACCTCCAGGTGCCGTTATTATCACAGGGCTTCCCCCGGTATTTTTTCACAATTTATTTTTAGTAACTTGCAGACAGATCGCATTTCCCATTGAAATCATGGGAAATGCGATCTGAGTACTAAAAATATGTGATAATTAGGGCTTGGAGTAGAATATTACGAATTCTAGTCCGATTGCCCTTTAGGAAATTTAGGTGATACTAAAATAATGTGAATTTTAGTAAAAATAATGATAAAGGTGCATACACACGTAACGATTTATTATCTGTCAGATTTTCCCTTGAAAAAGTGAACGATTTTTTGAAGTGTAATGAACGGTTTTTACAACGACGAACGAAAAATGTTCATTCCCTTAATGAAAATCGTTATGTTGGACAGTGTGAAATGAACGATGAACTACAAACCACAAACGGGAGCGCGCTTGAACGATTATCGTTCATCGTTATAAGTCAGAAACTGAACGATTTTTTGAACGATTGAACGATAACGACAAATTGTTCAAAAGATCGTTACGTGTGTATGCACCTTAATAAACAGAGCCCATAGTAACAAATCATAGGTTTAATTTTATTCCCTAACCTATTCTAAATAAATGCTAGTTGGAGTCTGATTAGTTTCTGTAGTAGTGTCTTATCCCTGTACGCCAGTTTTCATAAATATCCTCATAATATGATTTTGGTTAATGTAAATGGATTGTACATAATGAATCTGAATTTCATGTTTTCATGGACACATTTTGAAATTCCATACTAATACCAACATCAGCAATTGCCTCTAGGGATATAGGGCCTGATTCAGCAGCGATCGCTAATACCTAGGTCTCCAATAGATATAACAATCAGTAATAGATGGTCACCAAATAAACCAGGTTAAACCATTAAGGCCTTACATTTGTCTTTAAATTCTAGCCAGTAAAAATGTGGCTGTAAAAATAGAAAGGCGATCAGATGCGGCTAGAGAAATTTCCTCCATAATCATATACATATCTATGCGATTCAACCAATCTTTGATGGTTGGGGGTGATACTGAACTCCATTTAAATGGAATAACTGCCTTTGTGGCACTATTCATATGTCGCAAAAGAGACTTTTTGTATTTGGAGATAAGCCAGAATATCATATTCAAAACCCAGAACTCTGGTCCATCTGGAACCCCACCTACTGGAACAAGCTTTTTTTTTTTTTACTAAGGTGCTTGAGACATATCAACATGCTAATTAGTATGTTAACCAGCTAGTGCAAGCTGTGTAATTCAGAGTACCTGTTATTTGAGCAAAGCAAGACATATACTGAGGTTTAACTCCTGCATTGCTGAAAAAGCATTTTCTGTGAGAAGCTTGAATAACAATTGCTTTGCTGAAAGAGATATATTTATTTGTGTAAACTGGCTTGTCATTGCTCTTATATAAAAGCCGCTAAGTACTTACATACACCTCCTACTGTCAAAATTTAGGAAGTTTTTCGCACTATAGTAACTTTGTTGGCCTCTCATCAAAAGACAGAGGAACAAATGTTGCAGCCAGTGGGCACTACAAGTGCAGGGCATCTAACGAAAATGTCTGCCTCAGATGACCCGGAGGCATATTTGCTGATATTTGAAAGGTGTGGACAGCGTTTAAAGTGGCCAGCAGATACTTGGGCTGATAGACTTGTCCCCTATCCCACTGGTGAGGTCCAGAAAGTCTATGCTGATTTGTACTCTGCTGATGCGGAGAAATATGACCTAGTCAAAAGTGCTATTCTGGCCAGGTCAGTTCTCACTCCTTCTGGGAAAGCGCAGCGCTTCCATGAATGGGCCCTATTACCAGGGGTCCCTATTCGGAGGCAGGCTGCAGAACTCACCAGATAGGGGCGGAGTTGGCTCCAGCCAGAAGACCGCACTGCCACTCGGATTGTAGAAACGGTAATTATTGACCAGTGTATATGAACCCTAGGGTGGAATATGCACCACTGGGTCATACACACTGATCCTCAAAATCTAGAGGAACTAAGTACAAGTTTGTCGTACAGAATCGGACGGGAGCTCAACATAGAAACGTGGATGTATTGTTCTGGAAGTTTGAGAAAGCTGAGTGTAGTCGGCTGTCACGAAAGAAGATGTGCGCTTCCCCAAGCTTAGAAAAGCAAAAGAGGGGGGGATGTGTGGTGAGAGGGGTTGTCTCTCACCTGAATTACCCAAATTCTGGTGGAATCAGCTCTCTCCAAGGGAGGCTGGAGTGAAACCTGTGCGCTTTGCATTAGCAGTAGAGGTGTTGAATTCCAGGTTCTCACATTTACACAGACCCTGTTGGAATAATCACTGGAGCACAGGAAGGGTTTAAAACTCTCACACACCTGATGCCGGACAAACTAGCCAGGCGATAGACCAGAGGTGGTGGTTAGCATTAGGGTGCCAGAATCTGGAAGGTCCACAGACATTAGCACAAAGAGTGTTGGGACATTTACTTTTATGTTTATTTGCTTATTTTCTATTATATGCCTGTGTGTATCCAGGCCTATGCTCACGTATGCTAAGGTGCAGTGCCTGCTACCATTAAAAGACACTGCTTTACCAAGTACCTGTCTGTCTGGAGTCCTCATTTCAATACCCAGTGTTAAAGATTAACAGGAACCAAGGGCCGTATTCAATTAGAAGTGAGAAGTCAGTTTCGGCGATACTTTTTCGCCGATTAAGTAATTTTCACCGATTCCACTTTTCCCGTATTCAATTTGTCCGACTTTTCGCTGGTGCGGAAAGTCAATGCAACAGACCTGGCAAAAAAGTATCTCCATTGAATAGGTGGCAAGAAAAAGTGCAGATTTGGGGTTTTGGGGTGCAGACTTCAAAAAACCACCCTGCACCCCTTGGACAGTCCCCTAAAGGTAATCTGTGTAAAACATTTTTTTTAAAAACTACCTTAGGACACCCAAATAAAAAGTACTTTCATTTTGGGGGCGAAAAAACAAAGTTGGGGGACAAACTTCTAAACTAGCGAAATAGACTCAGGGGGGGGGTCCACAAGTATGCCCCAGGTGTTTTTTTGATTGTAGGTAGTTGCGGCAGGTGGATTTTTCACATTTTAAAAAACTTCAAATTAGCAACTTTAAAATATGCTAGTACCCATTTTCAAGTACCCCAAATTTGATGGGACACCTTATTTTTACCCCAAAAAGTTGCTATATGCTATTCTTCACCACTTTACCAAAGACGCTATATAGCACCTACTGAGACTGTTTAAAGACCCACATACCTTTAGCAGGGCTATTCGGGGTACCTATAGTGTCAGCCTGATTTCCCCAAAACTGAGAACTTTTCGCCGATTTAAGTTACGCCAGGTCCCGTTTTCACCGATTTGGAATTTATTACGGGGATAAGCGCGATACTTGTCCGCACCCAAAACCCGCGATGACGGCGAAAAAGTCCGGCAACAGACTTTTTACTTCTAATTGAATACGGGCCCAAATCTATTAAAGTGAAAACATTCCAGCTTGTGACTTTCACATCAATTTTGCTGATAAAAAGGGGACACAGCAATAGCCGGGAAACTTCGAAAGCCATAACATGTTGCAAGTATATGCTGCTTATTAAATGGGCTTGGAGAATGGGAAAGTGTTAAACTGACATTTGGGCTTCATGTTGTAAATCATTGGAGAAGCTAACCAAGGTGCAAACCAAGCAATGTAATAAAATAGCTTCACACTCACAAAAAGAGGCACATATAATAGAATACCCTGATGTCAAATTCGCAAGATTAATCAAATTAATTATGATTAATTCTCAAGATTAATTTGAGTCGTAAACCAAGCTTTATTTTGGGGAACACCCAAAATACCTCACCCAGTACTTTAAATCCATTTTCAAACACTTTTTAAATTTTGACCCCAAAAATGACATGTCATTATTAGGGGGAATTAAGTTAAATATTTTTTTTTTCCTAATAAGTCATAAGTGGGGGAGGTGGGTGGGTGGGTGTCCAAAGGGTTTTTGCACTTATTCACCTGAGATGGTGAAAAAACAGTTTGCCGGTTTTGGTCTATGGGGTTTTCACACATGCAAAAATTTAGGCAATAGAATTGCATGATACGCAGTTCTGTGCAAAAAGTTTGCACCTCGTGGCTTTTTGCTTCTAATTGAATCTGGCCCCATGTGTGTTATGTAACTTAGTCCCAGATTATATCCAGTCATGTCTCTATTTACTATAGGTCGGTGCACACAATTTTTTCAAGTGTGGGTTAAGGACTGCGATAATCCTCCAGGACTCTGCAGTTGGTCACAATAAATTATAATTATGCTGATTAGCTGCATATATGGCCCTTATTTACTAATCTGCATTTCAAATGCGGATTGTAGTGTGATAATTTCACCTACATTCGCATTTTGAATTTAGGAATTACCATGAGAATGTATTAACATTCTCCAGCAGGGACAGAGCTTGCGAGAAAGCTCTGTCCCTGCGAATCCTCACCGCACAATTCTCACTGTATTTTTCGCAAAAAAAACAGTGGGAGTGCCTCTGTGCCCTACACCCCCCTCCCCCAGCTGACACTTACCTCGGGGATTTGTGAGCTCTCTCCACTGGTCAGCTGGTTGCCGGGGCTCCTGGTCTGTGACCCTGGTCAGCTGTGCTGTACACCGAGATGCCGGTTTACAGCACAGCTGACCGGGGTCACACTGTAGGAGAGAGATCACTGATCAGCGGACCCCCGGCTGCAGGTGTTTATTTTTTATTTTTGTTTTTTACAGTAATCAGCCTGTGGTCTAGTTAGACCAAAAAGTTGATCCCAGGGGCCCTGCCTGTCAAAGTGGAGCAGGAGTCGGGGAACTGAGTGCAACCCTGCTTAATGCCATCTCCAGATGCGATCTGCTTGCTAAAGAAATGCAAATTAAAGGGCTTGGAGTAGTTTTTCACAAAAACTACACCAATTGCCCTTTAATACATTCCAGTGAACTAACAATGTAAAAAGGGTGTGAAGACACCCTTTTTCACATAATTTTAGTAAAAAATTATTGACAAATAGAGCCCATAGACACTAAGGGGTCCACTTACAGATGCTGGGTACACACTGACAGATATATTGGCCGATCAATTGATCGGCCAATATATCTGCTGCCCATTGGCCAGTGTGTACCCAGGATATGTCGTCACATATGTGTCCATCGGCAAGTGTGTACGGGTGGTCTGCAGACACACACACAGCGGCAGCTGCGGAGAGGGGGGCCGGGACCCGCAGCCAGACACAGACATATCTGTACATCTGTATATATATTAGGGGTGAGCGGGTTCGGATTTCTGAAATCCAAATCCCCCAGAGCCCCCCCGATCCGGGGCCGATCCGAGTCAGGCTCGACTTTTCCCGCCTGACTCGGATCTGAAATCGAGGCAAAACGTCATCATCCCGCCTTCCGTGTATCGCAGGTTTTGGATTCTATATAAGGTACCCGCGTCGGCGCCATTTTCTCTTTCGGCTGTGGACAGTGAAGAGGGAGGGTGGGAGTTAGGGCTGGCTGGGCTGTGTAGTGTAGTGCAGTGTAGTGTTGTGCTGCTGTTGTCCATAGGGGCTGTGTCCACTCCTCCAAAGTCCATAGGGGCTGGCTGTGTTGTGCTGTGCTGCTGTTGTCCATAGGGGCTGTGTCCACTCTTCCAAAGTCCATAGGGGCTGGCTGGCTGGACTGTGTTGTGCAGTCAGTTGTCCATAGGGGCTGTGTCCACTCCAAAGTCCTGTGCAGTGTCCCAGTCCTAAAGGGGTGCTGTAGTGTTGTCCAGGGGGTGCTCTGTCCATCAGGGGTGCTCCCCCCAAGTGCAAAAAAATGTAATAGTTTTTCTGTGTTTGTGAATTGTGTACGCAGTAGCCACACGTGCATCAACAAATTAGCGCCAAGCGTGCGCCTGTGTCCCATAAGTAAAGGGCCAGCTGGCTTGTCCGTTAAAGGGTGCTGTAAAACCCGAAGTGCACTCCAAACAAAATAAAAAAATATTTTCTGTGTTTGTGAATTGTGCGCACTGTGGCTGCACGTGCATCAACAAAGGAGCAGCGCCAAGCGTGCGCCTGTGTCCCATAAGTAAAGGGCCGGCTGGCTTGTCCGTTAAAGGGTGCTGTAACCCCCAAAGTGCACTCCACAAAAAATAAAAAAATATTTTTTTTCTGTCTTTGTGAATTGTGTGGGCTATAGCCACACCTGCACCCTCAAAGCAGCAGCGCCAAGTGTGCGTGTGTCTGTTAAAGGGTGGTGTAACCTCCAAAGTGCACTGCAACAAAAATAAAACATTTTCTTCTGTGTTTGTGAATTGTCTGCACTGTATGTGCATTCTCAAAGCAGCAGCGACAAGCGTGCGTCTGTCTGTTTTTTTCTGTCTTTGTGAATTGTGTGCACTGTAGCTGCACGTGCATCAACAAAGGAGCAGCGCCAAGCGTGCGGCTGTGCCCCATAAGTAAAGAGCCGGCTGGCTCATTTCTTAAAGGGTTGTGTAACCCACAAAGTGCACTAGTCTCCAACAAAAAAAAAAATTTTTTCTGTGTTTGTGTGTGCCTTAGCCGCACGTATATATCAATATAACATAAATGGAGGAGCAAACTTTCTCCGATAAAAATAAAATAGGGTAAGATCAAGAACCACTTCTATCCTAGTGCTGAAGCTGCTGCCACTAGTCATGACATAGACGATAACATGCCATCAACGTCGTCTGCCAAGGCCAATGCCCAATGTCATAGTGGGCACATACAATCCCAAATGACAAAGTTCAGGAAAATGACCTTAAAAAAAACATTTAAATCATCTGAGGAGAACGTAAACTTACCAATATGCCATTTACAACACGGAGTGGCAAGGAACGGCTAAGGTCTTTCCCTATGTTCATGACTAGTGGTTCAGCTTCACATGACGATGGAAGCCCTCCCGCTAAAAAAAAATCAAACGAGTTAAGCTGGCAAAAGCACAGCGAAGAACTGTGCGTTCTAAGAAGATATCACAAATCCCCAAGGAGAGTCCAAGTGTGGTGGCAGTTGCGATGACTGACCTACCCAGCACTGGACGGGAAGAGGTGGCTCTTTCCACCATTTGCACACCCCCTGCAAGTGCTGAAAGGAGCACCCACAGTCCACTTGCTGATATGGAAATTGAAGATGTCACTGTTGAAGTACAACAGGACGAGGATACTGGTGTAGCTGGCACTGAGGAAGAAGTTGGCGAGGAGGATTCTGATGGTGATGTGGTTTGTTTAAATCAGGCTCCGGGGGAGACAGTTGTTGTCCGTGGGATGAAAAAGCCCATCACGGTGATGGCTGGGCAGAAGACCAAACATTCCACCTGTTTGGTCTGGCAATGTTTCTATCTAAATCCGGACAACAACTAACTGTCTTGCCATATGTACCATATGTAAAGGTGAAATAAGTAGGGGTAGGGACGTTAACCACCTAGGAACATCCTCCCTTATACGGCACCTGCAGCGCGTTCATAAAAAGTTACTGTCAAGTTCAGAAACTTTGGCTAAGACCGTAAGCAGTCCAGGGACACCTAAATCCCGTTGTCCTGTTGTATCCAAGCGCCTGCAAACCACACTGTCAACTCCCTCCTCGTCAATTTCCTCTTTAGTCAGGATCGGAAGTAGTCCTGCAGGACATGTCACTGGCCAGACTGACTCTCCTATCCGGGATTCCTCCGGAGGATCCTGCATTGCTACGCCTACTGCTGCTGCTGGGAGTCGTTCATCATCCCAGAGAGGAAGTAGGAACACCACTACTTTTACTAAACAATTGACCCTCCAACAGTCCTTAGCGAGGAGGATGAAGTACAACAGTCATCCTGAAGCAAAACATATAACTGAGGCCTTGACTGCTATGTTGGTGTTAGACGTGCGTCCAGTATCCGCCATTAGTGCAGTGGGATTTAGACAATTGATGGAGGTAGTGTGTCCCCGGTTCCAAATCCCATCTAGAATCCACTTCACTAGGCAGGCGATACCGAGACTGTACAGAAACGTCAGAAAAAGTGTCCTCAGTGTCATGAAAAATGCGGTTGTGCCCAATGTCCACTTAACCACAGGGCAAACTAAGGACTATATTACTATGACAGCCCACTGGGTAGATGTATCACCTTACGCAGCAACAACAGCAGCGTCACCAGTAGCAGCATCTCAGAAACGTCAGCTCGTTCCAAGGCAGGCTACGCTGTGTATCACCGGTTTCAGTAAGAGGCACACTGCCGACAACCTCTTAGAGAAACTGAGGGAAATCATCGCCCAGTGGCTTACCCCACTTAGACTCTCCTGGGGAATTGTGATATCTGACAACGCCACCAATATTGTGCGGGCATTACATCTGGGCAGATTCCAGCATGTCCCATGTTTTGCTCACACAATAAACTTGGTGGTGCAGAATTTTCTGAAAAGCGACAGGGGCGTGCAGGAGACGCTTTGGGTGGCCCTAAAAATTTCGGGCCACTTTCGCCATTCAGCGACTGCGTGCCAAAGACTGGAGCGCCAGCAAACACTCTTGAACCTGCCCCGCCATCACCTGAAGCAAGAGGTTGTGACGCGGTGGAACTCAACCCTCTATATGCTTCAGAGGATGGAGGAGCAGCAAAAGGCCATTCAAGCCTATACATCCACCTATGACATAGGCAAAGGAGGGGGTATGCACCCGAATCTAGCGCAGTGGAGAATGATTTCTGAGTAGTGCAAGGTTCTCCAGCTTTTCGAACTTGCCACACATGAAGTCAGTTCAGTCACTGCCAGCTTGAGTCAGGTCATTCCCTTCATCAGGCTTTTGCAAAAGCAGCTGGAGAAAGTGAAGGAGGAGCTAAGATGGAGCGATTCCGCTCGGTATGTGGGACTTGTGGATGAAGCCCTTCATTCGCCTTGCCAGGATTTCCAGGGTGGTCAATCTGTTTAAATCAGACCACTACATTTTGGCCACCGTGCTCGATCCTAGGTTTAAAGCCTATGTGGTGTCTCTCTTTCCGGCCGACACAAGCCTGCAGAGGTGCAAAGACCTGCTGGTGAAAACACTGTCAGCTGAAGTGGAACGTGACACGTCAACAGCTCCTTCTTCATTTTCTCCCGCAACTGGGGCTGCCAGGAAAAAACTTATCCTAAGCAACCCGCTGGTGGTGATGCAGGGCAGGCAGGACCAAGTTTGGACATCTGGTCTGGACTGAAGGACCTGGCAACAATTTCTGACATGTCTACTGTCACTGCATATGATACTGTCACCATTGACAGAATGATGGAGGATTACATCGGTGACAGCATCCAAGTAGGCATGTCAGACAGTCCGTACCTGTACTGGCAGGAAAAAGAGGCAATTTGGAGGCCCCTGTACAAACTGGCTCTATTTTACCTGAGTTGCCCCCCTCCAGTGTGTACTCCGAAAGAGTGTTTAGTGCAGCCGGGAACCTTGTCAGCGAAAGGTGTAGGAGGTTGCTTCCACAAAATGTGGAGAAGATGATGTTCATAAAAATGAATTATCAACTCTTCCAGGGAGACCAGCCTCCAGAACGTACAGAGGGACCTGTGGTGGTGGATTCCAGCGGGGACGAATTAATACTCTGTGAGGATAAGGATGTACACAACACTGAAGAGGGTGAGGAATCGGTGGATGAGGACGACATCTTGCCTCCGTAGAGCCAGTTTGTGCAGGGACAGATTAATTGCCAGCTTGTTTTGTGGGGTGCCAAATGAACCAATCATTTCAGCCACAGTCGTGTGGCAGACCCTGGCGCTGAAATGATTGGTTTGTTAAAGTGTGCATGTCCTGTTTATACAACATAAGGGTGGGTGGGAGGGCCCAAGGACAATTCCATCTTGCACCTCTTTTTTTTCTTTGCATTATGTACAGTTTGGGGCCTAGTTTTTCAAACTGCCATCCTGTCTGCCACTGCAGTGTCACTCCTAGATGGGCCACGTGTTTGTGCCGCCCACTCGTGTCGCTTAGCATAGTCATCCATCTACCTCGGTGCAACCTTTTGGACATAAAAACACTATTGTGAGGTGTGAGGTGTTCAGAATAGACTGGAAATGAGTGGAAATTAAGGTTATTGAGGTTAATAATAGCATAGGAGCAAAAAAACCCACAAATTCTGTGATTTTAGCTGTTTTTATTTAAAAAAAATACAGATCCAAAACACGAAGAAAGATCCAGATCCAAAACACGAAAAGTGGCCGGTGCACACCCCTAATATATATATATATATATAGAACGCACTTGATACACCGATACGGTTCACATCCGAAATTGATAGTCATTCCATTAATTTTCTTGATGTTTCTATCAGCCTCTTTGAAGGTAAACTTTCCACTGCGCTATTCAGGAAGCCTACCGACAGGAATCTGGCATTACTGCCCACCAGCTACCATCCAGTTGCCTTGAAAGAAAATCTTCCGGTATCACAATACCTTAGAGTCATGCGTATTAATACCTTGACTGATATGAGAGATCTTCAGTTGAAAGAGAGGACGAAGAGATTTTGTGATAGGGGTTACCAACAAGCCACCTTACAAAGAGGTCTACACAAAGCTAAACAGATTTTTACTACCCCGTTAGATAAGCAATCTCCATCCAGTAAACAAGACACACGTCTGATTTATACCACTACTTATGATTGTCAAGCAAAATATACTCAGAAATCGATTAAGAAGTTTTGGCCAATTCTACAAAGTGATAGAACATTACCCTTTCAACATATGGCACCACTAATGATGGCATATCGAAGAGGACCAAACTTACGGCAAATGTTGATGAGGCCTACTTTGTACCCTGACAGAAAGAGCGATGTTTCTGAATTGTTCTTGTTACGGCCAGGCAGCTACTCATGTGGAAATTGCATTACTTGTTCTTCCATGATAATTGGACCCAATTTTCCGCATCCACATACAGGTAGAAAAATAGCCATTAAATATAGGCTGCATTGTGCCTTGGACCATCTAATATATATCCTCATCTGCCCATGTGGTCTTTATTATGTGGGCCTTACAACACGACGTTTTAGGGACAGGATGGCCAATCACCGTGCCTCAATTAGAGCGGCACTGCAAACTGGGAAAAGCGACAAACCTGTCGCCAGGCATTTTTATGAAAAGAAACATCAGGCAGCATCTCTTAGATGTAAACTTATTGATTGGATTTCCCCGCAGCAAGGTTGTGATAGGCTTTTATGTCTGAAACATAGGGAATGTTATTGGATCCATAATCTGGACACTGTCATGCTGAAAGGCTTAAATGAACACAATCCTTTAAATGTTTTTTTTATAGGGCCAGCTATTGTTTGTTATATTGGTATCCATGACATATCGATTGTTCATTTAATTTCTTTTGATTTATGTATTTTTTATGTATACATTAATATGCTAAATGAAATACAATAACTATTTAATCACATGTTTTGTTTATGATCATGTACAACTTATATCGTTTAAGCTATTTACACCTCTGTTAGTCATATCAGGTTCCCTTTCTGTCATCATTTACTAGCATAGCTGTGTTCCAAAGCAGCGCTGTTATTGACACCTGACCCCTTTCACGCTTTAACCAGCTCCGATTGTTGCTTGGTTACAATGGTCCGCTTGCGTCTCAGTGACTGCATGGAATCGGAAGCGTGATCCCCACGTGCTTCCTGTCCGGCGGCTTATAGCCGCGATTTGACCTGTTAACTCACAAGCGGCCGGTGACAACGTGTGTATACACACATGCCAGACGCTGCTGCTGTTTTGAGTCCCCACCAGCCACCATCGCACCAGGTAAGCCAGGCTATCGTACACCTGACCCATCATCACCCTATTTGGTTACCAGCCACGTATTACATTATGGTGATTTATTTTAGATTTGGATTTTATTTTAGGTCTTGATGTGTTTCATGGACCTCGTCCTTAGCGCTGCCAAAAAATTTTTCACATGCATTCAGGTACTTTTACCTAATAATCATATCTTTTTTGCTTACATGCATTCTGGTATTTATTTTAGTTCATGCACACACTGACATTCGTATTTAATTTTTCAGATATTTATGTCATTATCACATTGAAGTAAAAGTATGCGTTTGGTGCATATTCACTGGCTCACTTGAATGGTATGTGTAGGCTAAATGTGGGTGCACTATCTATTAACCCATTATGTGTCACTGAGGCGATGTAACATCACAGTAGTGGTTTATAGTGATTGATTTTTTTTTTATCACAGTTGACAGACGGGAGCCTGATAGACAGATCATTGTTTGTTTCTTTCATGTTTCACAGATTTTGTGTCATCATGTCCTTACCAAATACCATATATGACTTGTTGAATTGAGGTCTTGAGAAAGGTACAGCATTGTACCGAAACATCGACCATGAATATTGATTTCTTCTTTACAACTTGGATATTCTAAAGATGACTAAATTGTGTATGAAATTTTAATACAGAGAGTGCATCCTTCCTTTGGAAATTCTACATATATATATATATATATATATATATATATCCTGCTGGCAGCTCTCTCTCCTACTGGCTGAGTTATACACTGGTTGCTCCCTCCTGCTGGGGCTCTGCACGGCCGGAACACCCACTGATGTCTCCCTCACGCTGCTCGGGGCACACGCTGTCGGCGCTCTCCCACTGGCCGGGTCACCCACTGCTCCCTATGCTGGTTGGTGCTATGACTGGCTGGGATACCCGCTGATATCTCCCTTCTGCTTACCGGGGGTCACACTCCCACAGCCCTACCTCCGAAATTGCCCGGTCCCCACTCCCCCCCGCCTGTCAAACCACTGGATCTATCAACTGAAATAGATGATCCCACGCGGACGCCGGCTGCAGCTCCCACGAGGACTTCGGAGTTGCTTTGCATAACCCGGCCCATCCTGTTAAGACGCTGAACGGCCAACCAATCGTTGGTCGGCCATACACACAGCATGATGCCCAATATATCTGCAGATATATTGGGCATCGGCTGTGCAGCAGGGCCAATGCAATATGTCTGTGAACGACGTCGTTCACAGACATTGTTTGTACACACTCGCCAATCAGGTAAGGATATCTTGGTAAATCAATCGATCGGCCAATATATATATCTGCTAGTGTGTATCCAACCAGCACTAGGAGCTGGTTGGCTGGTACTCCATAAACTTTTTCTCTATCCAAGGCTTAATAAATAGACCCCTAAGCCTCAATTCCCTTCCTCTTAACATATGGCTGTGAGGTTGGTGTGACTCAGGTGTACATGCTGAGTTTCTATGGTACCACGTGTGTGTGGTATAATAGGATTTCTATGGGGGTATTTAATTAGCCGCAGGGTTTACCCCGCGGCTAATTGCTGCGATGGAGCTATTGGACTGAACCTCACAGCTCATGGAGGTGCGAGGTAAAGTCCACAGAAAAAAAACAAATCCGGCTTGCATGCGGGGAAAAAACCCATTGATTCCGCAGCCTGTGGACTGCAGGCATCAGCAAGTTCTGTGAGAGACTGCCCGATGTTTTATAGTAGCAGTCATTTAAATGACAAAACCAGGTTGATTTTGCAGGCTATTACATATACCCCTATTTGTTTCACCATTGTTTCACACGGTTGAGGTAAAATGTACATCTAAATAAACAGTTCCACAATAAAAATAGTTCTTGTGAATTATAATGTGAGGGTACACACTTGAACGACAAATCATTACGTCGGCCGATCGATCTAACGATTTGGCAAGGTTATGCACAAACGACCTTGTGCACACCCACTTACCAATCGGCCACCCTGAATGTCTAGCCAGAAGAACCAGCTGTGATGTCATTATCGCTGGTTCCTGTTGCCAGCGTATCGTCCCATTCCGTCTGTCGTATTTACACAGAAGCAAATGTGAAAGTTATTTCTTCCAGAAATATCGCATTTGCCTTGCAGCATGGCCAATGCAATATATTTGCGAAAATATAAGCCAAAAACCCGGGCTTTTGCACGTGAACGCGCATCAATCCAGGTCTGGCGTTTGTCTGAAATGTCTGACCCAGGTTAACAGAGCCGGGTCAGCGACCCTGGTCTCTATCATGGTTTTTCCTGGGACTCGACGACCAGGTTCACATCTGAACGGTGCGACCCGGGTCTTGATGACCCAGGTCACTCCTAAAAGAAATTCATTGGCTATGGACAGTAGTGCTTGGAGATGACATCATCTCCAAGCGTCCACTGAATGCCAGAAGACTCGGGTCACTGGAAGACCGGGGTCCGGTGTGAAGGGTAACAACCAGGGAATAACCCGGGTTGTAACCCATGTGTGAAAGGGGTAACCCTGTGCAGTTTCACCATCTGACCATGTCCTCCTGTGTGAGCGGTTGTGCCACTTACTGCAACGCGCCCACATCTGCTTTGTCATCCCCGTTACCTCCCAGGAATGGCCACTGAATTCCACAGACCGTGCATCAACTCTACATCTCTGAGCAGGACGCATACGCAGTGTGTCTCAGATGCTTGCGCAGACTTAAACCTTCGGCCAACTGCGAGCAACATTGACACTGCGTGCGACTCAGATTTAGGCCCCATATGTTATATAAAGTTAATAAACAGTAATCTTAGATACATGGGGCTTCCTTGTTGGGTTTCTCCACTAAAATATTCTGTTCATTATGATGGGAAGAGTGATGCTCTGGATTAACTCGTTCTCTTAAACAGGATTACTGAATAATGCTGCCTGTTAAAACCTCAGAAATACACTGTTCCTGCCATCTGACAGACAATGAGCAGCTAGCAACTGTTAAAAGTATAAAAAGAAAAAAAACTGTGCTCACTGTGCAATAAATTGGGATAAACTGTGGCGTAAATCAGCCGACATGCTATTCATATATCTGTCAAAAACCACTTTACCATTTGGAGCTAGTCAATGAAGGGTTGTCTTTGCCCAGAATGGCGTGAAATAGCTAAAGAAAGCACTTCTCTGTAAAGAGGCTGGAAAACCCCCCTGGGACCATCAATGCAAAGGTTAAATAAAAACATTGCACACTATTGATAAATGCTCCCTAATCTCTTTAGGACAAATGTGGTTACATTCCATTAACATTACAGGCCTGTATGGTTTTTTTTTTTACAGAATGCAAGCTCAAGAGCATTGCCAAATAATAAGGCTAATTTGTAAGCAGGCAAAACAATAGACCTTGGCAGCACTTATGCCATTTTGTGATGTACTGCACCTATTTTTGCACAAACATGTGAATGTTCATATAGGTAGCTCATGAGCCTGTGAATCAAATTGGCAGTGTCTTTCCACAGTGTGGGTTGCTTTACTGCTTCAAAGCACTGAGGTCTTGGGTTCAAGTCCCACCACAGCCCTAAGTATGTGGAGTTTGTATAGTCTCCCCATGCTTGCGTGTGTGGAGTTTGTATAGTCTCCCCGTGCTTGTGTGTGTGGAGTTTGTATAGTCTCCCCGTGCTTGCGTGGGTTTCCTCCAGGTACTTCGGTTTACACTCCCAAAATATACTGATAGGTAGTTAATAGGCTCATAACAAAATATTAACCCTAGTGTGCATGTAGTAGAGAGCATAGATTGTAAGCTCCACTGGGGCAGTGACTGATATGAATAGCTAAATATTCTCTGTAAAGCGCTGCAGAATATGTGTGCGCTATATAAATAACTACTAATAAATAAATTGTGTATTTTCTTATGGGAAAGATATGTGGATCAGACCATTTCAAGCTATGGTCACTCATGTATCACATGTGGTACTGACATGCAAAAACAAGGTTTAGTTTTGCATGGGAATATTTTGAATGAGGTTCAAAGGGTGACGAGGGTTCATTTATGTGGGATCTCTTGTAGGGATGGCCATTGACCATACTTCATACTTGCCTACTCTCCCGGGACTGTCGGGAGCCTCCTGAAAATAGGGTGCCACACCCAGCACCCCGCAAGAGTAGACAAGTCCCCCGGATTGTCCGCCAATGCCCTGTGCCCGCAAGTGATAGTGGGTGGTTGCAGTGGCGGTGACGCCATTCGTGCTGAATCGCGTCATCGTAGCCAAGCCCCCTGCTTTGTAATGTTGGTAATATCTGCATTATCAAGCGGGGGGCGGGGCTGCGATGGCACGAACGCGCTTGCACGGCCCCGCTCCCCCAACCCTCCCTGCTGCACCGACCTATGTCAGTAAGTATGACATACTTTGTCAGGGGCACTCGGCAGTTCCCACAAGCAGAATGTGAGAATGCACCGTCCTATGGACAATTTGTCACATATTCAGACATCTAAATGTGTTGTGTGTCTGTATATTTGGTGGTTAGTAAATTATACTTAATGAAGTTCTCAACAAACAATCTCTCAGATAAGCCGGTGGCCCATACTTACCTACTTTTGAAAAGGCATTTCAGGGAGATTGTGATAGCAGCACCTATGAGCGCGCGGTAAAGTGGACGTGTACTGCTACATCTGAGAGGTGTGTCATAAAGTGACTTACATCCAAATGTACATGAGCCCCAAAACAGTTAGTAAGATATATTTGTTAATGAAAACACTCTAATACTTTCCAGAAAATGCATGTAGCCATAGGGATCATTGTGCCTTATAACCAATGCAGGGAAACAATACTAATGATCCCATTGGAATGTATATATCTGTTTTTTTTTTTTTTTTTTTTAAATATAACAGCTACATAAGGTGCAATCAGGGAGATTGCTACTATTTCAGGGAGTCTCCCTAACAATGAGGGAGTGTTGGCAAGTATGAATTTTTATGAACTTTAAATGAACAATTCTGCTGTCACTACTGCATCTTCCTTAGTAAAGGCTTATTAGAGGCTTAGTAGAGGCTTATTTATAAAAATAGGAGCACTTTGCCAGCAATACAGCTCGCTTTGGCTAATATAAGAATGAAGACAACCAACACCAGTAACATAATAGATAACCCAGCCTACCATATAATCAATGCAACTATAGCAAAAGCCCCAGTCACTGAGCACGACACGCCCGCGTCTGGCTAGTCACTCCCCTTTTACCAGCCCGGAACGCCCACTGAAATTGTCTCTCTCTCTGTCCAATTTCATTCTGCGGCTTTCAGTGTAAACAATTGAGGCGCACGCACAGTGTGACTCCGATGCATGCACAGACTGTAAAAAGACGCATCCGCTTGCGTCTGACATTGACACTACGTCCAAATTTAAGTGTGTGTGTGTTACCCCTTTCACACAGGATTTCCTTAAAATCCTGGCTTTTACCCAGTATGTGAGTGCCAGGTCTTTCTGACGGTTCTAGCTTGACACCCCTTTCACAAAAAAGATCGAAATTACCGAGTAAAGCACTTTTACTGGTTAATTTGCTGATCAACATGGGTATTTTTTTCTGTGTGAAAGGGTCAACCCGGGTAGAAATTGCCGGGTCTCCGAACCTGGTAAATACTAAAAAGCAGGGTTGAAGTCCCGGGAAATACGTCCCGGGTTGACCCTTTCACACAGAAAAAATACCCGTGTTGATCAGCAAATTACCAGGTAAAAGTGCTTTACCCGTTAATTTTGTTTTCTGTGTGAAAAGGGTATAAGTGTGCATACAAGAACTTAATCTTTGCTTAGCTTTATGGGCCCACCTGAAAATCAGCAAGTCCTTAGTGCCAACTACTTCACTGAATTTCAATTTTCAATTTCTCTACATGTTTTCCCTCATTTATGTCTTAAACACAAAAGAGGAAAAACATCATTTTAGCGGGATACCAGTGTTACTGAACATTCAGAAATGTGTCTTTGTGTCTCTGCAACCCATTCCACTCCCTCAGCTTAGTCCTATCCACCTGTTTGGCAATACAACATACTTTCAAAGCAAATGGCCATTTACTTGAGATTACTTGTTCTAAAATAATTCATTCATTCAGGCTTCTGTTTCTTAAACTGCCCCCGGCCTCTGACCTCTTTAATTTCTAATTGGCCTTTTGTTTTTTCTACAAACGAAAGCAGTCACTCTCCGGGATCCAGCTTAATCTTTCCCATCTGAAATGCAAACGCAGTAATTACCAATTCGACATGCATGTTACAAACAATGCAGACTTCCTTTATGGGTCTATATGTTTCACTTTCCACTGGTCTTGTAATGATGCACTGATTCACTTCCTACAACGCAGGGGTGACTTGTCTGCTCTAAATTGTTCCAGTAAAATCAGTGGAAACAACTGTCCTGTTTTGGAAGGAGATCTTCCTCCGTTGTCCAAATCCCTCGCAATTTGTCTCTGTGTATAGATAAGGTCCGTTGGCTCCCAAAAGATTATGGGCCCGTTTCATTACGGATCGCAACTGCAACGGTGTACGCAGATCGGCCGATGGTGCGTACTGCGCATGCACCGCAGTGCGCATGCGTGAGTTAGCACTGCGATCAACTACGCAGATGCAAAGCCATCGCAGCCCGTGGGACGGGGGGTGGTGACAGGGGAGTGGTTGGAGAAACGCAGGTGTGCCTTTTACGCTGTTGCATGAGATTGCATGAATTAGCCACTGCGGCGGCATACACAGCTTGAGTACTTACTGCATGGGACGAGGTTAGCAATCTCTGTTTAAGGTCAGACCTGTTGTAATTGTGCGTGAGGGGCCAATGTTACTTGATGTTCCTGATGTACAGTATACGGAGGACTGCAAGGTATTATGGATGTGAGATAGTGGTAGTGGGCGTCTCTATGCCGACTGTGCGACAGCTTTACAATTGCAGTCATTAGCATACTGTTGCAGCAGACCTGCTTGCATAATCGCAGCCGCGATTGCAATAGCGATCAGTAATGAATCAAGCCCTTTGTTGGACTACTAAATTTAATATGATTCTGTATATTAACTTTTATATTTTTTTGAGGTTTGTAGGTGTATTTTATGATACTGTAAGTTACATCCGAGAGTCTTTTGCGATGCATGAACACATGAAAAAGTATTTTTATAGCAAATTGTATGTATTCTTCCCTGACTATTAAAAAATGTTTGGAAGTATGTAGCCATTTGATTTGCTAACTTCCTGAGTTCATTTTTCTGATTGTATTAATATGAGATAATGTCATGCTGTAGAGAAGTGGTTCCCAAACTTTTTCGAATAACAGCGCCCTAGAGCATCAGAATTTTTTTCACAGCACCCCTGGGCCACAAGTTTATTAAGAAATTCAGCAAAAAATTAAATTAATTGAATTGTGCTTATACCTGTAAGTCACCCTTAGGTTCAGTTATGTGGTGGTTGACAGGGCTGCACTTTTTTTTGTCCTTTTTTTTTTATTGGCAGTCTTTAGCACTTGCTTTGCCTATTACACTTACTAAATATAAGTTTATTTGTTACTGGACCACCAACCCGAGGCACCCCTGCAAGTGTCCTGAGGCACCCATGCAAGTGTCCTAAGGCACCCCACGGTGCCATGGCACACAGTTTGGGAACCACTGCTGTGGAGCATGAAATAGGAAAACTTTGGAGGAGTTAAATCAAACCTTTTGAAATGGAAAAGTAGAGGTGTTGCCCGAAGCCCCAATCAGGTTATAGCTATTATTTTCTAGAATGTACTAGATAAATGATGGATAGAATCTGATTGAGCTATGGGAACTTTTCCTTTTTAGATTTGATAAATATCGAACAAAAAATGTAAAAATGTGTACATGCTCATGTAACACTACTGGTTTAAGTGGAATCAATATGTTATACCGCCGGCCGACAGCGGAAGCCCAGCAGGGGTGAAGATCCCGAAGCTAAAGAAGGTAAGTAAAGGAGGTAACCCTCCTTTAAGGGTGCCTAACCCTAACCCCCCCCCCCTAAGTGCCTAAACCTACCCCCCTTCCCCTTTGCCTAAACCTAAGTCTCCCGGGGGGTGCCTAACCCTAGCCTCCCCTAGGGGATGCCTATCCCTAACCCCCCCTTCCCCTAGCCTAACCCTCCCGGGGGGCTGCCTAACTCTAAGTCCCGCCCTGGGAGCCCCAACCCTAACCCTCCTCCCCCACGACTGTCCGCGCCCGGCTTACCTTCGATCGGTATGTCGGGTGTCAGGCTCCCGGCGCAGGTCTAATGACAGGTGTTGGGATTTCAACGCCTGTCATTTGTACCTTGCCGTGATTTGACAGTTGGGAAGCCGGCGGTCATCATTGCGACCGTCGGCTTCCTGGCTGCATCCCGTTTAAGTTTTAGTGCATTTTTTTGCAATCCTAATGTTTCTGTGCATAGGAAATAACCAGGCCCCGCTCACTGGCATGACAAAATGGTTGTAGGTCGTAACTTGCATGGTTACTCAGAAAATAGACAATGTGTGGGATGAAGAGCTCTCTGCTGACGCTGACTCCATCCTCAGTACACACAGGTAGGCTGAGCGAGCAGTCTCTAGGACCACCCAGAGCTCAGTGAGAGGTCCGTCTAACCTCTGACATTCGCTACTGCACATATGCGGCAGCTCCACGTCTTTCTCCCTGGTATTCATGACAACTAGATGTGACTCCTAGGGGTAAATTTACTAAGATTCATGTTTGGTCGAGATTACAATCTCGGGTGTGTTTTGCCATTTTTGCAAACTCGCAAATTTACTAAAGGAAAACTTGTGAGAGATTCATCTTTTGAAACGGGAAATCTTGGGTGAGAATGCAAACACGAATCAATACGCCATCGGCCAAACTCGCAAGTATTTTTCATGGTAAAAATACAACTCAGGAATTTACCAAAAATCGTGATTAGAATCACGGGTGTGATTTCAGCAAACTCGTACCTAAGTAGAAGTTTTAAATAGACTACCCCCTGAGCTGTGAGTTTTGCAGAAACATAGACAGATCAGTGTAATCTGTGTATGTTTCTGCCTGTAATAAGAATCTAAATGGATAATGTAAAAAAAAAAAAAAATTACGTAGGGTTCCCCCCCAAAATGATTAACCAGCCCTGGGTTCCTGAGGCAGTCCTGATTCTAAAAATACAGGGAAAGAAACAAGTAGGGTTCCCCCTTATTTTTGGAACCAGCACTGGGCTCTCAGAGCCAGTCCTGGTTTTATAAATAGGGGGAAAAAATGCTTGGGGTTCCCCTAATTTTTAAAACCAGCACCGGACTAAATTCTAGCTGGGGTGTAATGCCACAGCCAGGGAGCCTTTCACCGGGTCACCCCAAGCTAGTCAGCACAAGCCAGTGATCTCAGGGGAGGTGGGTACCACCCAAATGAAGGGGATCTCAGGGGAGGTGGGGACCCCCCACGTGGCTGTCAACAACACATGGGTCACAGGCAATCAGCGGCTGCTAAACGTAGAGCGGCCTCTGAGTGGCTGGCGGCCCTTCAGAATAACAGAAACCACGTGGCTTCTGTCATTCTGCGCTCAGGAGCCCGGGGCTGGTTATGCTTTTCTTTTGGGGGGGGGGGGGGGGGGCTACGTAATTTTTTCTTTAACGTTAACCATTTAGATACTTTTAAAACACACAAGCAGCCTGCACATATTGCACTGATATGTGCGGGCTGCTTGTTCGGGAGAGTTTGGCTGCAGTCAGACTCAGGAAAACACAATCTCAGCTTTCTTGGTAAATGTGAGAGTTGCAGCAGTCTAAAATCACCTGAGTTTCAGCTATGCAAATCGAGTTTCTAATCGGGCAATCTCGATCAGACGCGATTCTTAGTAAATTTATCCCAAAAAAACTCTCCAACATACTAGCCATGCGGATTCTATACAAACACCACAAGTACACTATATCACCACTGCTATAGTGTTTGGGCATATTGCTAAAATCCGCCAGTGCATTTACCGCTCAGACGCCTGGTGCACTACAACAGCCATCAATACCCTAAAGCTCCAGGCTTCTTCTTTATACTACAATTATACTTGTCATATTTCTAAGTCTTATGCTACTTGTTGTTCTACCTGGTTCGAAAACCTAAGAACTGGTTAAGCAGTTAAGCCACTAGCAACAACAACTGTGCAACACACTCAACATCATGTATACTTTGGCCAAGATTATTCTCTCCTGGTGCGTAAACTGTCTGGTGGACTACTACATCCAGCATCACTGCTGTGCACCGCACTGTCACAGTTTTTCTAATAGGTTATGTGCCCAGTAGTTTTAAGTCAATATGCTCTGGATCCCCATACACCTACCGATACTCTGCTAATACAATGTTCATATATGTAACGTAACAGCTAAGGTGGACACGCTCTGGTCGAGTATCTGGAGGATCACTATATACAGTCAGGTGCATAAATATTGGGACATTGACAGAATTTTCATATTTTGGCCTCTATTCACCACCACAATGGCTTTGACATGAGACAAACAAGATGTGCTTTAACTGCAGACTTTCAGATTTAATTTGAGGGTAATTACATCCAAATCAGGTGAACGGTGTAGGAATTACAATGGTTTCTATATGTGCCTCCCACTTTTTAAGGGGCCAAAAGTAATGGGACAAACTAAACAAACCTAAATCTAACTTTCACTTTATAATACTTTGTTGCAAATCCTTTGCAGGCAATTACAGCCTGAAGTCTGGAACGCATAGACATCACCAGACCCTGGGTTTCATCCCTGGTGATGCTCTGCCAGGCCTCTACTGCAAATGTCTTCAGTTCCTGCTTGTTCTTGGGGCATTTTCCCTTCAGTTTTGTCTTCATCAAGTGAAATGCATGCTCAATCGGATTCAGGTCAGGGAATTGACTTGGCCATTGCATAACATTCCACTTTTTAGCCTTAAAAAAACTCTTTGGTTGCTTTTGCAGTATGCTTCGGGTCATTGTCCATCTGCACTGTGAAGCGCCGTCCAATGAGTTCTGAAGCATTTGACTGAATATGAGCATATAATATTGCCGGAAACACTTCAGAATTCATTCTACTGCTTTTGTCAGCAGTCACATAATCAATAAATACAAGGGAACCAGTTCCATTGGCAGCCATACATGCCCACGCCATGACACTACCACCACCATGCTTCACTGATGAGGTGGTAGGTTTTGGATCATGAGCAGTTCCTTTCCTTCTCCATACTCTTCTCTTCCCATCACTCTGGTAAAAGTTGATCTTTGTCTCATCTATCCATAGGATGTTGTTCCAGAACTGTAATGACCTTTTTAGATGTTGTTTGGCAAACTCTAATCTGGTCTTCCTGTTTTTGTGGCTCACCAATGGTTTACATATTGTGGTGAACCCTCTATATTCACTCTTGTGAAGTCTTCTCTTGACTGTTGACTTTGAACACTACCTCCTGGACAGTGTTCTTGATTTGGCCAACTGTTGTGAAGGGGTTTTTCTTCACAAGGGAAATAATTATTCTGTCATCCACCACAGTTGTGTTCCGTGGTCTTCCGGGTCTTTTGGTGTTGCTGAGCTCTCTGGTGCGTTCTTTCTTTTTAAGAATGTTCCAAACAGTTGATTTGGCCACACCTAATGTTTTTGCTATCTCTCTGATGGGTTTGTTTTGATTTTTCAGCCTAATGATGGCTTGCTTCACTGATAATGACAGCTCTTTGGATCTCATATTGAGAGTCAACAGCAACTGATTCCAAATGCAAATGTCACACCTAGAATCAACTCCAGACCGTTTACCTGCTTAAATGATAATGAAATAACGAGGAATTAGCCCACACCTGTCCATGAAATAGCTTTTGAGTTGATAGTCCCATTACTTTTGACCCCTTAAAAAGTGGGAGGCACATATAGAAACCGTTGTAATTCCTACACCGTTCACCCGATTTGGATGTAATTACCCTCAAATTAAATCTGAAAGTCTGCAGTTAAAGCACATCTTGTTTGTTTCATTTCTAAGCCAATGTGGTGGTGAATAGAGGCCAAAATATGAAAATTCTGTCAATGTCCCAATATTTATGCACCTGACTAAGTCTACCCAAATGTGGGTGACTAAATTGATGAGATTCAGACATTTGCCTGGATCGTCTCCAAGACAATACCCTAGTGTACAGAAAGGCACATTGAGGCGCAGTGTGCTCACTGGTACGCTGTTGCCCCCGGGATATATATGTAAGTAGTACAAGTTTACAGAAAACAATGCGTATGAATTGATGAACTGGTCATTCTGCCCCCTGTACTGTAGCAGTGCACTCTATATGTACATGCGGACATGATGCACAGTGCTTGCATAACAATAAATAGCAACAACAATAACCGAGTTGGGGCAAGCGGCATATAACATATACAGGCCAACAGTCAGGGCAGGTGGCTAGCAGCATAATTATATAACAAGCAATGGTTCTTTGCTGGCAGCTAACAAGAATATCAAAATGCAGTGGGTGATTCCGAGACTGATGCAGTTGCAGTAGCGGCTATGACTTTTGTTGCAGCTGCCACTGTGTCTATGAGGGGAATTCAATTGATTTTTGGGTGACGGTAAGTAATGGGCACCCGACGGAGAATTCAATAGTTTTGGTTAGGGCACCTCAGGAGTCTGCGAGCAGAAATCATGCAGTCGAGCCAGATCAGCAAACAATTGATAGATGCCGTCTGGTGCCCATGACTTACGGGGTGCTCAAATGACAGGTGAATTCCCCCTACGTTACTACATATTTACGTTAATGCAGCTGATGGGCCTCCTATTGAGATGGCGTGAATCCACCAATGTTTGTATAAAGATGCACTATAGGCGGACCTTCGGCCACTCCATTAGACATTACACCTGCCTATGGCAGACGCAGAATGTCCGTGGGACCATGGCCGTCAGTGTCAGTGAAATTAGACACACTCACTGATACCAACACAACCCCTACTGTTAGCTGCGCACCCCATTTACCACCCAGACAAGTTCTTTGAAATTGCATGGATCGGCATACATTTTCAATCTGTGTCCCCCGGCGGTAACCATCGGGATGCAATGGCAGAGGTAAAACAGCATCCAACTCAGAATCACCATCACAATCTGAAGTCTGGGTAACAGCCAACAGACCAGTCAAGTAGCAATCCTAGGTCAGGCAAATGGCAGAGAGAGTAGTCAAACTGGCAAGAGCCAAACCACTAAACATTAGCACTGAAGAGCAATATCAGGCTGACTGAATGTTATAACTTATAACCAGCAGTGTGTGAGTACCAGTGATCAACTTATAAAGTACATGATCTCCTCAGGGGCGTATCTACCCATTGGCCAGGATGGTACTCGCCAGGGGCGCCGACCAAAGGGGGGGTGCTGCCCGGCAGTGCCACCAGTAGCCAAGGGGTGGACAAGTCCCCCGGGCCCCACAAGTGTAGGGCAGACCGCAGTGAGAGTGGTCTGCCCTACACAGCTTACAGAGAACCGCCAGCGGCGGCTGTGTGTTTCTAATAGCAGCCAGCTAATGAGAGTCTGCTTGACTCTCATTAGCTGCTGTGTCGTCCGTGGAGGGAGCCGGCTGGAGCTCACTCCTGAGCTCCGTGTTCCGGCTCCCCCCACAGCATGTGATGGGAGAGACGTTATACGTCATGACGTCTCCCATGCAGGAGAAGAGCGGGCCGGGACTCGGACAGCGGCGGTCACATCAGGAGCGGGGACCAGGTAAGTTGAATTTTTTTTTGTTCTTTGTGTGTGTGTTTAAGCCTGGCATACTGAAATAGGTGGTGTCCGCTACTGGGGGCAGTTTATGGGGGGGTGCCCGCTACTGTATTGGGGTGGCCACTACTGGGGGCAATTTATGGGGGTGGCCACTACTGGGAGCACTGTATAGGGGTGGCCAATACTGGGAGAAATTTAGGGGGGTGGTGGCCACTACTGGGGGCACTGTATAGGGGGATCTACAACTGGGGGCACTGTATAGGGGACTACTACTGGGGGCACTGTATAGGAGGGACTACTACTGGGGGCAATGTATAGGGGGGGACTACTACTGCGTACTATTACTGGGGGCACTGTATAGGGGGGACTACTACTGGGTACTATTACTGGGGGCACTGTATAGGGGGGACTACTACTGGGGGCAATGCAGCATAGGGGGGATTACTACTGGGGGCGCTGTATAGGGGGGGCTACTACTGGGGGCACTGTATAGGGAGGACTACTACTGGGGGCACTGTATGGGGGGGCTACTACTGGGGCAATGCAGCATAGGGGGGATTACTTTTGGGGGATTACTACTGGGGGCACTGCATAAGGGGGGTAGGGGGGCGCCAGTACATTACATTGCCAGGGACGCTTGGATCCCTAGATACACCCCTGGATCTCCTATCACACAATCTCTCACAGCCCTGCAATTAATTTTGATGGACATGTACCATTGGCAGGAATGACATCATTGCAATTAAGTCAGGAAGTAATGTAATTACAGACATTAGTAATGTTCTTGTCTGTGATCTTGACACTACTCCTGACAGTAAAATGGCCACACAGACAGCGATTTTGCCAAGTTCTTGATATAGCCAGCGCCCTTTGAACTGCCAAATGAGATTTGTGAATCTTACTTAAAGGGTTTATTTACGAAGCATCAGGTTGTAAAACCCAGGGCTTCTGATGGGGTTTATGCCCAAAATTGAAAAAGGCAATGATTTTACTAGCAAAAAGTGGCTAGTAAAATAAATGCCTTTGTAAATTTCGGGCATAAACACCATCAAAAGCTCTGGGTTTTATAATCCACACTTTGTAAATAGACCCCTGAGGGGCCTAGTTTCCACGTATTTAGGTTAGCGGGCCATTCATCATCAGGGGTCCGAATAGGACCACCTGATATTCAGCCAACTCCGAAAACTGAAAGTTTTCTTAGTTTGCTTGCAAGTTTGCTTTGCTTGCATCTTCAGAAGGTGCTTGTTCTCGGATCCCCGCTCCTTCCTATGGGAAGGAGTTCCGGGGATGCGAAGACGGATGCCTCCGCCACCTCCTCACTAAAATCCCCGGCAGCTTTGCACATGCATGACCTCGGTTCACGCATGCTTAGACGCGCCGACGGGGGATTGGAAAGTAACGCAGTTACTTCTGTAGCTGCGCTACTAACTGCAGAAACAGCTGCTTTTCTGAGCAGCTGTCCCCGTACCAGAGCAATGATGAAATTGCTCCGGTGTAAAGTACGGGCAGCGCTGTGAGTTGGTATCCCTCGCAGCGAAATTAATACCAATAATGAATAGGCCCCACAGTATTTCTTGTGATTTGTGTGTGGCCACTTTTATATTGTGCATGTGCAGGAACATGCGTTTTTCATGCATTAAGCAAGTCTTCATTCAGTTCAACAAATGTAATTATCCTTATTCTATAAAATTCTCATAAAAGGTTGCATTAGCTCATTTAAGACTTTTTAATTGAATGATAACAGGATATATAAAGCAAACAATGTTATGCATAAAATAATGTCAGGCACATTTAGCAATCCATGCATGAGCACTTTTAAAGGCTGAATAAAAGGTCATCTAATATTTATATATTATTGTGTGTACTACAAATGGGATGTAGTTATGAGACCGACGGTCAATCACGACACTAAAATCCCGGCAGGGGATTTAACATAGGCGTCAAAATACCGACGCCCCATGTTAATCCCGACGCCGGACCGACCATCCAGCACTGGAGTTAAGTAGCGATTTAGTCGGGGATGGGGGGTTAGGTTTAGGGACCACCCCGGGGGAGACTTAGGGTTAGGTATCCCCTGGGGAGGGTTAGGCTAGGGGAAGGGTCGGGTTAGGTTTAGGCACTAGGGGGGGAGGTGAGGGACCCCCCCGGGAGGGTTAGGTTTAGGGTGCGGGGAGGGGGGGTTAGGGTTAGGCACTAGGAGGCGAGGTTAGGGTTAGGCACCCCTAAAGGAGGGTTAGGGGGGAAGATGGCAGGGTTAGAATACTTACTTCCACTGTCGGGATTTCCTCCGCGTCGGGCTAGCGATGTCGGGATTTGAACCGGCGGTTACATAGCCGCAGGCATTTCAATCCCATTCCCTACAAATAAGGGATGAATGTTGAAAATATTCTTATGTGACTTTAACTACTTTCTATGATTGTGATAACACTTGCAAGCTCAACTTTTAATACAGTTGCCATTGCTGCCATGATCGCATTGCAGTATGCGATGATAGCGCCGGGATGCATTAAAAAGCACCCGCAGGGACAAGGGGTCTGAAAGAAGCCTGTCCCTAATGCGGTCTCTTCACTCTCCTGCGGGACTCCTGCGCATGCGTGGTCTATAGACCACAGATGTGTGGCAGCCGTTGCCGGGAAGGGGTCCTCCGGTACCCTCTCCAGGTTGTTTTTGTGATGTGTAGCCCGTTAGTTACAGCAGCACAACTCCATCTTCAGATGGCTGAATCTGACAGCATTGCATCTCCTATAGAAACCTATGAGGGTTGCGGCTGCCGTCGGAAAAGGAGTGGCCGCAGTAAATATCTTTGATATCTGCTGCAAACCCTTGATAATACATCTGGGGGATACTTAATATTTATGCCGTAAATATTTAGTGATAAATAGGCTCTATAATCATTTTTATCTCCTCCGTAGAGCTCT
This sequence comes from Taudactylus pleione, assembly GCA_031769625.1. NCBI lineage: Eukaryota > Metazoa > Chordata > Amphibia > Anura > Myobatrachidae > Taudactylus > Taudactylus pleione. Next base: position 9,445,178 of record JAUIMM010000068.1, read on the forward strand.
GTGGTCAATCTTACTGAGGTGTGATAACTGTTTTACAATACAATGGGGCCTAATTATCATTAAAAATTTGCAGTATTTCTACAATTACACCCATAAATATTATCTTCTTAATGCGTTAAGATATCTCCAATATTTGCTGCGGTCCCTCCACTTCAGACAACAGCCAGGGCTGCAAATCTGTCACATACCAAGCTCCGTAATGTGAAGCATTCCCGGAGTTTGGCCTGGAAGCTAATGCCATCTGAAGATGGTGTTAGCCTCTGTAGACTGTGGGCTACTTTTTGCAAAAGTTACCGGGAGATGTTACCTCCAGCACAATTACTCATAGAAAATTTTGAAGGTTATTTTCTTATAGTGGAATCTTATAGGAGATTCTCTTTACCTCTCATTCTTAAACGCAGGGGCGGATTCGGCCACTGGGATACTTCCTGCTGGACCTGTCCCATGCTCCCTACTAAAAGAGTCGGCCAGGCTGACACTGCCAGCCGGTCCACGCGACTCATGTGTGCAAGGGCTGCCGTGTTTCGGGGCACTCCCGGCTCCTGTGTCCTCTCCCCCATCCTCTGCCACCTGCCTACCCCCTGTCTCTGTGGGATGGATCAGGCTGTACCCTGGGGCTGCTGGAGGTGTGCACGCTTCAGGCAGCTATGTAGTTTGGAAAAGGAGCTGGTTGTCAGTGGCACAGGGCTGTACTACACGGAGGGAGGAACCTAAGAGCTGCGGAGATTACTTCTTCCAGGTGAGACGTTCCTTCCACTTTCATTCTTCCTGCTTCTTCCCACCACTATTCCCATCCTGCCCCCTGCTTCAAACCACTACTCCCAACCTGCTCCCTACTTCCCTCTACTACTCCCATCCTGACCCCTATTTGCCATTACTACTCCCATCGTGCCCCTGCCTCCCACTGTTCCTCCCATCCTGTCCCCTGCTTCCTGCTATTGCTACTCCCATACTGCCCCCAGCGGCAGAGTGTATGGAGCTTGTGCTCCAAGCGCTGGCTCTGGTGGGGGTCGATGGGCTAACCAGTCCCACCCCTGCCTCCGAAACATTCCTGTAACCCGCCCTACCGCCCCGGCTTCTAAATATATACTACTTCCCAGCCAAGGGACATACAAGCGAGCGCTAAAGGGGTTATGCTTAGTTGATAAATGGGGGCCCATAGCCCATATCTCTTGTGTCTTTAAAAATGGTGATATTGGATGCATCATTTGAGTAAAAAATTTTTCATCCACAGGATATTTTTCTCCTTAATACAAATGATTTTGTGTACCTAATGTGATGACATATATTTCAGTTTTACTCTATTGGATGTGATACAACAACGATAAAGGATATTTAATCTCATATTTATGATATTGTTCAATGTTAGATTTTTTCATGTTTTGTGGTTGTCCTGTATAAATATTTGCCATTTGACAACTATATGAATATTGGATGCATTCTAAATTATTTGCTGCCTTCACTGTAATACATATAGTGCAAAAGCACTTTGAACTTTGGCCGGTATATTTTGCTTTTCTCAAGCAATATGATGATTGATTATTCATATTGGAAATATTTTTCCGGTAATTTTTAGGATTATTTGTCTATGTACACGAATATGTTAGGATTCTTATCCAATTTTTGCTCACCTTTTAAACAGTTATGTTTTAATTTTACCCAATTTTCGACATCTCCATTCCTAAAGTGTGCCCCCAAAAGTAGTCCTTTTTCTTTTTTTTTTTAATATTGGTACATACACTGTCCACCCTGTTATTTTTCTTGTGGAGGCCAAAATGGGTTATTTTTTCCTGTCAGGGGGTCAATGTGTTATGGTTTTTTTTTCCTGTGGGGGCCAATGTGTTTTGTTTTTTTCCTGTGGGGGGTCAATGTGTTTGTTGTTTTCTTGTCAGGGTCAGTGTGTTTTTTCTCCTATTGAGGCCAATGTGTTTTTTTTTTGCTTTTGTTTTTTTTAAGTAGGGACGAATGTATTTTATTGTTTTCTGTTGGGGCCAATGTGTGTGTTTTTTCCTGTCGGGGGTCAATGTGTTTTTTTATTTCCTGTCGGGGGCCAATGTCTTTGTTTTTTTCCCTTTGGGGGCCAATGTGTTTATTTTTTTCTCGTACAATGTTTTTGTTCATGTGTCCCAATGGTGCTCATACAGAGTTGCAGTACAGATGCAGATGCATGCATGGAGTGTATTTGAAATGTGTTGGGTATTCCAAAGCGGTTACAAGGGGTTGACTAATCAGACGCAGATGCAGCATAGTATGGGGGTGTTATAGGAGTGACATGGGCGTGTTGATGACATTGGTTATGTACAGAGACGCTGAATTACTCACATAGGAGGCCATACTCAGATGCATGATCTACACCTAGCATAGGGCTGGTGAAAGTTTCAATGGTGCGACCGATGGTGGCATCTAAAGACGCACATAACATGATTGCAGCCCCTGTATGCACTGACAGTGGGAGTCTCAGTCCTTGCACATTTGGATGTACACCAGGGAAGGGCTGTGTAGTGGCATTAGCATAAAGTCACAGACGCAATTGCAGTAAAAGATGCAAGGGGGGCTACTACTGCGTCCAACTCCGAATCAGGCCCTATGAGGAGAGATCCCGCCTTCTTGACAGACCCCACCCCCCCAACAGACCCCGCCCCCATTAGGGCTGCTTCCTTAAATTTCCCCGGCTGGTTTTCCATCCCAATCCACCCCTGCCTAAACGTTTCATACATTTCACTACAAAGTGAGCTGAACAACAGATGTGGGTAAAATCACTAATGCAGACAGAGCGATATTCCCAATAAGGAGCACTAACCACGCCCAATCCACAGCTTTACAATGGACAACTTGACTGGCCGTCCCAGAGTCAGGCGCTTTATCATGCCATTTTTTTTTAAAACAACTGTGATCAATGTTACATTAAATTAATACATTCAACTTGTTCATTCACGCTTTTAATTTACATAAAAAAAAGCACGTTTATGCGTCACATTATAAATAATTACCTACAAAACACGATGTTAGATGACTTTTGGGCGCTTTTCTAAAGAGGCGCTGGACTGTCAATCCTGCATGACCCCTCTGAAAACGATGCACTGACGACAAAGATATCTTGAGATACGCATCAACTACAGTATATTAATAAATGAATTTATAAGTTGCATATATGGAAAAGGACAATGGAGATCAGTTTAATGGATACTTTTTGGGGGATTAAAGTATATGAGTGTAGAGATTTTTTCAGTAATGTCCTTTTAATCAGAGTAAACTGTGGTAACAGAGGGTACCAATTACCTGACAAAGTACCCACAATCAGCAGGCTTTTGTTGAACCAGTTCCACAGACCATATACCTTCAGTCCCCACATATGTGAGTAGTGATGAAAGGGCGGGGACACCAGGCGCGCGACTATAAACGCGCTCCCGAAAAGGGGCGTGGTATACAAGAAAGGGGCGTGGTCTCGCTACACATTTCATCACTCTCTCTTGCTGCTCAGTCCTCTCTGCCGGCCCGGCAATGCCGCTGCTGGGCATAGGGGCCGCTGCAGTACATAGGGACAGGCTTCTTCTGGCCTGAGGCGTTCTGCTCCATTCATGGCACCCCGCAATACAGTATCTGTGATTCGGGGCTAGATTTCGGTAAATGAAAGGACACAGCTGGTTTGTGTTTAAGGCTGGATGGTAACATGTAATAAAGAGGTAATAGGAGCTGAAAATAAAATGCTGTCATCTGTTGTTTTTTTTTTTCTAACTGGAAAGTCAAGTGTTTGGCTGCCAGACAAAAATGATCAAAAGCTTGTGCTCTCTTAACTAAAAATTACTGAAACTGATTTTTTTTCTCTGCACATTACTGAGCAGGGAACAGCGACTCTGCAAGAAACCCCTGTCACTATTATGCTCTGTGAATAATACAGCTAAAACCATAGAGCGCAGGATTAATGCTGGGATGTGTACCCAGTGACGGCACAATATATTCGGCAGTCCGTACACACTGCGTAATCTGGTGTACGATAGCCCCCAATATATCGTTCCAATGTAACATATTTCAGAGCTTTTTTACTGCACAATAATGCCTGATTCAGCTTGGATCACAGCTGCGAATACAGTTGCGGACGATTGTTGCGTTCTACTCATGCATATACATTGCAGTGCGCATGCCGGCCACTGCAATCGGGATTGTGATTGCAGTGACTACACAGACCCATCCGCAGAGTGATTGACAAGAAGAGCCGTTTGTGGGTGGTGACGGGGGGTTTGCGGCAAAACGCAGGCGTGCCAGTGCGTTTGAACGCTGTTGCATGGGCGTGCATAAATTATCCACTGCGATGCCCTACGCAGCCGGAGGCCTGATAGCGTGCGCTGAAGTTAGCAATTTCTGAGTAAGGTCTGACCTTATGCAAGTGTGCGTGAGGCTGCGATGGTACTCTATTGTACCAATGTTTTTTCGCAGTCTTGCTAAACATTATGTGTGTATGGTAAAGTTGGCGTCCTTATATAGTGCGACGGCATAACGATCATAATGAATTAGCATACAATCGCAGTTAAACTGCATGCATAATCGCTATTGCAATCGCAATAGTGGTCCTTACTGAAGTCATTAATATTACGACTATCTTTGAGTTTTGAATTGCATTCAAAAGTTTGGTCATTCACAGAGCCTCAATCAGGGCAGTAACCAAATCATAAAGGAAAATGCATTGGTTCATCGGGAGGCAAGCCTGTGTGATTTCTAAATGAATTGATTGGCTGCATACATTCCATCACTGGCACTGTTGAAAGTGAATACACACTTCTGCAATAAAAGGGGTATAGGTTGTAATCCGTGAGAGAATAGCTACGTCACATTAGGGAGTGCCACATCCCCTGAGGGCATCTCTAGTGCTTCTGAAGAGTTATACGGTCTTCCCTAAAAATACTGCTGCCTTGCCATGCGCACTAGAGTGGCACCCACACGCGCTAGTGAGAAACACCTTTCCAATGGTGCTATCAGTCGAGTCAGGACAAAAATAAAAGGACATTAAGTAAAGTGCATGGCAAAAACATTTTTGTGACATCACTTACCAACATTTGCATTAACAGCAAAGTGCATAGCATTACAGCCAAGACAATAGCATCTGGCAGGAGGAATAGAACAGATCAGAGGTGATTCATGTGGTATGACTTGTTGACATGCAGAAAGTCGACATGGTCATTAGGTTGACAATTAATATGTAGACATATATTAAGGGCGACATGGTTAAAATGTAGACATATTCAGAATGTCAACATGGTGTTGTTTATTTTAGCTTAACCCTAAACATAAACCTAACCCTAAAAATCAAAGAAAAAAACATATGTCTGTATTTTGTTGACATGTTAAATGTCGACATTCTGATCTTTTTAACCATGTCAACTTAAAAGCATGGCTACATATTAATTGTCAACCTAATTACTTTGTAAGGCGCTGTGGAACCCTTGTAGCGCCATATAAATAAAGGAAAATAATAATAATAATAAATAATATTCTGACTGTCGACAGTGTTAACATTCTGAATCTGACAGTCATCGGGATAACAGTAAATGCACCTACTTTTGCCCTTAATCACCAAAACACATTACATTTTGGGTGATGGGGTTATTCATATATATTGAAGTGGAGAATGTGCTATTAGATGTTCCCCATTTTACAGACAGGAAAACAGGGACCTGCTTGCATGGCATAGAAAGGGAAGTGGGCATAAAAGTGTTGCTGGATCAGTGTCTATAAATGTGATGTACAGTGCTCTACACGTCTCTTACATTCAGTACAGGCTCCTGGTATGGCCTCCTAGAAGATGTAGCCAGAAAAAAAAAATGGAAGAGATATTTAAAATGTTTTCGGGGTCTTTCAAATTGACCTCATTCAAATCCTATTTGTGAGTCCAAAGAAAGGAACACTTAATTCTGACAATATGCTTACTGCTCCAGGCAGTGTGTCTCCTGGGGAAAGCTCTGAAGTGTTTATAAAACACAACTCCGCTCCATTAACGTCTTAGTGCTACAACCATTGGCAGATTACTATGTCCTCGGCTATCTCTCTTAAAGTAATACAAACATGGAAATAACCCAGACATAATCGGTGTTATTGATGGGAAAAAAAATCGGAAATTTTATACAATGGGAAGTGAAGGTATATGCATGTGTCTGTCTGTGCACAGGATAGTGAATGCATTTGTTTGTGTGTAGTTTGTATTTTGCACCTACTGTACAATATATATATATATATATATAAAAATCTGCTGTATGAAATGAAACTATGAATGTGTTGAGCATTAGTTTGTGCTTTGAATGTGTTCAATGTGCTTGATGAAATTCATGTCTCATTATTACCGTATCTGGTCCAAATTTTTTTTTTTTCTAATTCAATAAACAGTTGAACAATGAGATAAGAGAAATAAGATTTAGGGCCCCATTTATCAACAATTTGCAATGTGATCTGGGTGCGTTACTAGCGATCTTAGTGTCGGCATGTATCACAAAGCCTCTGCAGGGACAGGGGCTTCGAAAGGCGCCCATCCCTGCGATGTGCTCGGAGTGCCTGGCTCCTGTGCATGCTCGGTGGCCATTGCCATCATTTTGGATGAAGGAGCCATGGGTTCCCATAGCCACAGGAGCAAATGGAAGAGAGGAATCAGCTTGCAATTTGGATATAGATTTACAAAAAAATTGACGGATCATTCAAAAGTATTCTGGTTTCATGCACATTGTCTTCTGAAAACGACTTTTATTTGGGGTTTTGTAGTATGAGGGTGTGTCTTGGTTAAACTTTCCCAGGTTAAATAAATTGTTTCACCTTTTTGTTCTTTGTACAGCAGACTTACAACTAGCCCAAACAGCTCCAAACTATACAAGCTACAATTTACACACATACGTAACAAGTACAAACAAGGTTGCCAAAGGAGGTCCAGATGTGACACAGAGGATAGAGAGGGCCCTGCATGTGAGAGCTTACTGTTATGCCATTTTAGATTTCATTTACATCATGTGTGGGCCAAAACTACCACCAATCCCGACCCAATATCTGACTGACAACATGCAAATATGAACTGGCCAAAAATGTGTCCACACAATGGGGCAAATCCTATTAGGTGCGAATTGCGAGTAGCGAGATTGTTTCTTGAAAATTGCACCCTTCGCAGCAAAGCGTACTCCCGAGAATTCTCCAATCCAATTAAAAATACCTATTCGCACTACTCGCAGCGGAGGGGTGCGAGTTGACTGCCAAATGAGATTTGCGAGAAATCCATGAAAATGTGGGGAGACCATCCTGAACCCCCCAAAATGAATAATTTTGTTAACAGGACCATATAGGTCTGTTTGTGGGCATTAGGAAGGTACTGTAGGTTTTGAAATAGTGTCAAATGGCTGATTTGTGGTTTGTTTTTTTTATGCAAGAAAATAATAAAAAAAAAACACCTTTTTTCATTTCGTTTAATCTCAAATAATATAATCATATATATATATATATATATATATATATATATATATATATATATAAGCCCCATTTAATCCCGGTACTCAGCAAAAAAGTAATATTAGCCTTGGTGTCATACTTGATCATGCCAGCTGCATGTATACATAAGCAGAAAAAGGGACAACACTTATGGACTTTTAAAGTGAAAGTATATACTTTTTCCACTTGAAAAGTCCTTCAGTGAGGTCTCTTTTCTCTGTTTGTATAACTTAGATATAAAATTGATTTGTCCGTTTGTTTTTTTGTTTGGCCAGTTATGCATTCGGACACCCCTTCACCGATTGGAATGAAACCAACGTGAGGTGGTCCAATTGGATCCTGGTCGGACCTCTTATTGGTGTACACTGGGCATAACTTTGACCCGGGGAGGCTGTTCTGAGCCTTCCACTGAATGGATTTGGATTAAAACTTCACAGAGTGGTAACATTGGATCCCAGAAGACATATTAGGGGGTTGAAGTTCCGGTTGGTCCTCCCATTGGTGGACATTGGGCAGAACTTTGACCCGGGTCACTGGGCAAAAATTTGACCGGGGACCCTATTCTGGGCCTTCCACTGGATGGATTTGGATGTAAACTTCACAGAGGGGTGGTAATTGGTCTGGGATGCCTAATGGAGTGGTTGAGGTCCCGGTTGGACCTCACGGCAGTGACGAGCTGCTAACTAGTGTGTATGTATATACAGTCAGGTGCATAAATATTGGGACATTGACAGAATTTTAATATTTTGGCCTCTGTTCACCACCACAATGGCTTTGAAATGAAACAAACAAGATGTGCTTTAACTGCAGACTTTCAGATTTAATTTGAGGGTAATGACATCCAAACCAGGTGAACGGTGTAGGAATTACAATGGTTTCTATATGTGCCTCCCACTTTTTAAGGGGCCAAAAGTAATGGGACTATCAACTCAAAAGCTATTTCATGGACAGGTGTGGGCTATTCCCTTGTTATTTCATTAATCAGTTAAGCAGGTAAAAGGTCTGGAGTTGATTCTAGGTGTGACATTTGCATTTGGAATCAGTTGCTGTCGACTCTCAATATGAGATCCAAAGAGCTGTCACTATCAGTGAAGCAAGCCATCATTACGCTGAAAAATCAAAACAAACCCATCAGAGAGATAGCAAAAACATTAGGTGTGGCCAAATCAACTGTTTGGAACATTCTTTTAAAGAAAGAACACACCGGAGAGCTCAGCAACACCAAAAGACCCGGAAGACCACAGAAAACAACTGTGGTGGATGACAGAAGAATTATTTCCCTGGTGAAGAAAAACCCCTTCACAACAGTTGGCCAAATCAAGAACACTCTCCAGGAGGTAGGTGTATATGTGTCAAAGTCAACAATCAAGAGAAGACTTCACAAGAGTGAATATAGAGGGTTCACCACAATATGTAAACCATTGGTGAGCCTCAAAAACAGGAAGACCAGATTAGAGTTTGCCAAACAACATCTAAACAAGCCATTACAGTTCTGGAACAACATCCTATGGACAGATGAGACAAAGATCAACTTGTACTAGAGTGATGGGAAGAGAAGAGTATGGAGAAGGAAAGGAACTACTCATGATCCAAAACATACCACCTCATCAGTGAAGCATGGTGGTGGTAGTGTCATGGCGTGGGCATGTATGGCTGCCAATGGAACGGGTTCCCTTGTATTTATTGATGATGTGACTGCTGACAAAAGCAGCAGAATGAATTCTGAAGTGTTTCGGGCAATATTATATGCTCATATTCAGTCAAATGCTTCAGAACTCATTGGACGGCGCTTCACAGTGCAGATGGACAATGACCCGAAGCATACTGAAAAAGCAACCAAAGAGTTTTTTTAAGGCTACAAAGTGGAATGTTATGCAATGGCCAAGTCAATCTCCTGACCTGAATCCGATTGAGCATGCATTTCACTTGATGAAGACAAAACTGAAGGGAAAATGCACCAAGAACAAGCAGGAACTGAAGACATTTGTAGTAGAGGCCTGGCAGATCATCACCAGGGATGAAACCCAGTGTCGGGTGATGTCTATGCGTTCCAGACTTCAGGCTGTAATTGCCTGCAAAGGATTTGCAACAAAGTATTAAAAAGTGAAAGTTAGATTTAGGATTGTTTAGATTGTCCCATTACTTTTGACCCCTTAAAAAGTGGGAGGCACATATAGAAACCGTTGTAATTCCTATACTGTTCACCTGATTTGAATGTAATTACCCTCAAATTAAATCTGAAAGTCTGCAGTTAAAGCACATCTTGTTTGTTTCATTTCAAAACCATTGTGGTGGTGAATAGAGGCCAAAATATTAAAATTCTCTCAATGTCCCAATATTTATGCACCCGACTGTATATGTATATATGTCTCATGTGAAACATATAAATCCCATGTGAACGCTGCAATCCCCTGTCTGATGCGCTGGAGACCGAGTGCACGTGACTGGGAGGGGAGCGGCGCACAAACTGATGTCACTCTCACTCAAGTCCCGGTGGTTGTCATGCTAACACTTGACACTGCAGAGAAAGCGAATGCTACTCAGTGAGTTATAATCATAAAAAAAAGGATAGGCAAACCTCATAGTATGTAGCAGATACTGAATATGTATATATACAGCGAGCAGCTATATATATATATATATACATACATACACACACATATACATACACAATTCGCCCAGCTAATCCAGTGGCCACCTGCACCCCCCTGCGGGCTAGGCTGAAGCTTTGCCTAGGGTGGAGGGAGACTTTGCACTGGCCCTGGATGCGGGGGGCTACCCGAAAAATCAGGAGCTTCCCACGACTTACAGGAGAGTAGACAAGTAAGGTGTATGTATGTGCATCCATAAAGTCTTTAACCCAATTTGTGTGTTGTTGTTTTTTTCACAGCAAATGTTATTACTGTGTGCCATTATGGAACCTTGCACATTGTATAGGTACTCTGCTGGTGGTTTTTCCCTCTGGCCATCACTAACACAGGGGCTTCCTGAAAAAGTCCATAGGTTTCTCAGGTGGTTACGATTGGTGGACAGCACGTTGGCACAAAGGTCAGCTAGCTGCCTCAGAGCACTGAGGTTTCGGATTCAATTTCCACTCCTCTGTTTGTGTGGGCTTCTTCCGGATACTCCGGTTTCCTCACAATCAAAAGATACACTGTTTCATAGAATATGTGTGTTTCTTTAAATAACTGTTAATAAAGTAAATAAATCTTGCCTCTAAAACCAGCCTCACCCTGACTAACCAACCCTGACTTTACAATGGTCTTTTGTAGGATCAAGGTATACAAGGAAAGTGGTCTGTTGCCAGGGCTGGCTTTATGAGGGCTACCATTACTATTCTGCAATTATTAATCGTATTAACATCACTGGTCCTAAAAACGAAGAGTCACTGGCATTGTTTTAAAGGCATTTCAAATAAACATTTCATCCAACTTGTTAAATAAATCTGTAACTGACAAGTTTATGAAGATATAAAACCAAATACTGAAAGCAAAAAAACATTCAAATGAGTGAGGGATGACCAGGAGGTCAGAAGGTTTAAAACCCTGAGAATACAATTAAATGAAAAATGCAACTGCTTAACATACCTAGAATAACAAAAGAAAGCCTTAAAAACAGCTACAAAAGATGTGGCATGGATGAGCAGCTATACTTCACTGCAGCAAGTCTATTAAATGCTGGGATAAGTGGGGCTGGGGCAATCGAGAAACATCACGGGTCATTGCTCGGAGGTTGTAGACCTTGGATCTGCCATTAAAACATCAGGGCTGTTTTAACAAGGACAAGATTCCCAGGATCTGTAAACTTCTTCTGAGAACTTTAGTTAGACCATTATATCACTTGTTATAATGCCTGGCTCCACTCTGAGACATTATTGATTTTGATATAACTATTCGAAATGGGGGGGGGGGGGGGAAACAATTTTTTTAAATTATATCTAAGAACAAGAAATGTACATTTTAGATAACTATAATAGATATATATATAAAACATTTTTTTAAATGAAGCTTAGATTCTGAAGTGATAAACTGCTGTCCCAAAATGATTGTGGTGCTAGTAATAATCTGATCAAAATTGATCACAACATTATCTGATATTACAACCAAGAGATACAGACTATGGCCCGTATTCAATTTGGAGCAAAAAGTCCATTGGCGGACTTTTTGCCGTCATTGCTGATTTTGGGTGAGAAAAAGTATCGCACTCGCCACGGCGTAAACCCGTATTCAATTCCAAATCGGCGAAAACGGGACCCGGCAAAACTGAAATCGGCGAAAAAGTTCTGGCAGTTTTGGGGAAATCAGCCTGACACCCCCCAAATTATGCACTGACATGGGGATCACTATGGGTACCCCCGAATAACCCTGGTAAAGGTATGTGGGGTCTTTAAATGGTCTCAATAGGTGCTGTTTTGTGTTTAAAAGAAAGTGGTGAAGAATAGTATTTAGGAGGTTTTTTTTTTGCAAAATAAGGTGTCCCATAAAATTTGGGGTACAAGAAAATGGGTACTAGCATATTTTGAAGTTGGTAATGTGAAGTTTTAAATAACTTGAAAAATCCACTTGTCGCAAACACCTGCAATCAAAAAAACACCTGGGGCATACTTGGGGACCCACTGGAGTCTATTTTTCTAGTTTTTAACTTGGTACCCCAACTTTAGTTTTTTTCACCCCCCCGAAAAAAGTATGTTTTTTGGGGTGTCCTAAGGAACTTTTAAATTTTTTTTTTACATAATTACCTTTAGGGAACTGTCCTAGGTGGTTTTGGGAAGTCTGCACCCCAAAACCCCAATTCTGCACTTTTTCTCGCCATCTATTCTTAGGCTAAACTTTTTCGCCAGCTCTAATCCATTGACTTTTTGCACCGGCAAAAAATGTCGGACTAATTGAATCGAAAATGACGTAATCGGCGAAACAATATCGCCGAAACTGACTTTTCGGTTTTAATTTAGGGCCTGATTCAGACCCACTCGCAAGCGGCTGTCCGCTCGCAAGTGGGTCGATGTTGTGCACTGCGCATGCGCACGACGGCGGGAGCTCCGTCGTGCGCATGCGCCAGACGTGACGAGCGAAGGACTTTTCTTCGCTTGTTGTGTCTGATCAAAGGGGGCATGCTGTCGATGTTGATTGACAGCACGCCCCCTTTGGTGGGCGTGCCGGGGGCATGCCTCCCTGCCGGGGGCGTTCCCAAGGGAACGCCTACCGTCAGAAGCCGGCCCACTGACATCACTAGTGATGTCAGTGGGAGTGATTTTGGCTCTGAGAGCCAAAATCACTCCGGGCCTTGCGGTTGAAAAACTCAACCGCAGGCTCCGGCTCGCAGTGGCGATGGTCGTGATGGTCAAGACCATCGCGGCCATCAAACTGCACGCTCGTATAGGCTGTGGGTGGTGACCCACAGCTATACGAGCGTCCAGGAGGACACTCCATAATTATGGAGGGCGGCCCTCATTCAGAGCGTGCGCTCTGCTCAGAGCGTACGGCTCTGAATGAGGGCCTTAATACGGTCCTATGTATTAGTTGCAAGGGTAAAATGCACTTTAAATAAAGACATTTTTTCTCAGATTATAAGAGTAACATATACATTTTGATTTTTTTTTTGGGCAGGAGAGAACTGTGATATATGCACTTGATTTATGCTAGGAGATCTGTATTGACAGCAAGTAGTAGTAAAAGCTAAAGTTACAGTACACAAGTATAAGACCATCTGTCTGTGTCTGGAAAATGTTATTAAAAATACTATATTGCATTTACTATGGAAAACACATTTATAGACACAAATACAACACTAAATACTATTTAAGTCAATAACATACATACATCCATAGTCTTCCACCTTACAAAAAACAAATGTAAATTTCTCTTCACGCTGCTTGTGTAATTGCAAAATGTGCCCGAACTTACACAGGCAAAGATGCGCAAAGCTTTTTGGCGTGCATGCGCAGTGTAGAAGAGAAAAACTCTACACAAGCACCTGCGTAAATACTTTGTGAATGATGCAGAGTTGCTCACAAAATGACCGAACCTAAACTTGAGATGCGTTTCACATACTAATGTGCCATTTGCACATATGTTCTAAACCATTTGTTTAATGTGCAGCAAACAACTGTACTATTAGGCATCAATTAAACTACAAAAACCTACCTAATACACCCCAAACATCTCGCATTGGAAAAAAAAAAATTGCTTACACATGGTCTCAAAGGCCCGAGTGATGCAGAGACTACGCTGAGCATTTTCAAACAACTAATGACTACTTTCTGCCAAACGTCCTCCGCTAATTGCACCTGCCCCGACTACCTACAAATAATACAGCCGTATATGGTTATTTTTCCTGGTCTGCATGTATTAGCAATAGCTTTACTGTACTTGCTCTATGTTAGAATGCATTCATCCTGCCCTGTAGATGTCCAAGATGTAGGCAGGTATAAGTAGGGCCACCGACAGCTTTGCCGTGCCCTAGTACTGGGAGGGGGCGTTGCCAATTCGGAAGGTGTGGCCAGTTCCCTATCTTATGAAAAAGTATAATATATTCGCGGTCTGTGGGGGGGGGGTGTCGGTGTAAATGCTCCACCCAGTCACATCACGCAAGGAGAGAGATGACCGACTGCAGGGCCGGGGCGGTCTGCAGGACGCGATCCCTTGCCACCCACCTCTCCCTCTCTGCGCCCCTTGGCATAAATTGCAGAATCCTATAATCTGCACACAGGGCCTTATTCCGAGTTATTATTATCATCATCCTTTATTTATATGTCGTCACAAGTGTTCAGCACCACCTTACATAGTACATAGAACTAATAAATGAACAAGAAACAAGTAACTTAAAGTACATTACAGTGCAGGACAAGGACACTATTTATATACATGGCTACAATAGCGTTTAAGGCACTCACAATAAGCAGCAGGGAGTTGGCAGTCACGTGTGATGTGCACTTATGGGGAGTACGGAGTAGAAGAGAATGTAAAGAGAAGCACATGAGGGAAGAGGTCCCTGCTCGTGAGAGCTTACATTCTAAAGGGGAGGGGCAGACAGACAGGCATGGAACAGAAGGGGAAGATAGGGAGGAAAGAGCATGAGGTGGGTTAGGATGAGAGTTGGAAGGCCTTGATGAAGTAGTGGGTCTTGAGAGCCCATTTGAAGATTTGTAGAGAGGGGGAGAGTCTGATATGGAGAGGGACAGCATTCCAAAGGTAGGGAGCAGCACGGGCAAAATCTTGGATGCGGGAGTGGGAGGAAGTAATCAGTTGGCAAGAGAGGCGGCATGCATTTGTTGAGCGAAATGGGCGGGCAGGAGTGTGAAGGGAGATGAGGTCAGAAATGTATGTGGGAGAGGATTGGGTGAGGGCTTTGTAGGCGAGTGCAAGAACCTTGAATTGGCATCTGAAGGGGAAGGAGAGCCAGTGAAGGGCTTGAAGGAGAGGGGAGGCAGATGTAGAACGTCTGGAGAGGAAGATGAGCTGAGCAGCAGCATTGAGGATGTAGTAGAGAGGTGAGAGACTGGGAGGCCAGCTAGGAGAAGGCTACAGTAGTCCAATCTGTAGATGGCCAGCGAGTGGATGAGGGTTTTAATAGCATCCTGGGTGAGGATGGATCTAATCCATGAGATATTTTTAGGTGGAAACAACAGAACTGCGAGAGATGCTGAATGTGCGGTTTAAAGGAGAGGGAGGAGTCTAGGATAACTCAGACAGCGCACTTTGGGGCTAGAGGTGATAGTTGTGCCATCAATAGATAATGAAATTGTGGGATATGAGGTAGTTGAGAATAGAGTACAAAATAGCAAGTAACTGTGTACCTGGACAAACCATTTTGCAATGCAAAAGGTGCAAATACATACATTATTTTTGCGTGTGGAGTAAATACTGGCTTCTTTTGCATGTAGCCCACAAAGCTGGACAGCTATACTTTACACTGCAATTTACATTTCAGTTTGAACACACCCCTCCCAAATCTAAATCTCTCTGCACATTTTAAATCTGCCCCAACATGCTTTTGACCAAGATGCACAGTTACTTGCTATGCTAACTGGTATAGGGCCTGATTCAGAGTTGGGAATAGAGTAAGATAGAGCAAGTAACTGATCATCTTGGTGAAACCATTCTGCACTGTAGGTGGGGCAGATGTAAAATGTGCAGAGAGATTTAGAATTGGGAGGGGTGTGTCCAAACTGACATCTAAATTACAGTGTTAAAGTAAAGCTGCCCAGCATTTGTGGGCTACATGCAAAAGCAGCCAGTATTTGCCCCACATGCAAAAAAAGTATGTATTTGCACCACTTGCATTGCAACATGGTGTGTCCAGGTACACATTACTTACTCTATCTTACTCTATTCCCAACTCTGAATCAGGCCCATAGTCCACATTCTGCATCAACCCCTATTAGTGTGCAGTCACATTCCAGCCACATTAAAAGGGCTCCAGCGACAACATAATCAATATAGCTAGTCAGCCGGCTCAGGATCAATTTAGACACCAACGTATGCCTAAATTGGGCACTGATGATATCACTTGGTGCTTGGGACAAGCACCAGGATTGGCATGTAAGTAGCCAACATACTGTTGTTATGGATTATGTTAATATATTTTTGGACTGTCATTTGTATTGTACCAGTACTTACCCAGTGGAGACAGCCATTTTAATAAGAATGTAGCTAATCAATTCTAGACGCATCATCGAATGCTCACAATGCAGCAATGTCATAAAAAATTATGATTTTACTAGCATTTAGTTTCATTTGTGAAAGAAAGAATGCATATGTTTTTGGAACTTATTGATTCCTATGACCTCATACCCATTCCATTTGTATCTGCAGTCAGAAGCAGTGACAGCATCTATTGAAAGCTGCATGGTCCATTTAGTTCATTTACAATAAGCACCCCCCACCAACCCCACTGACCGCAAAGGCAAAGGTGTCGGAACAGAGGGGGGGCTCACCTCCCCCAAACATTTGAAAGGCGCCAGTGGAGCGGCGGCCATGGATGTCAGGGGCTGTGCATTATAGCAATAGGCTGCATGGCACTGTCCCTCACCATCCGCGGCCTCCGCTCCAGTCTGTCTCCTGCTGCTCCAGCGCCATTAGCAGCCTGATTGACAACTGGGACTCGTCTCCAGCAGTCATATATAGACAGTGAGTGTGACTGTCAGTCAAAGCTACGACCAGTCAGTCAGGGCTCAGGGTGTGGCTACGTGATGTCACTGCAGGGCATAGCGTGCTCATCCCCATGGCACATTGTGTGGGAGTGTCATATTTTTCGCTGTCTTGTGACACCACCGGCTGAGTGACATCTCCCCAGACAAAAAGTCGGAAAAGTTTTGCCTGTCCGACTTAAAGCCTCTTTTGCCTGTTTCAGAGGCGAAAACTTTACGCATGTGTCCCCGCTTTTCGCTATATTTAATTCCTAAACAGGCGAAAACGGAAAGCGGAACAGGCAGAAAGTACTGTCAGAATTGGAGAAATCAGTCTGTACCCCAAATAAAGATACACTAACAGGGAATCAATGTAGATGTGTACTAATAGCCCCAATAAAAGTGTTTTGTGAACTTAAGTTGTTTAAATTGCTTCTTATTAGCGTCTTTGCATAAATGGTGAAGAATGGCATAAAGCAGTATTTTTTGGTGAAAACAAGTAGTCCAGTCAAATTTGGGGTACTTTAAAATGGGTGCTAGCATATTTTTATGTCTCTAAAGTGAACTTCAAAAACACACCTGCGGCATGCACCTGCACTCTAAAAAACACATGACCTATCCTTGCAGACCCCCAAAAAGTCTATTTCGCTAGTTTTTATGCTTGTCCCCCCCCCACTTTTAACTTTTTCGCCCCCAAAATTAAAGTACTTTTTTTTAGGTGTTCTTAGTTTTTTTTTTTGCCAGATTTGTCCTTGGGGGACTGTCCTAAGGGTTCTGGTTCGTCTCCCCATGTTTGCACCCCAAAATAAAGATTTTGCATTTCTTTTCACCTGCTATTGATTGGAGAAACTTTTTCGCCCATTAAATTGCATTGAGTTTCAGCTTAGGCGAATTCCGCCTGGAATTGAATTTGGATATAAGTTCCAAACAGGCGAAAAGAGTCAATAAGCAAACATTTTTCACAAATTACGACTTTTCGCGTCTATTTGAATCCGGCCCTAGGAGAGAGTAATGAAGGAGGGTGCGAGGTGTAAGACTTGGCAGCGGAGGTTGGTGCTTTGCCAGCAGCGATGGTACTCTGCTCCTTCTGCTGCGTCCCTGGCTGACAGTCCCCCATTCTGGGACTTTTTTGGTGGCTTTTTGTTTTGGCCAGAGACCCGCGCAGGGAGGGATCGCTTCCCCGCAGATGATGCAAAGTTTCTTGTGCAGAGATCCGTACTGGCCCGTCCAGTTAGGCAGCACCTGCAACTCGTTCTCCCTGTGTGAGTACAGTCATGCTCATGTGTAATGTCATTGTTTTGTTCCTGCCGCGTCCCAGCTCTCCCGGTGTTCAATGGATGACACCCAGTTTTTGCAGGTCATTTGTGCCACATCCAAGTACAGCTATTGCTCTCTGGTGTCATGGCAGTGCATGTCCCACAGACGGAGGCACGAAAATTAAATTATATATTGCTCCCCCCCAACAAAAAATTGTTCCTACACCCCTGCGCACAGGTGAGCGTGTTATAACCGCATGTCACATAGATTTTATACATGAGATATCATTGGTGTTTTGTTAAACTCAGTGGCTATTTGATGTAATAAATCATCATATCTCTTTACTACAGATATAAAAATTTTCTTAATTACACACTAGGGTTTATTTTTTTGTTGGGATCCAATTATCCTAACAGTATATTTTTGGAGTGTGGTAGGAAACTGGAGCACCCGGACAAAACCCACGCAAGCACAGGGAGAATATACAAACTCCACACAGTTAGGACTGCACACCCCTCTCACACCCCAGGAGCGTCCCATCTTACCAGCCCGGCTACCCCATCTCACACGGAACATCGACCGGCACTCCATCAGCTCCCCAGCAAGTAGGTAGAGCTTTACCTGCCAGCCACCGTGGCTGAGGCTCTCACTACATCACCGCGACTTTGGAGGACACAAGCCGAGGTGAGAACGGGACTACCTTAATAAGCGACTGCACAAGAGTCACCGCAACGCCTGTAAGCTCCCTCCGGCAGCCCTATCTGTCATCAACTCCTCGCTGGTCGGGTTGAGATTTGGTTCGGCCCACGGAGTGTCCATTTCATTATTTCAAGGACTGTGATTTGGTAAGGAATTTACAAGAGAACTTTCTGCTTCTTCCATTACAAAGGAACATTGATTGTGTGTCACATATTGGATACAAGTAACATCATAATTTTCTAGTGACTTTTGAGCCCCTTTTATTTATTTTTTTATTTTCAATGTTTTGTGCATAATATGTTTGCTATATGGTAATATTGATTTTATCATTTAGAATAAATTTACATTTTTGTTCCAAACGTACCTCATTGGTTTAAATTATTTTTCATTAATACTTTCTCTCCCTATGGTTGCCTTTATATCACTATTTATGTATTGTTGTTATTGAGGCTGACTCCCTCATTCAACCATTTAGACTGACAAGTATTTGGAACACTGCAGCGCCTGGATTTCTTTGTTTTGTGATCCTAATTGTCATCTTATAAGCTGTGTTTGAAAAATGACAGTTAGGAGCTTATTGATCGCTACTTTATATCTCTCCATTTCATCTTTCTCCAGGGCTTAGTACATCTTCCTTAAGTGAAACAAAAAAAATCCCTTATATTATTATTATCCTTTATTTATATGGTGCCACAAGGGGCCCGCTGCACCTCACAAAATACAAACACACAAACAGTATGAACAGATAACACAGGAAAGAAAGTGACATACAATACAGAATATTGGCAGAACATGGACGTTGTTTATATTGCTGCACCAGAAGTCATAAACCTCAAATAGGCAGCAGGATGGCAGAACGCAAAGGTTGGGTGCTGTAGTAGGCAGTGGGGAGGATATGGTGGTAGAAGCAAGTGAAGGAAAAGCATATGAGGGAAGAGGGCCCTGCTCATGAGAGCTTACAGTCTAAACGAGGGGGCAGACAGACATCGGTGACACATAGTGGAGAGACAGCAAGGAGCATGAGGTAGTGAGTTAGAGCTGGAAGGCTTTGATGAAGAAGTTGGTCTTGAGAGCCTGTGTGAAATTCTGTAGAGAGAGTCTGATAGGTAGAGGGAGAGAGTTCCAGAGGTGAGGAGTAGCGCGGGCAAAATCTTGGAGGCGAGAGTTGAAGGAAGTATTATGAGGATAAGTGCTACATATTGCGGAGTAATCCAGCCAGGTTGCAGAGGTTCTTATATGATCCAGTCACACAGCAATGTTGGCCTGGGGTCAGAGGGTTGTGTAAGTGTAGAAAGAGAACATATGAAAGTTTTGTGTGAAATGTGTAGACTGGATGTAATTAGGTAGAATAGCTTATAGAGGTTATGTGGATGGTTCTGGTATTTGACAAAGAAAAACAAAAAGACATAAAAATGTCAAATTTGCTTTGTTTAAAAATAAGAGTCTAATTTTTGGCACAATAGATGCAACAAAAATATTCAAAAAAGTGGTGGGAATTCCTGACGTGCTATTTTGGCATGAAAGGGTTAAGGCCCATGTAAATAACAACATGTCTCTTCTATTAATGTTTACTACCATGCCTCTCATAATGCATATTTATCCATACATAGTATAAAATAAAAGTCCATGGTAGGCGTCTGTTATTATTATTATCGTTTATTTATATGGTGCCACAAGTGTTCCGTAGCGCCTTACAAAGTACATAACCAAAACAGTGACAATACAATACAGGACATGGATAATATACATTGCTACATTGGTGACCATATCACTCAAATAAGCAACCAAGTGTTGAAGTAAGAAGTAGATGAAAATAAAGTAAGGAGAAGCACATGAGGGTAGAGGGCCCTGCTCGCAAGAGCAGACATTCTAAAGGGGGGGGCAGACACAGGTGTGAGACAGGTGGGTTACACAGGGAGGAGAGAGCATGTAGCAGCAAGTTAGGGTGAGAGCTGGAAGGCATTGATGAAGTAGTGGGTCTTGAGAGTCAGTTTGAAGGATTGTAGAGAGGTGGAGAGTCTGATGGGGAGAGGGAGGGAGTTCCAAAGTTGGAGAGCAGCACGGGCAAAATCTTGGAGATGGAAGTGGGAGGAAGTAATCAGTTGGCATGAAAGGCAGAGTGCATTTGTTGAACGAAGAGGGCAGGCAGGAGAGTGAAGGGAGATGAGGTCAGAGATGTAAACGGGAGAGTAATGTGTGAGGGCTTTATAAATGAGTGTGAGAACCTTGAATTGGGCTCTGAAGGGGAAGGGGAGCCAGTGTAGGAGAGGGGAGGCAGATGTAGAGTGTTTGGAGAGAAACATGAGTCGAGCGGCAGCATTGAGGACAGACTGGATAGGAGAGAGATGGGAGTTGGGGTGGCCAGAAAGGAAGAGGTTACAGTAGTCCAATCTGGAGATAACCAGTGAGTGTATTAGGGTCTTAGTAGCATCCTGGGTGAGAAAGGGTCTGATCCTGGAAATATTTTTGATGGAAACAACAGGACTGTGAGAGGTTCTGGATATGTGGTTTTAAGGAGAGGGATAAGTCCAGAATAACTCCAAGACAGCGCACTTTGGGGTTAGAGGAGATAGTTGTGCCATCAATTGATAAGGAAACAGTGGGAAGTGAGGTTATGTGTGAGGGTGGGAAGATGATCATCTTAGTCTTAGACATATTAAGTTTAAGAAATTGCTGGGACATCCAGGAAGATATAGCAGAGAGATACAGTAGTTGGAGATACGATTGAGAAGAGAGGGGGAAAAGTCAGGGGAGGAAAGTTTGATCTGAGTACCATCAACATAGAGATGATAATGGAGGTCAAAAGAGCTGGTGAGTTCACCTAGAGAGGATGTATAGAGGAAGAATAGGAGTGGCCCAAGAACAGAACTTTGGGGAACACCTACTATAAGAGGATGTGGGGGGGAAGAGGAGTCATGAGAGGAGACAGAGAAGGATCGGTCAGAGAGGTTGGAGGACAGCCAGGAGAGGGCGGTGTCACGTAGACCAAGGGAGTGAAGGATTTGCAGCAGGAGAGGGTGGTCAACAGTGTCGAAAGCAGCAGAGAGGTCAAGGAGAATGAGCAGAAAGTAGTGGCCTTTGGATTTGGCAGCAAGGAGGTTGTTGCCGACTTTTGTGAGGGCAGTTTCGGTGGAGTGGAGAGAACGGAAGCCAGACTGAAAAAGGTCAAGGAGGGAGTGGGAGGAAAGAAAGGTGGTAAGGCAGTTATAAACAATATGCTCAAGGAGTTTGGAGGCAAAAGGGAGGAGAGAGATGGGTCGGTAGTTGGCGAGAGTGTTAGGATCAAAGGTAGGTTTTTTAAGAATGGGGGAGACAAGGGCATGTTTCACATTGCCAGATGAGAGGAAGAGATTGAGGAGGTGGGCAAGATGGGAACAGGCACAAGGAGAGAGGTAGTGGAGGAGACGTGAAGGGATAGGGTCAAGGGGGGAGGTGGAAGGGGGGGGCTGAAGGACCGGATGAGGGCCATGACTTCCTTTCCAGATACAGTGAAGAAGGATGTCAGAGTAGGTAAAATGGAAGGAGAGGGATGATCTGAGAAAGGAGGAGGTGTAGTTCTGGGGGACTGGTGGGATATAATGTCCTGATGTATGGAGTGAATTTTAAATGTAAAGTGGGTAGCAAAGTCAAGGGCAGGGAGCAAGGAGGGAAGGCGAGGAGGGGGAGGGCAGAGGAGGGAGTTCAAGGTGGGTAAGAGACGCTGGGGATTTGAGGACTAGGAGATGAGGTTCTTGAAAAATGACTTAGAGAGGGAAAGGGCAGCACTGTAGGATAAGAGCATAAATTTTAAATGACGAAAATCTGCCTTAGAGAATGACCTTCTTCACTGTCGCTCGGTGGTTCGTGAACACTTTTGCCGATATCTGGTGCATCTCGAATGCCAGGGTTGAGGTGTGGATCTGTACGGTGAGTAGTGATTGCTGGAGCAACAGAGTCAAGAGCAGAAGTAAGGGAGGCATTGTATAGGGAAGCAGCTTGTTCAGGGCAGGAGAGAGAGAGAGGATAGGGGAGAGAAGCGAGTCAAGCAGGGAAGAAAAATAAATGGTGTCGATAGCCTCAATGTTATGCTTAGTGATGGTGGCCTTAGTCGGAGGAGGAGGGGAAGGAAAGAGGGATAAGTTAAAAGAGAGAAGGTGATTGTCCGAGAGGGGGAATGGGGAATTAGAGTACTCAGAAATATCACAAAGGTGAGTGAAGACCAGATCAAGCAAATTGCCCACTCACATGCAGGGCCGTTGAGAGCCTGGTCGGGCCCGGGTAATGGAGGGGGCGTGGCCTAATCGCGGGAGGCGTGGCCTCGGCCCTTGAAAAAAAATTATGATTTTTTTCTTCAGCGCCGCATAGCAGAGCTGCGTGCCGGGGAGGGGGGCGCTGTAAGCCCCCCAGCCCGGTGTTAAGCAGGAGGGGGGCGCGATCAGTGTGATCGCTCCCCCCATAGCCATAGGAGACTGCTCTGGCTGCTGTAGCAGCCGTGAGCAGTCTCACACAGCAGCCCAGCACAAGCTGTGTGCTGAGCTGCTGTGAGGGGGGGGGGTAAGACGCCGGACCCGGGCCCCTCTAGCATGCCCGGGCCCAGGCAAACTGTACCCGCTCACCCCCCCTCTCGGCGCCCATGGGAGGGTTAGGAGGTCCATTGGGAGAGACCAACTGAAGATTTGAGGGTAAGGAGTTTGGAAGCAGAGAATTCAGTGGTGATGTCATTTGGAATATTGAAGTCACCTAGGATAATAGAGGGAAGGTCAGAAGAGAGAAAGTGAGGGAGCTAGGAAGCAAAGTTGTCAAGGAATTTAGAGGGAAGGCCAGGGGGACGGTAAATGACAGCTACAGTACTCGCAAATGTAATGGTTGGAAAAGGCGTATAGCATGAACCAGAAGTGTAGAAAATGTAAGGGATGGTTCAGAGGGTATGAGTTGGTAGGAGTAACCAGGGGATAGGACCCCAACACCACCGCCATGGCATCTGTTTGTTTGGGCTAATCTCGAGAACCACTGGACAGATTTTGATGCAGTTTTCACTATTCTATAGAGCATTTGTCAATGAAGGTTTAGGTGTATGAAACATTACTGTATGAGAAAAGGGAGCCGAGCAGTGACGATTTTAGTAAAGCAAGTCAATGAGAAAAATGGATAGCTGGGCGCTTACTTTTTCTCCAGAAAAATTGATGTAAGCCCTGTTTACTGATACAAAATTTCAGTTTTCCCTTTTTGTTTTACCGTTCCTATTTTCATTCCAATTCCCACTAAGAGTCTGCTTTTCCTGACAAATAAAGCACAGGGACGTGGCTGGAATTAAGTGGAATCTGTTTTTCTCATGGACAACTTTACATGGCCCTTTTGCAGGTCATGTCAAAACTAAGGCCCTGATTCAGAGCCGGACGCTCTTTAAGAGCGCTCGCTCTGAATCAGGGCTTTTTTTTTTTTCCTGGCCGCTCGCTAAGCTGTGGGTGACAGCTTAGACCGGTAGGGTCTCGTCCGTCGCAAGCCCCAGAGAGCTTCCTGCTCTAACAGAGCAGGAAGCTCTCCACTGACATCACTGGTGATGTCAGTGGTGCCTCCCACAAACGGCAGGCGTTCCTTCGGGAACGCCTCCGTTTGTGTAGAAACCACGGGGCGAGCTGTCGATGAACATCGACAGCCGCCCCTTTTGTAGCGAGTCCCGTAGCAAGAGAATTTCTCTCGCTCCGGGGCTTGCACATACACGCGGCGCGCGTGCAGTACCCCACCATCAACCCGCTTGCGAGCAGCTCTGAATCAGGCCCTAAATCTTTTCGTATTGATGTCAGGAGGAAAATCGACTGATGTCATCTACACAGCAATCTTATATAAGTCCTCGGTTAAAGAAGACTGTTGCCGTAAATTCAAAATTGCTCCCATGAGAAGCCAGGGTGGGTCGATAGTACACTATAATATTGGGACTTAAAAAAAATTAAAAAATCGATCAGAATCAATCAATAAACACTGAGACATACATTCACACATACAATAAATCCAAAAATCTGTATTGCCAGCAGAAATGTTGCCATGGTAATCGTCTGACACTATGTCTATCTGTACTACCTCTCCCTTCCTAGTAGATTTCATTCTGCTGTGTTTTCCCTTTTCAGAGGAGTCCTCAATGAAAGACTTGTTAGGGCTTAGCTGGTGCAACTGTTTACAGAGAGGATCATTAGGAACAGTTTAGCCAGAACAAAAGGTCCCTTGTTTGTATTGTTTGCAGTACTTTGACATATCAACGGGAAAGCTAAGAGTAGACAATGCATTCCTAGGGAATCTGTACCATTGTCACAAAAGCTTCCGGATCCTGGCCGCACCCTTTCATCCCCAATAAAAAAAAAAAGTGTCTGCGCTGTGAAAGAGATATTTGTTCTCATTAACCTCTTCCTCCACTGATGCCCCTAACTATCTGCCTCCCTTCATTCTCTATGTGTATACAAAATCCCTTCAATGGCCTGACCAACAATGGGCACCACATCTGATTCACCTGCTGCACTTATTATTTATTTAAAACCCAGCAAACAACATGCCTACTATTGCACTGATGTTTATAAAAGACATTCTAAAGGATGGACTTATTTAAATGATGTGAAGGGTGGATAAGCTGTACTTGTTAAGACTTTGTCTGCTTTGCAAGATAGCACACAGGCCCTGATTCAGAGCCAGTCGCTCTGACAGAGAGCTCGCTCTGAATCAGGGCCGGTCTTTTTTTGTTTTTTAAAAAAGGCCTCCCACAGCCATAGCGAGCGGCCAGGATGTGGTAGGGTCTCGTTGCCGCATGCCCCAGAGAGATTTCGGCTCTTAACAGAGCCGGAATCTCTCCACTGACATCACTTGTGATGTCAGTGGGGCCGGCCCCAAACGGTAGGCGTTCACATGGGAACGCCTCCGTTTGGGCAGCCACCCCCCGGCCCGCCCACCACAGGGGGCGTGCTGTCACTCAACATTGACAGCACGCCCCCTTTGGTGCGAGACCCGGAGCGACGCATTGCCCGTCGCTATCCGGGTCTCACGCATGCGTACGCCGGAGCCGGCTACGTCGTGCACATGCGCTCTGGGCCACCATCGACCCGGTTGCGAGCGCTCAGCGCTTGCGACCGGGTCTGAATCAGGCCCACAGTCTTTTCATTTAAAGGCCTTGAGTTGATGGATCAAGCAGTAAAAAGAGTGGAGAGGTTTCCCATAGCAACCAATCAGCTTTGAGGTAGCATTTAATAAAGTACTTTCTTCAAAATGATCGGTAGAAGCTAATTTGTTGCTATGGGCAATTTATCCACTGGTGCACTTCACTCTTTTCAACGCATGATGTCTCATCACTAAACCTTTAACCCTTTGAACCTTCCTGTTGTATTTCTGCTGGAGGGTGCATTTGCACGGATAATTTAACCCATGTAATAAAATCTGAAACGTTTAAAGAATTTAAGGGGTAGACCAAAAATGTTAGCAGGTTGAACTTTGATGTGATCATCTTTATAAATCCTTCCTTTCACCTTTTTGTACGTATTCTCCAACCTACAAAACTAGGAGGTAATACTTTTGCAGTTGTGTTTTCTACGACCATGACTTGGGCATTCAGGTGGAATGCACTTGGTGGACAAAAGGTGCATTTGCACACAAAGATACAGTATGTATCACAGATTTTACAGTTCATAAATGACCATTTCTGGTCAGCATTGTGAGTTGTTTCTATTTTTTTTAAATATGTATGTATGTGTCCAAGCATGTGTGGTCTTATATGTCGACCAGTGACGTGCGGTGAGGTCAATGGCTGGGGAGGCACACATGGAGATGGGTCTGAGTGCTGGGAACCGTTCTCACCCCCTACTCACTGTAACTCTCCCCTCACTACACTAAACTTCGGTGTCCATTGATTCTCCTACCTGCAGCACCGTTTCTTCTCTTGCTGCTGACTGAGCTCCAATCTCTAAACACTGCAGTGCACTTCCTGGTCACATGACACATCCAAGGTGTCCATCAGTTCTCAAGGCACGCTCCCCATACTCAGAGGTATGCCTCTCTTTCGGTGCTGCTTACGGCCCGTGGTGTGGACCCATCCCCAGCTCTGCAAGCAGTATATGACTATACAGAAGCGAGGCAGAGCTGTTGCTGCCTCATCTCTCGTCTCCCTGCAGTCCCAGGGAGCTCCACAAAGCTGGTGAGTGTTAACTATAAAAATGATTACAAGAAGCAAAAGAAGATGTTTAAAAGTTATAAATATCTTCTTTGTATTATTCTAATAATTTTTATATCAAATCTTAGGAGTATGACAGGGGAGGCTTTGCCTCCCCTGACTGCACATCCATGATCACGACAGTCATAATGCCAGCAGCCATCATGTCGACATGGTCAACATTCATGTCAACATTCATCATGTAAACAGTGTCCACATTCGAATGTCAGCCATTGTCCCTGGTGGCCCATCGGTGACGTACCTTCTCCTGTCGGCTGCAGCAGCTCAAATCCAGCTTCCTGGTACTGGCGTTAATGTGACTTATTTCCAGGTCAGACCTGTGAGCCTCAAGCGCACCTGGAATTATTGTTCCCCTATCACTAACCTTAATTCCTATCGTTAGCCCTACTTCAAAATGATAGGTAGAAGCTAATTTGTTGCAATGGTCAAATTCTCCTTCTAATGCCTTACCATCCCCCTCCGCTGCCTAACCCTAAAGTCGACATTCTGACAATACCAACATTTCACTTGCTATCTGTCGATATTTTAACAATGTCGACATAACTGCTGAAGTTGTGTTGCCGAAATTATGAATGTCGACATTGTAATTGTCAACCTAATGACTACGTCCCGTCCAATCAAATGCATGTATTTATATGCATCTATTTAAACAAAGCTTGAATGCCTTTCTGAAATGGTGAGCTGTATGATTTTGTGCATTTTAATAAAATTAGTTTCTATATAAAAATATCTATGTGAAATGCATTTTTGTGATATGACCCAATTATGAATGAACATGTATATAATAGTGTAAAGAAACAGTCACTAATTGATAACTAGCAGTATCATGAGTATTAGTTCAGCCCACAAAACTGGTACTTCTATTCTGTGTTCTGCCAATGTGATAGTTCAGTCTAGCATGTGACAAAATAATACTGTGAAACTAAGGGCAAGAAGTATTATTATTATCCTCTGTGTATATGGTGCCACAAGTGTTCCGCAGCACCTTACCTTATCCCCTATTTACTAACCAATAGGTTTGCAGTCTCGTGCAGCCTGTGCATCCAGCATGATGAAGTCACGATAATGTCATTTGCCAATTAAGTTATTAAAATCTGTTTTTTTATATTTTCAATGGCAAATGTCTGGTCTGCTGGTCAATTTGGAAAATGATTATTTGTGGTCCTGTCTAAAATGTTAAGTTTAGAGTTCATTTGTGCATGAGAACAATTGTCAAATAATAAAAATGTATTAACAGTATTGCATTGCTTAGGAATATATCAAATTTTAAACATGATTATGAAAAATTGTGTGGAAGGCTTTCACAGTATGAGTGATCAGTTTGATGATTGCATAATAGGGGGGATTCAATTGTTTTCATGGGCGGCTCTGACTATTGGGCGCCCAACCAGTGGCGTCTCAGTGCGGGGAAGGTTGTGCACATGGCGAAGTTGTGAGCCAGCAAAAAGAGGTACTCTCAAGCAGGGGACATGGCATCATGGGCAGGAGTGGCCCCGCGGGCCAAACCACCGTTTTAGTAACTCCAGGTGTCCTGGAGTTGCAGACTGCCCCTGGGGACCACTCTGTGTGCAGTGCCGGCTCCCTCAATGTGTCAGGAGCAGACTGCTGCACGTAATGCTTATGTCACTGAGGTGGAGTTGGCACTTTGGTGTCACCCCTCGGCGGGTGAAACCTGGGTGCGATCCGCACCCCCCACGTGATGCCACTGCGCCCAAAGGAGCAATTAAATTCAAGAGCCGCCAGCGTGGGCATTTCTGCTTGCACCCTCCAGAGGTGGTGAGCAGAAATGTGTCCTGGTTTTGGGCGCCCAAACTTTTCGAGTATGTTGTGCTCAATTAGACCGGGTTTAGCTGTTTTACGTAGCTAAACCCGGTCTAATTGGGCCAGACATGCTCGAAAAGGCATGGGCACCCAAAAGCAATTGAATATCACCCCCCGATCTCCCGTCACTTTAGACAGGAAATACGGTAGGGCACGATAAAACAGTTGAATTGGTCCCATAGTTCACTTAACGCCGGAGTATGTTTATTTCTGTGAAATGGACTTGGGGCCTGATTCAGGTTGGATCGCAACTGCGATTACACACGCAGTCTCACTGCGAAGGTATGCTAATCCACTGCGATCACTATGCCATTGCAGCACAACATAATGATGCCCACCTTACCTTACACATATCCGTAATACTTAGCAAGACTGAAAAAAACAATTGGTAACATTGAGTACAACCGAAGCCTCACGTACACTTACACAAGGTCAAACTCAGAAATTCCTAACCTTCCGGTACACAGTGAGAGCTCAGGATGCGTAGGGTATCGCAGTGGATAATTTCTGCACACCCTTGCAACAGCGTTTAAACGCCCTGGCATGCCTGCGTTTCTCCGGCCACCCCTTCGTCACCACCCCCAAATGTTACTTCCTGTCAATCACTCTGCGATGGGTCTGCGTAGACATAGCGACCGCAATCCCGATCGCAGTGACACATTCGCGCACTGCGATGCATACGCATGTGCAGTATGCAACAATTGGCTGATAGCGTGCGTAATCACAGTTGCGATCCAACCTCAATTAGGCCCTGTGTGTCTTAAAATTTGTATGATGAGGTAAGTAAAAACCATGTAGATATCCAGTTCCCAGCCTTGTTATTTTGTGACGTATGTAAAAGTGAGAGTGTGATAGGTGCTTTGAGGAATTAATGGAATGTTGGATCAGTGATTTGTAACAATCTTTTTATCCCAATCTGCTAATAATCTCTTAAACCTGTTGCATGCCTCTTGACGCAACATCGCTATGTCAGCATTCCATCTGGGCTAAGTAGCAAATGCAATGATATTTTATAAATACATCACAGCAGTTAAACAAGCACTCTGTGTTCAACATTTACAGAAGATTGACAAGGTGAAAAGTTCCAAAATTGAACAAGATGCAAAGCTGCAAAACTATTTAAAGTATATTACCAAAGCATTATAAAACTAGGTCAAGTCTCTTTTTTTTTTTTGTACTTGTGTCTTGGTAAACCGGATTGTTAGCATTAGACAATAAAGAGACATTATTATGTTTGCTCCACCCTCTTTCCTCGCTACAGTACTTTAGCAAATAATTTTGTGAAATCAGCCAATGTGTATATCCAGACATAATTTGTGTTCCAAAGCCCTGATTCTTTACATATCGCTATTGTGATCGCAGCTGTGAATACGCACGCGGTTCTGCTGCAAAAATATGCTAATGTCTGCAACTGCTCAGCCAGCATAGAGACGCCCGATACTGCTTTCTCACATCCGTAATACCTCGCAGTCCTGAGTATACATCGGTAACATCGGCCCGTTACGCAGAATTACAGCAGGCCTGACCTAAGAAATTGCAACTCTCGTCGCACACAGTGGGTACTCAAGCTGCGAATGCTGTCGCAGTGGCTAATTTATGCACGCTCAGGAAACGGCGTTAAAGCATGCCTGCATTTCTCCGACCACTCCCTCGTCACCACCTCCATATGCTGACGTCCCGTCACTCCATCTGCAATGGCACTGTATCAGCGTACGTGATCGCCGTGCGATTGCAATGCTAATATGCGCAGGTGCCCTGAGGTGCATATGCATGCACAGTACGCACCATCGACCGATCTGCATACGCGGTTGCAACTGCAGTCAGTAATGAATCGGTACCCAAATGCTGCACCACTTGCAAGGGGGGATTCAATTGAATGCGATGTTAAAAAGTGCGGGGAATAATTCAGCAAGCATTGCAAAGCTGCACGCAGGCAGCTTTACAATTCTGTCCTTGCTATTATGCAAATGCAGCAAGAGGTGCATGTCACCCCCTACTTGCTGCATTTGCGATCCCAGCACTGTGACAGAGGTCCCCCGTTTTAGGGAACGTCGTCCGCCATGCCCCTTAAATGCCTCTGCCTGATAATCAGGCAGAGGCACAGAAGGGGCTGCGTGTGACTACTCAGGACCCATTCTGCACACTCACAGCATGGATCCTGCGCATCCCAATAATCAGGAATCTGCGATCAGCAATGCCGCTTGAGTGCAATCAGCCTCTAAATGCACTTGTAGAATTTGCTCCTGCTGCTGGAGAATGACCTGTCACAGCTACCCTACAATGCAGAAGGGGTGCTGAAACAATGTAGTGTTAGGTCCTAGGAAGTTAGGGCAGTATGAGCAGATTCATGCATTTCTGTAGAGATGTGTGCGAACCCAAAAGTTTTGGTTTTGTTAAAACCACCCTCAAGTGTTTTGGTTTGGTTTTCTTTAAATAATTGATAAAAACGGCTAAAATCAGGTCGCTTGGACCTGATTTTGTTCTTATAGTATTATTAACATCGATAACAGTTATTTCCAGTCAATTATGACCAATTTTGCCACCTGATATCATGAAGGAAGGACTTACATGAAATAAACAAATACTCGAGATACAGTTTTAAGATCTGAACTTGCAGGAAGACCTGACCCAAAAGTCGATTCTACTCGTAACCCCAAAAGTGATTTGAGTCGGGACTAGGTTCGACTAGAAACCCCAATATTCGAGTTTATTAGGTCTTCAGCTAAACCAAACCGTTCATCTCTTTTTTGTACAGTGCTGCCAGGGATATAGGTGGGACTTTGTGGGATCCATAGCAACATTTGAAAGGGCCCCCACTTTATTGCTTCTAGAGACAGGGGTGCCGAAAGGTCGGGGGTGGATACTGATTTCCTGGGCTTGTTGGAGGGGCCCGGGTCAGCTGCTGATGCACGTATAGTATTTTTTAAAAAATTTTCAGAGGGGGAGTGGCCACACCTCCCTGATTTGGTCATGCCCCCAGTACATTAGCCATTTTCAGCTCTCGGCAGCTCTGTCTAGAGAGACATTTTTCAGCAAAGGTTATTCATTTTATGACTCACAGTAATGCCCTAGTTAATTTTATGCCCCATAGTAGTATCCTAGTTAATGTTATGCCCCATAGTAGTGCCCTAATTCATTGTATGACCCATAGTAATGCCTTAGTTGACAATATGCCAAATTGTAGTGATGCCAGTACACATTATGCGACAGTGTCGCCAATTCACATTATTCCATAGTGTCCCCAGTACATACTGTATGTCACATTGAAGTACCCATTTTTCATACTAAACCACACTATAGTGCCCATAGTTCATATCATGCAACATTTCAGTTCCCCTAATTTATATTATGCCACATCACAATGCCGCAGTTCATATTATGCCACATTACAGTGTCCCCAGTTTATATTAGGTCATACTGCAGTGCCTCCATTTCATATTGGGCTATATTACAGTTCCCCAGTTCATATTATATAACATTACAGTGCCCTCTAGTTCATAGTATACCACATTACAGTGCCTAGTTCAGATTATGCCACCTTAAAGAGCCCCTTACCAATATATAACATCCACTACACACATCAGTCACTGAAAATGGACCCCATTTTGGCCTAGCAATGGGTCAGGCCCAATCACTTAGCAGGCACTTTTGGGAACTTAGTAGACAACTATATGATCTGTGTATGGGGCTCCATAAGCTTCTGGATACCATAGTAATGGCACTCCTGCAACCCTATAGCTACACCCATGAGTGCTTCATTTCTGTGCATTTTAGTGAGCGGATGGAGCACTGAAAAAACTCAGATTTTTTTTGTTTCTATTGACTGTGGTCAAGGTTCTGTGTAACATGCATTACTTCAAATGTGACAGGTTCTTTTTAGTTAGATTTATTTAGTGAACAGATGTAATTTTACCAGACATATTGTAACTATTGAACTGTTACATGCATGTCCCTTTACAACCTCCTTGCATTCACTGATGAATCAGAGAAGACTGGAAAGTGTCTTGGTTTGACTGGTGCTGTTCCTAGATAAGTCCTACAACAAGATGGTTGCTAGCTTTTATACATATGGTGCTCCCCCTTATAACATATGTGATTAAAGCACAGAGAAAGTTGTAAAAGGGAGCTATGTGTGCCCCAGATTCCTGGCTTCCAGAGTCGGAATGGGGCATAAAGGGCCCACCAGGGAAATGCATCGAAAGGGGCCCGCTGAAGGGGCGTGAAGAGCCATTACATAGATGTGGTCATCAAATGATGATGTGGCCAGATAACTTTAGGAAATTAAAGATGAAAAAATTATGAATGGAGGCTAGTTTGTTACACAGATCTAACATTCCAGAAAGTGCACAAGAATGGGGGAGAGGGAAGTGAGGAGATGTGGCCGGATTACTGGCAACGAGGAAGAGGATCAGGGTTAGTAGGAGCAGTGTTGGATCCAGGGGGAGGAGTGGTGAGGGACAATCATGGCCCCTTTTCACTGCAAAGTAGTGCCCATGCCGCAGGGCCTAGAGGCTGTGGCAGGTTGATTGAACCGTTGGTGGAAGATTTATGGTATGGGGTGTATTATGGAATGAATAGGAGGGTGGGTGGCATAATTTAACAATCAGAAATGGAGTACCGGAGGGGAATTAAGATAGAGGCTAGTGGAAAATAGGTTGGTTAGAAGAGGTTGGAGGAAAAGGGAACTTAAACTTATGATTGACACACAAACAAAAAACTAAATGTTAACCAAACTATACTTCAAATCAATTTTGACATGTGACTCATGTTACATACGAATGTGACTCACGTTACATTTCTGTCCCCAAAGGGCTGTCATACAAATTACTCAAACCTGTAGAATCCACGTGAATTAATCAATGTAGGCCTGGTTATCTTCCAGATTAACTGTGAAGATGTAAAAAATATTTCATCTAGTGATGGTCATTTCCAGTTACTGCCAGCTTGCTCCATTGTGCTCACTAAGGGGTCTATTCATTATGTTAATTATCGGGGTCTGAGTGAACCCCAATAATTAACATACTAACTCGTCACAAGCGCCAGAGCAATTCATAATATCTCCAGCGTGAAGACAGCAGATCCGAAAAATCAGCTGTCTCACAGAAGCGGCTTCACTACTCCGAAAGGAAACTTGGCACTGCCGAGCCCGAGTCGCACAAAGCCCTGGCGTCCAGCAGAAGGAAACGATCTTGGGAGGAGTCAAGGAGCAGGGTGAGAGGCAATTTTGTGAGCAAACGCCACCTGAAGATATCGAATGCTCCAAATATATTGTATTACCAGAGCTTGGTGAATTTCTGTCCCCATACTAGTGTATGGGGACCAGGGCCGCCATCAGGGGGGGACTGCCGGGACTGGAGTCCCGGGCCCAGCCTCTGGCTGAACGTGAGGGGGGCCCGCCCACTACTACAACCTCTGCAGAGCCTGCAGCCTGCTGAACTACCCGCTTGTAGAGAGGGCAGGGGGCCCGGCTGCCGCCCGCCGAGCCGGTCCCTGCGGCCGCCTTTAGTAAATCATAGAGCTGGAGGAGGCAGCCAGAGCCCGCTCGGGCCACTCCTCCACCAGCTTACACTAGTGACAGTCTGACGGAGCCAGCGCGGGTGACGCCATGACGTCACGGCGCGCCACTGTAGGGCAAAGGCGAAGTCGGAGAAGGCGCGGATGAAGTGCAGTGCTGACCTGGTGGACCGTGGAGGAAGTAGCTGCCGCATAAGGTAAGTGGGGAAATGGCTGGTCGGCAGGGGAGGGGGGAGGGGGACGGTTGGACTCAGTGAGGCAATACAAATGCAGGGCCTGGCTGCACATTCAGTAAGGGGGGGGGCAAGGTAATAAAAATAAAGAACCTGGCTGCACATTCAATAAGGGGAGGGGGCAAGGTAATAAAAATGCAGGGCCTGGCTGCACATTCAATAAGGGGAGGGGGCAAGGTAATAAAAATGCAGGGCCTGGCTACACATTCAATAAGGGGAGGGGGCAAGGTAATAAAAATACAGGACCTGGCTGCACATTCAATAAGGGGACGGGGCAAGGTAATAAAAATACAGGACCTGGCTGCACATTCAATAAGGGGAGGGGGCAAGGTAATAAAAATGCAGGGCCTGGCTGCACATTCAATAAGGGGAGGGGGCAAGGTAATAAAAATACAGGACCTGGCTGCACATTCAATAAGGAGAGGGGGCAAGGTAATAAAAATGCAGGGCCTGGCTGCACATTCAATAAGGGGAGGGGGCAAGGTTATAAAAATGCAGGGCCTGGCTGCACATTCAATAACGGGGAGGGCCCTGCCTATTCTGTCAGTCCCGGGCCCCACAATTTCTGATGGCAGCCCTGATGGGGACAGCGGGCCACAACGCAAGTGAAAGGTAAGCAGGAGATATCTCCCTGCTTTACCTTTTTGATGAATGTCCTAAAAACAATTTCTACAAAAGCAAGTGAAAATTTAAATTTTCACCTGCTTTTGTAGGTAATTGATAATGAATAGACCCCTAAGTATTCACCATGGGTAACTCTTTCCATCATATTCAACATCGAACCAGTCACCAACGTAAACTACATCATCTGATGTCACTGTGACAGTTACATAAAGTTCATCAGTAGAAAATTAAGTCTTGACATCTGCTGTGATGCAATTTAAGTTTCATATATTGTGTCCTATATTTCATGGAATGACCCCCTTTATCTTTAACAAATATATCTCTTCCCAAGCTTTCATTAACACTCCCCATAGTTTCGGCATCCCAGCGGCCGGGATGGCGATGCTTACATTACTGGCGCCAGCATACCAGCGCCGGTCAGAATCTTGGCGCCGGCATCCCAACCCCTGGGATACCGAAGCTAAGTAGTGGGGTGGGGGGAGGGTTAGGTTTAGAGAGCGGGGAGGGGAGGTTAGGTTCAGGCACTAGAGGGGAGGTTAGGCAACAAAGAAGGAGGGTTAGGATAGGGAGAGGGTTAGCATACCAACCAACAAGTGTCGGTATGTTAACCCTGTCAGGATCCCGGCGTCGGGATTCTGACCGCCAGGATCCCGA
Source organism: Taudactylus pleione (assembly GCA_031769625.1). Lineage (NCBI taxonomy): Eukaryota > Metazoa > Chordata > Amphibia > Anura > Myobatrachidae > Taudactylus > Taudactylus pleione. The sequence continues at coordinate 9,480,747 of JAUIMM010000068.1, forward strand.
CTGTCCGTATTTCATACCGATTCCATCTTAAAACACAGCTCTACACTGATGTTCTAGGACATTAGCTCTTTACTCCATTCCTCAAGTACCCTCATCAGATCATGTTTTCTGTATCCCCCCTCCCCCGACACCCCCATTTCCACAGACAGAAATCTTAAAACAAGATCTGATGGGGGTACTTGTTGTAGGCTCAATGCAAAAGTACATTCAAAATGTCAATATCATAACTGTTGACATTGTTGTTTTGAATGTCGACATGTTGGGTGAATACTGTTTATAGGAGAGCACACTGCACGATATTTGAGACATATAAAAACAGGTTACATATAAGAACAGGTTAATAGTATACTGAAAGCCACACAAAGCTGCCTTTTACACAGGAAGAGCTGGACACTTCTAGAGCCTTTTATGAGCACAGGTGTCTGATAGAAGGAGCTTTGATCCAGGTAGATAAAAGGGCTGTTGATTCTGATGACTAATTGTATGTTGTGAGATAGTTACTACAGTAAGTAATTTAAGTGCACCTGTCTCCTAGACATGATAGATGCATACTGTTTTTGCGAGTTAAACCAGCAGTATTTCTAAGAAATTATTCTATTTATTTCCCAGGTACTAATGACTTCAATGAGGTACATAGTGGAGGCAGCCATTTTGTAGGCTGAGCGAATATTCGGCTCACTAGAAACCTGTAGTATCAGTAAGGCACACTGTGGAAATGGCCATTTTGTGAGCTGAATGAATGCACCAAGTGAATTTAATTGTGCCTCAGAGGAGTTTGTTCTTGTTGCAGTCCATTAACCTTAACGAAAGAGCATTTCTATAGTACACATTTCCCTTTTATTAATTACGAAAGTTTTTTTCAATATTCATTTTCTTGTCTTACTTTGACTATTTTGTAATTATGTCTCCATTTATTATGATTTTTTTTCATCGTGCCAACATATTCCACAGCACTTTACAATTTCGAAGAAAAGACTGCGTATTAACATGCAGGCATAAAGGTAAGAGAGACTATTTGGCTGCATCCTGACATCTTATTGTTAGAGCGCTATTTTAGTTATTTAACACCCTCCATTCACTTTACTGGATTTCTAAAAAAAAACAAAAAAAACTTTCAAACCTCTACGACCCATTTCATATAGTAGAGGCAAACAATTTAAATTACTATTTAATTTATAATATGTATTACATGGAGCTAAAACTTTTGAATGCAGTTTGCAAAAATTAGATTTCTGAGAAATGCTCTGTTAATTTGCAAAAAAGACTGATAATTCTGTGTCTACTAATTATGGACTCCTGGCAGCAATTTTTGGGGGATTTTGTCTGGGAGAAACTTAGATTGTTCAAAACGAGGAACGAAGTGAAGCACGGGTTATTCCATGTTAATGGTCGATTCAATGGCCTATCTAGAATGGGTGTAAAGCAGCAAAAATCACAAGGAAAATGCGGCCATTTTCCCGGTGATTTGCGCATGCACAGTAAAGATGTCCACGGGAATAAGGCGCAGGTGCCATTTTACCAGAGACCTGAGCATGCGCAGTAGATTCTGACACCAAGCCAGGGTCTACTGCACTGCCAGAGAGGATGGGGCATACACAGTCTGCACACGGGCCCTCTCCTCTCTTAAACCGCCCCTGAGTGGATTAGGTGCACCAGTGTGTGGTTTTATATTTACAGTAAGAGAAAAAAAATTAGATTTAATTTCGTAAGCTTTTTTTTTTTATTAAGTTATTTATATAGCACACACATTATTC